>JAHXMQ010000807.1:60338467-60376970 GCA_020466415.1 Ammodramus savannarum pratensis
GGGGGCACTGGCTTTGTGCCAGGCTCAAACCATGACAGCTAGCTCTATGTCATATGACTATTGACTCCTATGAAATGGATTGGTTGGTGCACTTTATCACAAGTTTTAGACAAAACATACATCCTTTACTCCCAAATAACTCACAGTGATAAAAATATGCTCAAAATAAGGACATAGGTGATAAGTGGGATCCACTGAAGTCACTGGCAAAAGTTCCTCAGTGTTCAGAAGCAGCAGAAAGTCATACTTTGTATGGATGCAAAGGTGCAAGCAGGTTACACCATAGGAGAAATTAGCAAAGAGCAAGTGGGAATTTAAGCAATAATCTTCTGGTTTCAGACATTTATTAATCAAATCTTGCCTCCAGCAAAAGCTTAAAAGTAAAAACATACTTCTTGAGTCACTGCCTTAATAGGTATCCAACAGACATATTGTTGGATTTGGTGACAAACTAAACTATAACTGAAAAGAATTTAAGCAAAGGCTGTTGGTGGCTGAAGCAGGGAGATGTAATTCACCCCCCATGCAGTCAGGGTCAGATTATGAGCTAGAAATCTTCTGATGGATTCAAAGACAGAGTTTTAAACCTTTCACTTCAATACAGTGTGTACAGATTCTGCACACTCTGCCAAACAGTTTTGCCACAAAAGGTGGCAAGAGCAGGGCTAGGGAATGGTGCAGCTCTCCTGCTCAAACTCAGCAATGTGGAGCCACATCAGTGAAGGCTTATTTGGCTGCTGTAGCCTTCCCAAGCTGCACTTCTCCATATCCATTATGCATCACATCAATGATGCTCTGTGGTTACTTACCATCACTTCCACCAGCTTTGTGATGCCATATTCTGTCACAGCCATATCTGTCCTGCTGATAAATTCTATGTCTGAAATGAATATTAAGAACTGAATTCATCTGAATAAATTTTTAGCAGTAGCTGTAAGAGACCAGTTTCACATTACCCACTGCTCCAAGTCATCTTGGCAGTGGATCAGAAGACAGGAGCATAAGTGAAAGTAAGATATGGAGCTGACTCACCTCTACATTACAGCCCATCTATGTTCATAAATGAACACATCTTCTCTGAAAGCCTATTCTTCTCCTCTTTTATCCAAAACTGAGAATGTCACAGTTTTGTCGTGTGCTATCTCTTGCCTGCCCCAATAAACTCAAAATAAGCAACAGCAAAAAACCCCAAACCCAAAACAAAACCAAAAACCACACAAGAAAATCTTCATATAGCAAAACTGGAACAGAAGTGTATAGTTTTAGCCATGGCGCATGTATACAGGAGGAAAGGCAATGCTACAGTACTTCAATCTGTATTGTCTATATAAAACATTTATTTTTAAGCTCTATAATGGTATTATAGAAATACATAGAATATTTTATAGTGTACTTAAGTGTACTCACTGTGAAAATAACACATTTAAGACAGGTATTCTTATGTCCAAATGTTTTAAATATATGCACTTCTTTGCCTTGCAGTATTATGTTACTTTGAAAAACAAAATATCAGCATTTTATTCCTTGCTCCTCGCCAGAATCTTCTCATTTGGATTTCCCTGGGTCATCTCAGGTGCTCACTGCTGTGGGATATTTTATAAAAACCATGAAAAGTCTGTAGATTTGTAGATTTCCTATATTTGCTTGCATTCATGTCTAGTGCACATGGCTTGCCGTTCAATCCTCCACGTGCCTTCTTCGTAAGTACAGTGACATATAGTGCACTCGTCAGTTTTCACCTCCCGGCCTGCTGGAATCACCAGGGTTTCTGCAAAGCAGTTCGGGCCTGAAAGAAGGACAGAGTTCATTATGTGACACCAACACACACTGCCATCCAGCCCAACACAGTGCTGGTCCTGGGCACAGAAAGCCTAAAGCAATGTGAGTAATGCTGGGCACATTACACAAACATGGGCATCGTGCACGGGGCATAGGAGCAGCAAGGAAATCAAGGGGCTGCCTGCCCAAGGGGCTGGATGTTTCTGGTACGGACTGTCCCTGCTCCCTGTGCAGGAAGGTGCAATAAGACCTCTCTGTGAAACATGCAGCTGTGACAGAGACCTGGGCACACCCTGATGGTGCAGATGAACACAGACTGAAGCTAGAGGAAATGCCAGCTGTTGATAATTCAACAGTGCTACTGTAAGCTACTAGAGAGCCACTTATACATTTTATTACTTTCTTCCCACTGGAAGAAAGCATTTTACTTTCTGTAGTAATCATAGTATCACATTAGTTTATCTTCCCTTTCATGAGAAAATAGTTTATTTCCAGCAGAGTGGAATAGCTTCAGCCATTTCTGAATGAGGATACTTTTCATGTACAAAATGAAATATTCCATTTTATGTAAGTCAGTAAATTTCCAAACACCTCTTTTCATAGTACACTGAAATAACTTCATTTCCAAGGATGAGGCAGGAGAAAAACCCACCAGCACAACATTCAGGAGACCAATCTGTTTTTTTTTTTTTAAAAACAGTAAGCTGTGAGAGCTGGATTATCTATACTTCTGTCAAAAAATAAGTCTATTTCTGCCTTGAAAATCCACATGCACTTGCAGAGCAGCATTAAACCCTCCAACCATGCATCTATCCATTGTCATGCCCCCAGTGGAACTCGGCTTTTCATTTAATGAGCACACACAGCAGCTCAGGCACAGCCTGGCCACCTCACAGCACTTTGGCACCACTATCATCAGGGCAGTATTTGTCAGAGGGGCCAGGATACACTGATCTGATACTGCTGAAATTCTTAAAGGCTACAGATGCACAAATTGTTGACTGCCAGCCTGTTTGTCATACAAATAAATATATCCCAGATGGGCTCAGCCTTCCATTGCTGAGGGTTTACTCCAAAACCTGCACCAAAGAGCTCGGCTTCTTCTTCTTCTCCTGTGCATTTTAAAGCACAAACCAAATACTTCACAAATCAATTTTAAGTTATCTCATTGAAGCAGGTTGTCTTCATGTGCACACAACAGCCTGAGAACTAGATGCCAAATTGGCCATAAAGAAAAGCCTCTCCTCATGTAAGAGTTAAATCTAGATGAGACCTGCAAGACTTGCAGAAATTTGCTTCCCTATGCTGTACTTCTTAATGCTTTTAATATTTAAGCTCATACTTTGTTTCCATAGAATCACAGACTGTAGAACCATTAAGGCTGGAAAAGACCTCAAAGGTCACTGAGTCCAGCTGTTAATCCAGCACCACTGTGTTCCACACCAAACCACATCCCCAGGTGCCACATCCACATACCTTTCCCACACTTCCATGGATAGTGATTCCACCACTTCCCTGGGCAGCCTATCCTAGTTTTGGAACTGACTGTTTACAATTATCTCCAACATGTGCCTTCTTCCACAATTTTGGGTGACTTCCTGCCCATCTGGATGCAGAAAATGCAGCAAAATACGACATATCTCATTTAAAATCAGCTGCTTTACTATCCTAATGGCACTATGATACTTCTGTGTTTTCAGTCCCTCCATCTGTACATGCAAAGTGTTACTGAGCTGGAAACACTGGAAGGAGGACTTTTGGGGTGGAAGCAATGCTCCTGGGTCCCCCTGCACGCTGGGAGGTGCCCTGGGTTTCAACCAAGGTAAAGCAGAGTAAACCGTGATGTCCTTGGTGGAACATATTTGAAGGCTGCTCTGTACAATTCTGTTTCTCTAAAATACAGTATTCTTGCAATTAATAAAGTTTCATCCCAAAATGAGTTCACCTGCACATTATGTAAATATACTTAATTGTTTTTCATGCTGGACTGTAACAGCCCCATGATTTACAAAGCCATATGATACAAAGAGTTAAAATACCAAAATCAGAATCTACTTTCCATGGAGAATTTGTATGAAACCTACAAGACCACTTGAAATTTAAACACTTCTTAAAAGACACCATAGGAAAACAGTGATGTCAATCCCCTGTACAGGATTTATTTTATTCTGGAAAAGCAAATGTTACAGGTTATACTTGGTTATAAAACCAACTGGGGAATGAAGTAAAAACGGTGCAACACACCTAATATAATTCACCTGGATTCAGAATGTAAATGCCTCCAGTCACAATTAGCAACACTTTAATGTCATGTGTGACGAGTCCTTTTTACACCAGAAAGTTATTTAAGTAAAGATTCAACAAGCAAGACCTCAACTGTTAAACTATTTTATATGGGGATAAGTCATTGCTTTGGTAAATCTACAGAAGAACAGTAATCATTGACCTGAGAAAGGGACCTGAAAAAAATAAATGGCAGCAACAAATGTTGTTTTAGTACCATGGAAGTTTTCCTTAGAAAATTGCCCATTTTCTGCTTCTGCATTTGCACCCATCATTACTCTAAGTGCAAATCTTATATTGTACTTAAGCTGACAACAGCTGGCACCCTTGCCCTCACATTTTCTCTGCAATATCACACACAACGTTGTGGGTAATGTTACAGAAAAGGTCATGAATGAACAGGCTGAACTGACTGGATTACTGCAACATCATGCACATAAATGTCAGGGCAATACAGTGTCCAAACAAGGGAAAATAATTCCACAACTCTTCTTTTATCATTTCTCCAAAGTCTCAGACTTACAGGGAAAATAACTTTGAGCTTCACCCCTACCTTCATCCAATTTTGAAGCTGTATGAGCTTGTCCTGGCTTTTGGTATCCTGTGGCTCCCTTCCCACCAAGCAGGGAATGCTCCTCCCTTTCCTCTTCCTCCAAGGAGCAGACACAGAGCACAGACTTACACGGCTGGACTGATGAGACCAGCCTGCAGTGATGGGTTACACATTGTCCTTTGGTGAAGGGCTGCTCTGGCACTCCTGTGCCTCCAGCAGCCCTTCCCTGCCCCTGCCTGTCACGCAAGCACAGAATATTCTAAATTGGAAGAGACCCACAAGGATCATCAAGTCCAGTTAAAGGGACAGCGATGATGAAGCCACTAAGGATTCTCTGCCTGTCTGAAAGGACAGTAGGGCAACTGAGGAATTGAAGATTTTGAATAGTGGGAAGGCCTGGAGGCACAGCAGGCACACAAAGGTTGGTTTTAAAAGTGTATGAGTGCCTTTTCCTCAGTCTCCCTTTGAAGAAGGAGGTCCTCCACATTCAGGGAGGACGAGCTGTCCCAATGGCAAGACACTTGCTGAAAGTACTGCTTTACTTAAAACTGGGCAATTTACATTGATTTAGCAAGATTTTCAAAAGGTTTTTTTCATTTTTGAGTTTTTAAGTTTATGCAAAATTACCTGACTTAGCACACAAAAACCATTTCCAAGTAAATTGGGGCTGTTCCAACCCCACAGCAGTGGTGGGCTTTCTCACTAAATTCTGCTGCTGCAGGAGCAGTGAATTTGTTCTCCTTGGTTTACAAAGGAGGTTGCCTGCTTTCTGAACTCCTTTTTGGCTACACCACTACTCTGCACAACTTCAGCACCTGGTACTTGCTCAGTGCAGCGCTGGCTTGTTTGCTCTGCATTATAAACCCCCTGGCCCCATCCCCAGCTGTGTACACTTATATAGCACTAAGGCAGTCAGTGGTGCTTCACTTCTTCATAGCAGATGATGATCTTGCTGTATCACTCTTAAATCTGGCAGAAAATTCATTATGACATATTGTATCAATTCTGAGCGCAGCTTGAAATCTACCACGACACTGTTTGTTTTCCTCAAGTGTACAAGTGGTGCTGTCAGACTCCTCTCGAGCCATGCCATGCTGGTATCAGCACAGATTTCTTTCCCAGGGCTAAGACACAGTTGTTGCCATTGCAGCCACGTCTCAAAGCAGCAAGTTCAGTGCAAATCCTCAGTTCTCACACTGAGCACCAGACTGGCACGCAGCTCTTGGCTTCCCTGCATCTAAAACAGTGAATCCTACCTTCCAAAAGCAACATTTTTACTGACATCTAGAAAAATAAAAAGCCAGATCTTGATGGTTAATTCATTGAGTGATTATAAAGAGATTCTCATCTTGGAAACACTTAAAAACTAAGGAAGTTTCAAAATATTATTGGGGTAAATGCTGCTATTGTAATTTTTTAAAATAATTTCACTGGTCCTGTGGAAAGTTTCCAACTGCTTATATGCTATGCTTCAGTGTTGAAAAAGGCAACAATCTAATTAAAATGCAAATTTTTTTATCTCAGATGGAAACAGCTGATGCCAGTTCTCAGCAGAGAATGCCCAAGCCACTCACCTACAGAAGTACCTGTAACCTTGGCAACCTCAGAAGTGCCTCTCTGAAACTACTCCTCCCCTCCTTCCACAAAACCACAGCTGTATGTCACAGAGCTGTTCCTGTTTCCTCTTCCTCCTGTCCTTGCTGTTGTATGGGCACATGTTCCAATAGTTACAAAATATGAGACACAGCAATTTGGTAAATCATGATTTAATCAACTGTTTTCATCATGTGTTAAACCCAATCATGGACAAAGAAATCTGTTCAACTGCAAGTTAATGTGCTGGCCTGGCGAATAAGTCACAGCAGATTTCTGCCAATTAAAACTACAGTGACAACCCCTCTGTAATACAACACTTCAATGTAAGACTGCCTTGGGCTCTGGTTTGTACTAAACTTGCTCACAGCTGCCTCTCTAATAGCTCCTTGCAGCAGTCAGGCCACTTCCAAGGCACCTGACGGCAGTGCCACCTACCCTGACAGTTCTCTGGCATTCATCACTGGTATCATTCATTCTGGCATCATTCATGTGGTATTAGAGCAGTTTGCAAATTACATAACCTCAGTATTTAGCCTACCCTCTTCATTTTATTTACTCTTTTTTTCATTTTTTACTGAGACAGTTCCAGTGGTTACAATGTGGAGAGGTCCTACACTTTGCCCTAGAAGTGTTGGGAACCATGACAGTACACAAGAACAAGCAGTGCTGGGTGAGATCAGAGGTCCACCTGCACAAGCAGGAGACAGAAGTATACAGGGACAGAGGAAGTATACAGGGACAGAGCAAGCACACATTTCCAGCTTCCAGCACTGTCTGCATTGGATATTTGGTCAATGGCTCCTCCTTACTGAGTTAGTGGAGTTAATGGATGGAGTTAACAGGTTACTTTATGATTAACCTCTTCAACATCCTGCCAAACCAAATTCTGATAAACAGAACCATTTTCTTTTCTTGTCCACCCACTACATCAACTCGATATTTCAAAATCCTCATAGTGGAGGAGGTGGTAACAACCATCCTCATTTTTGTCATGCTGTCATGACCTGTATCACACTTCCTTTCCATCCCATTACCTCACCTGCAGGTTGAAGAGGCCAGCTGTGCACCATCACTGTCCCTCTGACCTCCCCAGACCTCCCCCAGTTCTGCTACCCCTTTTTGGGGCTGTGAGGATCAGACCTGTGTACCATACACAAATTGTACAGACACCATGGATCTGTACAGTAGCATAGTGATATTCCCTGTTTTGTTTCCTGTTTTCCTCCCATTTCCTGACATTTGCCTTTCTGTTGTGACCACTGATGAAAGAGTAGAGCTGACATTTTCATTAAAGTTATGGATTTTACATCAGATAGAAATCTTACAAAAACAAGCATGTCATTGCACTCAAGTAGAATCTGCTGCTGCCTGTGTTACATAAAAGTTTGGCTGTCCAGAAATGCTACTTCACAGTCTTCCACGTACAGCAGAAGTGTTTTTGTTGCTCAGTAGTTCCAGGAACACGCTGGAGAAAGCAAAGCCTCCTTCCCATCTCTCAGATCTTTCTTCTTTCTGATGTTTCAAGACTTTCTCCATTGCAGATACCAGGCAGACTAATGAAACACTGAGCTGGAAATTGTAGACAACCACCTGCCTGCATTTCAAGCTGTCTACTGCTGCAGATGACCTGTGATGCCACAATACACAGCCAAGGACATTTTGGAAGTTACACTGAGGAGCTAAGACAACTGAGGACCAAACCACAGGCAGATGCTGGCTATTCCTGCCTCCCAGTGCACAGGAACACAAAGTCCCTTCTCACCTGCTTAGCTGTTTGAAATGGGTTTTGAAACGTGATAATGTGGCATGGTGAGACATTAAAATAAGGCTGCTGTGCCACAGAAAGGTCTCTGAGACAGGGGCACTATCTCCCTCATCCCTCTCACACCTAATCACTTTCTGCAGAGATGGTATCAGTACCTGCTTTGTGTCCTTCCAATCTGCAATCTCTTCTAAGGGGTTTGTATCTCCCTGACTTGATTTTGTTTCCCTCTCACGTGGATGTGTGTGTGTGTATATAATACATCTGTCTCCTGTGAAATGTCAGCTCAGAAGATAAAGCACAAATAGCAGCTGGCAAAAGGAGACTGTGACCAGGATTACAGCAGACTCTCATTCTCTCACAAAAATAAATTCATCACCCCTGCTACTGTCATGGTTCTGACTTCTCCCAGTTCATCAAAATCTTTTTGTGATACATGCCTCAGTATCTCTGGACAGAACTGAACTAACCCCAAAAGAGGGTTTTCAACAGAAGAAGGATTCAGATAAACCCAATTTTAAAAGCAATTTAAGACCCTGAAAAATCATGTACTATTTCCATAGTTTATCAATGCTTTAAGATAGTGGCAGCCAGAGAACCATGGCAGATATCCTAACAGACTTCCTGTAAATGTGTGTATTTATTTATGTATGACAAGGAAAAACAGAATAAAAGTATATCCATTTTGTGATATTTCCTACCTGCTATGGGAAGTAACAAAAAAAAAAAAAAAAAAAAAAAAGCAATGGGTGCAATATATAACCCTCCATGAAAGGATAATTTTTTTCATGCTAGACAGACCTTTGGTGATTTTAACAATAATAAAATCCTTCCTTCTGTTAGGGCCATATTTTGTTAGATGCATAGGGAAATGACAGATTGGAAGAAACAATTTAAAATAACATTTTGCCAACTAATTTAGAAGGATGTGTATAGAAGTGTCTGCTGTGATTGGACAGATAGAAGAGAGCCCAAGGAAGCTCTTCTGCAATTGAACAGGGTGACCATGTCATCAATGGCACTGCTGTGACAAAAGATACCAAAGCTCTGGCACTTGCTGTAGCCTACGTGTGCCTGTGTAGGTGCATGGGCTTTAATCCAGAAGATAAAGCAGCTGTAATCTATTTAAGAGTTGGGTTTTAATGTTCTGCTGATGAGACTCACAAGCCCTGTTTACGACCATGTCCTGTTGTATTACTTTTTCATTTATCACATGTGACAGCACCATTTTATTCTGGCTCCAGTTCTAGAAATTGCAGTAGTGTCCAAAAAGACCCACAGAACATGAAACAATGCCCCCACAGCCACTGGACTGATCCTTTTGACCACTGCTTCTTCCCAGCTCTGATTCTCCCTCACCTTGAACTTGTTGGTGATGTTAACATCCCTGGAATGACAATGCCAAATACTACCAAAACCACTTACAATGTCAGTAGTACCATTGCCAAAAAGGGCTGCACAGTTTTGCACAGATAGAAATGACTTTAGGAAGGGAACAGTCTGCAACCTGCCACTGCTGCTGTCACCTTAGATTTTCAGGTGTATCCAGTGAGCAGCATTTCAGCTTTTTGTGTGCTGAATACAAAGAAGCAAAGGAGCATTAAACACCACACAATCCAGTACCACATGAGTCAAACAGAAAGTCTTGAAGCATAAAAGGGCCAAATTAAATATGAGTTTTGACTGCCATAAAAATATACTGCATCAAACAACTTCCTTTATCAGAGAAAGTACAGAAAGACTCAAATGGGCTATTAAAATTATTAATTTTCTTGTATAAAAGGGTATTGTATTCCACCCAGGAACAGCACCAATTAGACGTGAGCTGAACATTGTGGATATCTCACAGAAAATTACATAAACACTTAGAAGCCAGCAAGCTGCATATCAATTTTAGGCTCAGCTTTCTTGCAGGTCTGTCATAACCCAGATGATCAGGAAATTAAAATCATCAGGCTTGAATGTATGGAGAAAAATCATGTCAGATACCTGAGATAACAAAAGAATCACAGAAATGTGTGTGTCGGAAAAGATCTCTAAGCTCATTTGGTCCATGAGTTAACCAAGCACTGCCAGGTCTACCACTAAACCACATCCCCAAGTGGCACATCCACATGCCTAATAGATGCTTTCAGGCATGGTGACTCCACTCTTTCCTGGGCAGCCTGACCACCCCTTCTATAAAGAATTTTTTAAATATTCAGTCTAAATCTCCCATGACACAACTTGAGGCCACTTCCTGCCACTTGCTGCTTGGGAGACATGACTTGCACCTGGCTGCAACCTCCTTCCAGGGAGTTTTGGAGTGCAATGAGGTGTCCCCTGAGCCTCCTTTTCTCCAGGCTAAACAACCCCAGCTCCCTCAGAGGGTCTTCATGGGACCTGCACTTCCTAGATCAGCTCCATGGCTCCTCTCTGATATTCAGATGTGCTCTCCAGCACCTCACTGTCCTTGTAGTGAGGGACCCAGAACTGGACACAGGATTCAAGGTGTGGCCCCAGTGCTGAGCCCTGGACCAGCTGAATGTAACTCCATTCACCACCACTTGCTGGGTCTGGTCATCCAGCTGTTTTTTTTTTACCAAGTGAACAGTGAAGCAGTGCAAGCCATGAGCAGCTCATTTCTCCAGGAGAATGCTGTGGGAGAAACAGGAGCTCTTGGGGGCTGGCACTCCTTACCCTGCTTACCATTGTCCTGCCTGCTGGGCCCAGGCACAGCTGCAGAAAGCTGCCTGCCCGCCTGCACCCCCTCAGCTCCCTCCCTGCTTCCCCCTGCATCACCCACACTGGCCTGTGAGCCAGCCTGGGCTAAAGCCAGCCTGGAAGAGAGGAGGGTGGCTTGGTTTGGGACATGAGCTGCGGTGCAGCACTCTGCAGAGATGCTGGCAATGGAGCAGAGCCCAGGGAGTGTGTGGGAGTAGCACTGGCTACTTGGAAATTGCTTCTGAAGCCCAGAGAGGGCACTCATGTCTAAGAAAACAAATGGAATCATTGCTAATTTTTCCCTCTGTTACAGAAACTGCAGAAGCATTTGCAGGCACTGCAAGGACTGGCAGCAGTGATGGGGCAGTCTGTGGGCTGCAGGGGAGTAAAATGCCTGCCTACCCCAATACTTGTAGCATGGGAATTTAAAAACCCTTCTATTGAGGTTAACAGGGCTAATCCTTCCCTTTCTTAAGCTGTTTATTCATCCCAGTGACCCTGCTGGGCTTGGCAGGATAACTGGGGGCCTGGTGAAAGATCTACTCTGCACTAAGATATCTTCTTTGCACTGGGAAACATCAGCCCTTCAGATTAAGCAAGCCATGTAAAACACCTTTGTTGAAAGATCCTCAACAGGCTGTCCTAAAAACTGTTATGCAAGTTTAAAAAGATTCTCCTTTTCCAAAAGCATATGATACAGGCCTCAGAGATTTGCTGCAAACACTGTAACAAAAAGCACATTTTAATTAGCCAAAACACTGCATCACTGTGGGGCTGTAGTATCTATCAGTTAGACTAGTTAGGTCGCTGAGAAGTGGTCAGTAATTTAGGCAAAAATGCACATACAGTCAGGATTTTATATGTCCTGAAACACAGGCTAAATGCAGGATACTAATGAAGGATGAGATTTAGAGACTTATTTTGGGAAAATCCCTAAAGATTTCAACTAAATCAAAAGCTAAAGTGGTACCAAAATATAGCATAATTCTGCTTTAGCAATGAAGCAGAATCTAAATCAGTGTATTTTTCCAGTCAGGCACTACAAATCACTGGGTGTTGAGAATACAATATGTGAGGATGGCTAGTGGCTACCTACTACTACAAGGAATTATTCAATTAAACCAACAAAACATCATCAGTCAAGCATCACCCATTTTTTTCACCACATTTTAGAATAAACACACTGAATACAGTTAAACCAGAGGTCATCCTTCTCAGTGAGAATGATTTATATCAAAATCCTAAATGTATTATCATTCAAGTCCTGATAGACTGTCACAGCAGACAGTGACAACTCTCCCAATTACACAGTCCTTTCGCAAGTTTAGGTATTTTATAAAGACTTAGTTTGACTTTTTGTGCTTATTTCATGTTTAGTACCATCATTACTGATCCTTTGGGTTTTTATTTTTGTTTTAGTTATGAACTTAGGGGCTTGCATACACAGACAGATTTCTAGCCACTTTTCACTAGAGTTGATTTGTTCTGGTTGTAGGTTTACAGATGTCCCTAACATACCTTTCTCTAGGTAATCTGCTGCTGAACTAACACACACCAATGAGAAAAAAGTGTTAACACTGAAGGAGTTGCACTTTGGGATCTCAGACACCTGTGTAACCCTCTCATACAGACAAGCTGTGAGCACAGCTGACAGCTGCAAAAAAGGAAACAGAGGTTAAGGTTCTTAAAAGCAATACAGTTTCTGCAGTAACAGAAATAAGTGGTCTGTCACATCTGAACTGCTCAGCTTTGCACTTGAGGACTTTGGCCCTGTGGCATTTTCTTGATTGTATCTGTGATTTTGTGCTTATTTTATCCATTTCTTTTGAGTTACAAAAAGGAAGTACTTAACCAAGACCAGCACAATTGTTATTTAAAGCATTAAAAAAAATCAAACAGCTCCACAAAGGATATTCTTCAATATATGCTGAAGACTGACCACCTTTTTTTCCTCTTCTACCTTTCTCATTTAGAATGTTTCCAAAAATCTTCCTCCTAAAACCAGAAAAATAGTACCCCTTCTTACAGGAATAGAAATGTCAGGGATGTGTGCCAAAGAATGAACTACAACTGTCAGCATGGCATGCATCATTCTAAAATACAATGAATTCTAACAACGTCCTTTGCTGTGCATTGTTAGCTTCACTGACTGAAATAAAAAGCTGTCCTTGTGAAAAACAGGTGTAATGCATGGGAACCAGAAAAGGAAAATGAAGAACCTGTTTAGTCACAATATTAACATATTAATTCTATAGGTGTGAAAATTTACAAAGTATACAGTTGCAATTGCTAATTGTTTTAATGTCATACTATTGTTGTGTGAATATACCTGTAAAAACTGAGTTTTTGAGTTTTCCTAAGGAAAAAATTCCTTATCAGCTAGCTTTAGGATGCACCTAGGTTACTCCACAACCGAGAAAAATCACAGTATTTTAAGGAGCAAAAGAGAGGTTATGCTTTGCCCTCCACGCTACTCAATCAATAATTCCAGCTTTTTATCCCCTGTAACAATTTTCCCCTGGTGGTTATGAAACACAGCCCTGGCACAGCTTGCTTTGGAAAGACTGCATTTTGTACCTGTGGAGGAAGCTGAAGTTAAAATCACAGGAAAATGTCTCTGTGAGAGCAGGCTGTTCCTGCCCCTGGTTTCCTGAGCAGCAGGGTTCCCTGAGCAGCCCTGCTGCCATGGCTGGCCAGGATGCAGTCTGGGGAAAGTTTGGCATCAATCCCTGTTCCAGCACACTGCTTCTGGCTAGACACAGTTCTGGGCATAGGCACCCAGCTTTGCCACCTAAAAATGAGGGATCCGGTCCAAGCCAGCCATGCACGGACTCCATATACAGAGGGAAAGGAAGAGACACCTCTGGGGACAAGTCCTTGTACATCCTGCAGATGGGTGCTGCCACAGCTGCTCACTAGTCTGGGCTGCAGGCTGAGCCTGCACCAGCACACAGGCACCCACCTCACATTTCAGCCCCATTTCTCACATGGGCTCTTGGATCACTCCCTCACCTCAGCAAGGGCTTGCACAGAGCACTGAGTGAGATGCTAAACCAATGCAATTTGAATGAAAGAAATGCTCAGGATAGAAAGGGGTGCATCAAATATTAGTCATTCTGTTGATCAGAAACTGTCAACAAGTCAGAACTGAAAATCTGAGACACCATTCCCGAGCAGAATTCACACACTCCACTTAGGACCACGTCTAAAGCAAACTTTTAAGAAATACAACCAGGTATTATGCAAATCTAAAAATATGACATTGCAACATGGAAATCCATCACTACCTGAAGTTAATTTCTGCTAACTTCCATTTGCATCACTCTCACACAACTCATGAATCAAAAACTAGCTAACAGGGATGCTCTGGAGTAGGAAGAGTGGGAAACCAGAAGAGGGAAGGGTGATTCATTGCAAATGCAAGAGATTAGGAAGCCATTGGTGTTGGAAGAAACCAAATCAGTGTGATTTCAAGCAGGAAGCAAAAAGGAAGAAAGCAGGCAGGGTGACAGGCAAAATTATTTTAAGGAATCACCTTTTTGCTGAGATGGAAGGACATATGGTTTTAAAGTGAGAGACATGAATCAGGAAAGATATGAGAACCACCTTTGTTAAATCTAAGGATTGCCTCTGTGAGTTATACAAATCCTTTCATCCAAGAGAAGTGCAGCAGCACAGAATTTTCCTGTTACTCACAGGGCCACACATAAAAGGATACACACTACCCAAAAAAAAATCTTCCACATAACATCGCCCAACTTCTTCACTTTTAGAGTCCTAAACAGCATTTATTTTCCCACATGCTGCAAAGCCAAGAGCACCATTTGATAGTGCAGTGCTCTCTTCCCATGATGTTGTTGGTGCAGGCTCTTTCTTTCCATTACAGAGGTGTGAGAAATTGGGCAGAGCCCAGCAGAGAGCAAAACCCCCTCGGAGCAGACAGATCCATGGCTTCCTGGACATCTGCCAGCTGGGCCAGGGGCCAGTGAAAGAAACACAGAGTGAGGATGATAAGCTCAATGTTCCCTTCAACATTCCCATGGACTTGCTAAGGGGTATCAATGGATCGAGCCTGCATGCTCAGCCACCAACACTATCATCACAGGGTGGGCTATTTTGGCTAGGAAAATTCAACATTTGATCCCAGTCACACAGCAGGACACAGACACCTTCAAAAAACACCAGGGCTCATGTACAGCCCTCTGGTTTTAGCCAATGCAAACTCACAGTCTAAGAAGCCAAAATTTATATAATGGAGACTGCAAAGATGTCTGCTCTTCTAAGGAGAGACAAGATATTCCCAGTGAGGGGCTCAACTATTTAAATGCCCAACCACTAAGTCAAGGCACTAAGCCCAAGAGGAGGCAAGCACTACCAATATTACTGGCATTCCTGTTCACAGAAGTAGCCATCAAGCTCCTGCAAAGATGCTTGGGGGAGAGAAAGAAATCAAATCAGGACTTTCATTAAATTAATAGCCCAGAAAACTCTGAAAAAAATAAAATTGGATTCCAGAAATGGCCCCCAAGATGGCCAAGTTGGCACTGGGAAGCTGGGCTGCTTCCTAGAACTTTCTTTTCCTTTTCTTTCCCTAACATGTATGACCTCTGGAGCACTTACTGAGGCATGAAAATCAGTCTTTGTATACACAGTAACAGAATTATTGTAAACCTATTCTTAAATATTTCCACATATTATATGCTTCTTCTTGTAAAATTACCTTCAAAGCAATTATTATGGAAATAAAAGTTCTGGAGGAAAACAGCTGGTGCTTTTATGTTTATCTGAAAGCTATGTTTGTTTTTTTCCTAGGCAAAACCAAAGCATTAAGAAACTGTAAATGATTCCCAAGACATTTTGAACTGATTTTTTTGAAACTCAGAATAGTGCACTAGAAAAAGAGCAATAAATAATACAAAAGTGGTAAAACTAAAAATTAAATTTTACTTTTCTAATGAAGTTATTACTCCAGAATGTCCTACAACCAACAATTAAACACTTGGTGTATGATTAGAGTGATAGCTACTCAGTCTGTCTTGGGGATATTATTCTACTCTCTGGTGATAAAAATGATCACTGCTTCCATCATAAGGGTGTACACATCATAAGTGTAAAGAAGACTCGAGAAATTTGTGTTGAGTAGAAGTTATTATTTTCAAGAACCTCCCTAGAAAACAAAACTAAATTAAAATGAGAAGCTCTTAATTACAGAGTAGATGGGAAAACTGTAAAACGTGAGATTCAGAGGTGTAGAAAGGAGATGTTTCCTGCACAAGAACTGATGTCCTAGCAAAGGGGGGATATCAGCCCAAGTGGAAGAAAGCAGCAGATCTTCTAATCTGCTCCCTTTTGCAAGGCAACGCTCATTCCTGTCTTGCTCCAGGGTTTGATTTGCAATTACTCCCTTTGCACTTGATACCATCCCCATTAATAGCACAATTTGTACTTGTAAAGTCTACAACCATTACTGGATTAGTAATTTATTTTCTGATTCTTTATTCCAAGTCTATAGGTAATTTATGCATGTGCAATTGAAATCCATGTATTAGCATGCCTTAAAAATGAATTCTGTGAGGAATCTTTGTGGAACAAAAGCTGCAGATGGGTTTTCAGGAGGGGAGAGAAAATTGGTCAGAACAGGAGGTAAATCAGCAAAAAAATTCAAACCAAAACCCAAACTCTGCAACAGTTTTTAAGGGAAATCTTGACCACAATACTGTGAATAAGACCATGAAAATGCTCCAAAATAGACTAAAACACTTGGGAATGGGAACTTTCATGCAGAATATGTATAATTCCAGGCACATTACAACAAGGAATAGAATGCATCAAGGAGTCTTTCCTTAAGCATGATTGTAATCTGATTTCTACTGTATTAGGAACACTGCTCCAGGTAAAAGCATCCAGCAGCAAGGCAAAATAATACAGTTGCAAACATGAGATTTCATGAGGGAATCACACAAACAGATCTCCTTAAAACATCTCTTCAAAATGCCAGCAATAAAACCCATGGTTAAATACATCTTCATCTTTGGCTAGTGCTGCAAACACCAGAACTGTAAAAGAGTTCTGAAACTAATTCAGGATACCCTTATCATGGTTAAATAATCGGATTGATAAATTTATATTTCAGATTTTAAGCCTTCTTGGCACATTAAGTATTTTTTATCCTCTGGGCACAACATCTTATAAAATGAAACACCTCTATACCTGTAGTTATGAGACTGATATTTCAGCTAATTATGGCATATTCATTCTTAATAATAAAAACAAAAGAATCATGTTGTCAAGTAATGACTGAATACAGAGGCTAACAAGCCAGAAAGGGGAAAACTCTTAAAATAGGATAAAATGGTACTATAATGGAAGGCAGGAAGAAAAACATTGCTTTTTGGTACTTCCCCTCGTTAGTTTTCACTTCTGTTCAAAGTGGAACTTTTAAAAGCTGCACTCAGTCACTTATTTTTCCCCAATAACTAATCTGTTGTGGGTTCTTCCTGCAGATGGCATTGCTTTTAAAAGATCATTTCTAACACAGGTTTCTGGTTAAAAGACTGATTCCACTTCCAGGCTGTTAAAAAGTGAGAAAAAATGTCTAAAGGAAAGGGCCAGCCTGCGTAGCCGTTTCTGACCACCTTTGACTCCCATCACAACAAAACACCTTTGGCTTTGCTTCTTATTCATTTGCTTAGTGTTTAGAGAAAGATTTCAACAAAACCTTCAACCCTCACCACATCTATTTTTCCCCCTTAAGGTACAGTCCTGCCCTGTGTTCAGATTCCACATGTGAGCTGTGTGAAAGGATTGCAGGAACACTGTAAAGAGCATTTAAGCATCAGACTTAGGAGAAGAGAGCACTTGGCCATACTGCAGTAGAGAGTAATAGGAAATGATAAAAAAAAAAAAAAAAAAGAAAGTAATGGAAAAACAAGAAAGTAAGGAAATGAAAGAAACTGCAAGGTTCCCATGCAGAAATGCGCAAGTCGGCAATGTTAAGGAAACCAGGCCCAAGGCACTAAAAAGATTCCAAAAGAGATCATGCAATATAAATGAAACTTAAAAGCACTTTCTCTTCCTCCAGCTATCATGGCATGAGAACATCACATCTAAAGAAGTTTTCTCAAATGTACCCACTGCCAAGATTTATGTGCTGCAGCCCCCAGCATCACCCTCAGCACACTGCTTTTCTTACTACCTAAGTACATCACCTGCCATGTACAAACAAGTACAATCTGTAAGCAATTTTCTTACCTTTTAATAAATTTAAAAGTTGATAAAATCAAATTATGGTAAGCAAAGATCTCCAAGTTCTCATTCCATTTATCTTTCTGTCTTCACCTCTAATCTTTCTATCTCCTTCTGCTCCAGTCAGATTTACTTGGCTTCCTTTCTTGCCCTTAACTCCTGCTGATTTCTGAGATGGCTGCAGGACCCCATAATGTGCTGTGCAGCAGCACCACTTCATGCTGCCTGTTCAAGTACAAACAGCAGACCTGACCAGAATGGTGCCCAGCATCACATTCTCTCAGACAGGCACCACAAGTATTCCCAGCTGCACATTCACCTCAAGAATTCCACACCCTGGTGAGGGATTTGCTCTCTCCTCGTGAATGCTACAGGTTTTATTACAGAAGTGCATGTTGCATGAATTCAACCCTGTACCTCCTGAACTCCTGCAGAACATGGATAAAAAAGCTGGTCCTGACATCTTGGTTGTCACTAACATTCTGAGGCATATTCAAGGCTGATCAAAAATACTACAACCACTTTGGTCATTTTGAACAGCTGCTCTAAGTTTGAATCTCTCAGACAGGCATTTTTTTTTCCCAGCAGAAATCAAAGAGCCTTATTAAGATCCCAGCAGAAATCTAGAAAAATAATTGCCTCATGGTTTTTTTTTGTTGCTGTTGTTGTTTTTGGTGTTTTGGTTTGGTTTTTTTTTTTTTTTTTTTTGGTGTTTTTTTGTTGTTTTTTTTTTAATCCTAGATTCAGATTCTTGAAAATTTCCATGTTTCTAATACAGGCTAGTCATTGACTTAAATTTATAGCACTGGGGTAATACATAACTTCGTCATATAATTTCTTTTCAATCAGTAACATTTTCTTTTAATGATTTACCCAAAGTGTAGCATTTCGAATACCTTAATAAAGTTTAATTTGTTTCTTTTTCTCCATGCAATATGTTGTGTCACTTCACAGTTGTGGGGGGTCCCTTACTGTATGACTTTTTGCCCTGTAGTCATCACATAGATTGAGCTGCTAATTTAGGCATGGAATGCTGCTGACCATCCATATTTTTGCTCAGTTTTTCCTCTGCATTTTGATAGACTTTTCTATACCATCCAAAACCTAAAGATTCCCTACAGGTTAAAAAAAAAAAAAAACAAAAAACATTGCACATGCAACTCCAACCCAAAACTGATGTTTTTGGGAAACTGCTGGAAACTGCTGTCTTCATGCACCTGTGCACACACTCATATAAACTATTAACTCCAAAGTAGTTCAGTGAATTGAGGAGGACTCAAATCTCCTTTCACAAAAAGAATGAAACTGTGAGACACAATGAATAATTATGGGCACTTGAGCACTTATAACCTATGCTTTTAGTATATTATAGATATACTTATTTTGATGTTCCCTAATTCATGCTTTTAGAATAATGGTACTTGCAGAAATCCCAGGCCAAGCAGACTGCAAAGCACCTTTCAGAGCATTAATAGCAGCCTGTGAACTTTAAAGGAGGGGACAAACAGACACCTGTCATCTTCTAATAGAGATACCTCAAGGTTGTTTTGATACAGATTTAATGCACACAACAAATCAAAATATATGATCAGTGGGAGCCCCAGGACCACGTGGCTAAAGCAGCCTGTCCCCCTGCAGAGTCCTGGTGCAGCATGGACAGTGCTGATCTTTCCAAGGACCAAAGGAGATGCCAGAATTAGAACAAGTCTACACATTCAGCCAAATAAGACCCAGGACAAATGGAGGGAAGGTGTTTCTTTCAAAGAACTTGGGAAGAAGGGCAGAACAGAACAAACTGGCTTCCCAAACTCACACCATGAAAATTTCTGTACTTCACTAAAATATATATAGCTAAGATAATTCAAAACCTGATCAATTTCAAATAGGAACACACACTGGTACTTGTTATGGTAATTTCCTTATGCATTTGAAACTTTCATTTACAAAGAATATATCAAGTCAATAAAATTCTACCAAGGCTTTGTAAAATAAGAATATATTGGAGTCACAATTAAAAGTGGCGCTTTGCAGAAAGACCGCTCTCCTCCCTCCCAACATCTGTTCAATAAATAGATTCGTCTTAGATCATACACATAACTTCTGTTGCTGATTCTGTGTTTGGTTGGCACACACACAGACACACACACTCAAATTTCTATGAAATTTAGTATTACCTGTCTGTACAATATGAAATGAAGCACCTGTGCACACACACATAAAGAGACGAGAAGCATGGAAGGCAACTGAAGAGCAAGAACAATTGCTTAAATGAAAATTATGTAGAATAGTAATATTTAATGCTCCAGCAGAGACCTTAATCATGATACAATGCATTACTGTATAATAAAACTTGTTCTGCTATAATTCACATTCAAGCAAGAAAAAGACAGATGAGGCAAGAGAGATTTTCATTCTCACAATTTTAAACATAAGAAAGTTCTAAATTCTTTTTTTCAAGGTCATGAGGAAACTCTGTGGCAAAGCAAAGGTTTCTATGAATATGTTTAGTGGTGTTCACAGCATGTGAAAAATGAGTCAGATCCATGGCTGTTATACACCAGATTAGCTCCATGGGCTTGGAAGTGTGAGCTTGAATGACCTGTATTGACAGGGCCTTGCTGCCAGCACAGAGCAGTGCCACTTTGCTGCAAAGTAGTTAACTACATGATCATCAACGAGGGGTGAGAATTGAAGCATTTTCTTTTGAAGGCAAGACATGTTTCAGCATCTAGCCAACACCTTTGCAAACGGAAATGAAGCAAAGCTGTGTCCAGCCTGAGGGAGATAAACCTACTAGGTGCAGCGATGCCTAACTGGTACAGGGAGTGCAGGACAAACGCACAGCCTGGCACAGCGGGAAATGCCTCATGCAGAGAGACTTCTTTGTATTATAAAAAAGTTCTTTTGGGGAGAAACAATTGTTCTCTTTGGAGAACAACTGGATGAGCCTTTGAAATGGATCAGGGTAAGACAACACGTGATGGCCAAGTCTGTGATTAAAAGCACTTCTGGAACATCTTCTGAAACTGACTCAAACATGAGTCTGCCCCAGACCCAGCTGGCAAGCTCTTCAGAGACCCATGTGTGCCAAGAATGTTCTCCAGTCCTTTCAAGTGACCAGCACTCCCAAAAGGGAAGAGCCAGAGGGGGACTCATGGCAGGCAAACAGCTCGAGGAATCTGAACTAAAGCAGGGAAACATGCAGGGGCCCCAGAGAGCTCCCCCAGGGCAAAAGAAGGGGTTGATGACACAGAGACTACACAACAGACCAGCTTCTGCACCCTATCATCTTTCTGCACAGCCCAGAAGAACAGTGCAGGATAAGCACCGAGCCTTCCAAACCACCCTAGTGTTGGGGAAGCATTTGGACAATCTGGAACATCCACAGAAACAAGCACAGCTTGCAGGCTGACTGAGCTCAGCTCTGCCCCCACCAGCTGCAGATGGGATTTTCAGATAATTCTTCTAGCATCTACAGCTGACAATTCTCATCTGAGATTTTTGTCTCACTAGTACATATGTTTCAAAACAGCAAACCTCCAGTGCCCTGGTTTTATTATTAGAATAATTTTCTGCAGACCCCCCCAAACATCTACCACTTGATTTTAAAGAAACTTCCCCACAAATTATTCCCTTCCTCCCATCAGAGCTTTACACTGCCTGCAGAAATTGCATTAATTCTACAAAGACAGACAAAAGTTTAGTGGAAAAGCAGTCATCATTTAGAACTCATCACTGGACGCGCTGGACCACCACCTCTCAGCTCCTGCTCTCTCGATAGCTGATGCAAAAAGCCACAGATGCCAAATAATTTTAGCAGCTGACTATAAACAAAAATAAAGGCCTTTGAAAATATGTTTGTGTGAAGGATTAAAAGAGAAAAGTTATTTTAAGGATTAGAAGACAAATAGTAGGAAGTCTGAAACAGTGTCAAATACCTTAAGCTGCATAAATTCAGGTATGGGCCAGGGACTTTTAAAACTTGTGGGAAATTTTACCCAGCTAGAAGTGTAATTAAACACAGCTGGAGAGCACACTTAAAAAGTGCCTCAAGGACTGCTCTTGGATGTGTGAGTTTTGTCCATCTTGCTCACAACATGGAACTTGTCCAAGCACTTTCAGGAAAACACAACCAGGGATCACTCTGCTCCTCAGGCCCAGCTGGCACTCATTGGTCTCACAATGTGCCAGCTTGTAACTCCTCAAATTGCTGCTCTGTGCTGATCATGCTCTCACTACAACAACAGACAAAATGAAGTTCCTTGCAATGGAAAAAACATGTACTGAGAACCAGTGTCCTTCAGCCTCATGCTCTTCTACCGATAGCCAGGGACTTGGCTAAAAAAGAAAGATTTTGTGTCATAAAATAAAAAAGAAAAAAAGCTGCTGGAAGTGTGTCACACATTATTGCATAGTTACATTCTCAACAAAGATTACCAAACATGTGGGACATTACAGAGTCACATTATAGAAGACCCAAGTTTCAGCTTGTCACAGGACATAAGTTCACGGAATATTCTTAAATAAGTTGCACAGATCTGTATTCAAAGTGCAATTTCAGCTTCTGAAAATATTTTGAATTAAGGTGAGATATTATTGAATAAGAATGCTGATATCACTTTGGGAATTTACACAGATATATATACCACAGCTGTCAAAGAACTTGTAGAAGACTACTGCAGGACATGTTGTACTGAACAATCCCAGAGCACAGATGTATGTTAGTCCTATATTTAATATCTGAAAAGATCTGAGATACTGATTTTCATTACTACTATTATTTCTTCTTATTATTTTACTTTATTTCAGTTATCAAACTCTTTTAATCTCAACCTGTAAGTTTTACCTTTTTTCTAATTCTCCTCCCCATCCCACTGGGGGAAGGGAGGGAAAGAAGTCAGTGAGCAGCTGCATGGTACTTACCTAAAACTAGCTGGGTTAAACCACAAGAGAAGCAAACAGCTGCAGCTTACAGTAATAGAGGTCAAAAATGATCATCTCATCAACATTTGAAGGCTCATGAACCTGTGGGTCAAGGAAAATTAGCTCAACTCATCTAACAACACAAAGGAGCTGCAAAACAAGTTTCTCCATTTCTTTGATGAGTTCTTCCAGCTAACCAAGGACAAAAAATCCTTCTCAAACCCTCTATACCACAAATTACTTTGTTTGGGCTTCATCCTATACTTAGCAGACCCACTTCAGTCCCCATATTAGCACACATAGTCCCTGGGCTTTTGGTAATCTAACATGTCCAGAAGAGCAGTAATTTGGAACATGCAACACAAATTAACCATAAATTTCAATTTATAAATTGAAATTTCATAAATTAACAACATAAATGTTGTTAATACACAGGCTCAAAATCCTCACAGCACTAACAGATCAAAATGCCTTTTTGGTGTGATAATCAATTAGTGCACTTCCAGGCAAAGAAAACTGGGAAATCTACACAGCTGGACAAATATTTATTGGGGAATACAGTCCTTTCTGTATTTGTGAGATGCTCCTATTCAAGAACAGCGCTTCCACTGTTCTCTTAAAGGAACCAGGAATTCATGTGCCACCTCCACATCCCTAAGAGCACAATGCCTGTTACCAATTAACACACTACTGCAAACTCCCCTGCCAAAAAGAAACCTGATTCACTATCTACTGGACCAGCAGACAGGAGAACCAAGTTGCAGCTGGAGACAGCTCCTGCAAGGCAAAAACCTCCTGACAGGACCAAAAAAGTAAATGGATGGAGCCCAGGGCCTTTGACATTAATTTCCATCCTTTCTTACCAAATCAGTCACAGGAATCATTCAGCTCCCCTGTGGTATTTCAATGCTATCAACAGATACTTATATTAAACTTTTTCCTTCTTCTTACAATTAATTTAAGTAAGCTTGTCTCTAGCAAGCATATACATATGCTCTCTCTCTATATATATACATATAGATGTAAGCCATCAATAAGAATGTATTTATTACTCCTAGGCTGCCACTGAGAGGTAGTCATCAGGGCCAAATAATAATCTACAGAAAGGCACAATTCAAAAGAAAATCCCAAAATTTATCACACTAGGCTGTAACAAGCTGAAATTTCTCAGTGAAGCTCAAAGACTAAAACAGATTGGGGGAGACACCTTCTTTATTAGAAGCATGGACTGAATTATATATTCCATGTATTATGGCAGCCTTTCAGTGGCATTTTCTGCTCAGGGGAGCTAGGAGAGAGACCAATTAAAGCAATTACAGAATATGTACCAAGGGACATTTACTAATGGGACTAAGCTGTGATCCTGCCATTAACTTATTGTAAGCAGATGATTTTATACACAACTTACACTCTCTCCTGGTCAATGAGATGCTGTAATTACACCTAAACCCACTACCCCTGCAGGAGTAGGGTTTTCAAAATAAAGAATATGTCTGTGCACATATACACCTGTGTCTACACACACACATAACTAATATACTGTGGGTATTAAATAGTAAATTATTGTAGAATGTATTGTAGATACAATTATTACATACTACACCATGTATATGCATTGTATAAAGTGTAAAAGGAAAGACAGTATTCTGCTTAGTATTATAAATCAAGGGAAAAAACCTGCATGTATTTGGTTAAAATATTCAAATATAGCTGTAAACACGAGCCTGTCAGTGACAATATTTTCTTCTTTTGTAAGATCTGGATTTCGTGCACCGTGCTGCTTTAGAAACAATGAAATTTTTTTCTAACACTAAAGCAGGATCCAGGTTGCTGCCTGCTAACCAGCTCCAGAAGAGAAACATCAAACTCTGTGGGAACTGTGTTGAGGCCGCTGGCTCAGCATCATTCATTTAAAACTGTTATTGAAGAGAGCTCAGCTCTGCCACTGCTCACCTGCCCACAGTGCAAGATGAATACTTGATCCTGGGAGTAAACAGCTTTGGTTCATCTGGCATGAAAACTCAGAGCAAAGGAAAGCACAAAAAGACTGACAAAGTCTTTGTTCTGCAAGATGAAATTTGAAACTATAGGCTTAATTGTGAATCATTGTTTGTTTTTTAAAACCAAGACTATGCTATCCAAAAAGCATGAAAACAGAGCTCAGCCTCCCTTACCAAATAAAATAAATGAGTGCACAAGCACAGATTTCTTTCTCCACACAGCCAGCTCACTCCTCTCTCATCCACATTCTGTGACGTGCCTCTGTTTTGACAGTGCTGTGCTGGAACAAAAAACAACTGCACACAAGAAACAGGAGGAAAATTCAGATGAACTCTTTAAGTCTTTTGCCACTTCTCTTCAATCTTTGCCTAAAGGAGAAACTGCAACTGCTTTGAGAAGCCTGTTCAAGAGAATAACTTAAAGGTCTGACCAAGGCTCAGAACTTGGGCTGCTGTGCCAGGAAGCCAAGGACAGCAGTGGAGTCTGATCCCCATAATGCATACAGCTGGATTCTCCACAAAGCTCAGAAACAGGGATAAACTATTCAGAGTATTTTTACTGTTAGGCATGTAATTATGGGCAATTATTACAGAGGCGATACCAGTCCAGAATCACTGTCATCCCCAAAAGATAATTAGAAGAGTCTGTGTTCATCATCCACTAATTATACTATACCCATTTCAATTCTCTCCTCCACTTTTAAGGAAGCATTTAAAAATTCTAAAAATAAAATTAAGGAAAACAAAGAATCGTGCAAGTGTGATAGCATCCTGTATAGGAAAACACCAGTTTGTGGATCCTCATCTCTGAAAGACTCAAACTATTTACTGCTGTTGAAAACACCTCAACCACAACTTCCATGTGGGGTTTGAACATAATAATGCCATTCCAACAAACAGCAAGTAAAGAAATTACTACCTACAGGATTCTAATTGTGATTCATGTTTTGTAATGCACCAGGAATAGGGTATGATTTAGGGGTGCCTTGCCAATAGAATTTCATATGGTGTGCATATTTCTTACAATATCTTTTACCAAGTTGTAAAGCTGAAATCATTATTTTAAACCCTTGAAATAATGACATGATGTATTTACAACCAAGTCTTAAAAATAATTGGATCATTATCATTAAAAGCTTCTTAACTGTCTGCAACTTGAAAGCACTTGCAGTGGTGGAGATATGATGTATAAAATGAGCATGTTTTTAATCTTGTTTTAATCTCATTTTTAATGCTATGTGATCTAAACAACCAAGACATCAAAGACTAGCATTTTCTAATAGTTTTTTGTTTTACTTAAATGACATCCAGTTTTCCTCTGCACTTTCCTCTTTGTCTCATGCCTTTCAATTTTCCCATTTATTTAAAATCACATTAGACCTACAGCAAAGAACAGATGTACAATCCTAAATGCCTGGGTACCTGATTCTCACAGTGGCAACCCTCAGTTGAGAGCAGCCAGCACCACCTCTCTCAGAGGTCATTTG
Organism: Ammodramus savannarum pratensis; assembly: GCA_020466415.1. Classification (NCBI taxonomy): domain Eukaryota; kingdom Metazoa; phylum Chordata; class Aves; order Passeriformes; family Passerellidae; genus Ammodramus; species Ammodramus savannarum. The sequence goes on from JAHXMQ010000807.1 coordinate 60,364,799, forward strand.
ATTTCCTCTTCAAATAAACATCAGCTTCACAGCACAGGAAAATGAGTCAACACATCCTCTAATTATCAGTAATCCAAAGATGACTTGAAGAGATAATGAATGACAACTCTGATGCTCCAACTCTCTGCTGCTGCTTTTGTCCTCATTTCCTCTGCTTAACAGAGCTGTCCCTGACCTTGTGAGGTCACACCTGACTAGGACACTGCCACATACTAATGTACATCCTTTAAATCCCAAGGTGGCTTAGAGATGATTTGCTTCTACCCTGCTCTGTGTGAAAGCAGCATCCTGGTGCCACAGAGGCTCCTTGGCAAGCACTGCTGGCTGGCTCAGCTTCCTGAGACACTGCAGCACTCATTCCTTCAGCTCCAGCCATACAAACTCCCTGTGCAGTCACATCAGAAAATCTTTTGGTTTCTCCACTGCCAGTTGTTTGATGCTACATGAGCTCCAGACACTGAGGTTTAACCCTGTTTTGCTTGCTGGGACACCTGGAAGCCAGAAGAAGAGGTAGAAGCAATCCACATGAGAAGAGCTGAGGGGGAAGGGGTTCCTGCCCCTTTGTGTGTGAGCAGGAACTTGAAAAGTGCAGAAAACTGCTGGCCAAAGATAGGAAAAACAGAAAGGCCTTAATGTCTTGGGGAAAACTAAGCAGCACAGCAGGTAATGTGAAACCTTGATTGAAGGAAGAGTGGAGAGACCTCTCCTCAGTCAAACCTTTCCAAGCCATCCACATCACAGCTTGGGAGACACAGGAATGCTGTGAATAATCTCCTATGGTAGAACACAGTCCACGTCACCTGTTGACACAGAGCTCAACAGCTCAGGAGAGAGTTTAACTCACAGGCTGCAGAGGGGAGAAGAGATGTGAATAGTTCAGCACCTTGAACACTTTCAGCACTGAGAAGTACTGGGTAACAGAGCATCTTCACACACCATGACAATGTGTACACAAACTCACCCTCTTCCTTCTCCTGTTCTCCTTATGCTTGCACAATTATTTATTTAAGATGTGAGCTGTTCAGAAGAAGGACCATCTGCTTTCTCACCTCACAGCTGCTCTTCCATTATCAAAAAACATAAAATAACCAAACCCTGTCTTTACTGTGAAGCACATGGAATATGGATATGTTGGTCACTTCATGGTGGGTTTTTTCTGTGGTGTTTTTTGTCCTGTGGTGTTTATTACATGTAGCAACACAAGGCCTTGTCCTAGATCAGGATCCTGTTGAAGTGCTGCTGTCTTGTTATTTTCTTCTTTGGTTTTTTGGTTTTGTTTATTTGTTTGTTTCCTTTTCTCCAGAAGTAAGGTTAGAGCACAGTGTATCCTAGTTCCAGTCTGTTAGGACTGCATAACCACAACTGTGCAACACAGCCAAATCAAACTGGGTAACCCAAACTGCTCAGCTGCTGTATCTAAATTTCTATACCCAGGACAAGACACTCACTTTCTTGCAGTTCTGCTAAATAAAATCTGTAAAATTGTTGCAATGGCAATCTGAATTCTCCTGTTCTGCATAACGGCAAACAGCAGAAGCCCATGGGAAACATTTATAAGAGTGCACACAAATCAACACCTGCACTGTCTATTCTGAAAGCACTATAAATAGGCAATGACCTGAATGTTACCTGTCTATGGCCCAAACCAGGCAGTCTGAAAGTTGGCAATTAAAACTATACCAACCCAAGAAAACTACCTGAGAAACCCTACACCTTCATTCAGATATAAGTCCTTATCCAAAAATGACTCTCATACTTTTTTTTTCCTAAGGAACTGGGAAACATGGCAATATTTATAGCACTAATAAAGGCCTGAGTGCACATATTCTTAAATGGTTTGAACACGGAAGTGGAAAGTTCCCCATTTCCTTAGACATGTACACCTTCTTTGTGGTTTAATAAAAGCAACTAAAGAAACTGAAGTCAGGGTTAAACAAAGACTCTTATTAAACTGGAACAATCATGTTTAAAAGTAATAATTATTTTTAAAGTAGTCCTAAATGTTTCTTGTGTCCTTCACTGGCCAAGCTTCAAGATCAATGATTGACACTGTCCTCTATTTTTTTCAATCCTTTCAAACTTCATATTGGCACAGGATTATCAGTATAATGTACTGAATTGTTCTGGTCATGAGTAATAAAAATTATTGGATTTTTTTCCCTCCATACTTGATACATATCCTTCAGTGCTATCCAAATCCCCTATGTTTTGTGGCTATAAAAGATGACATGTTAGGATGAGAAAACCACCCTTTATAAGACAGGCAATTGATAGTTTAAGTAATGATAGTGTGGGGAGTATGACATTAAGAACTATATTAATGAAAATAACATACACCTTATAAGAAACGTGCATTTAGACTGTATACTGGTTAAAGCAGGGATTTAGTTTTTATTCTCCATTCAAATGCTCATGGATTTAGAAACTGTGGTGCTATTGCCAATACAAGCCAATTGCAAATATAGTGAAAGTCTCGCCAAGACTAGAAGTGTCTCTAAGCAAGAGACATTTCTGACAGCGTGGTGTGAGGAAGGAGGCATTGAGATGCTGAGATACATTGCTTGATCTGGTCGAGAAATCTGTGCTAGAAATCCTTTCTGAGTTATGCAAGTAACATAAAACCACACAAAAGCAGCTGAGAGGGAGTAATTTTATCCAAGCAATGAATTCATTACCATTGCCAAAAAAGTCACATGAGCTACAGGTGCCACCAGACATCAGAAATGCTCATTTCAGAACTTCCTGTTTGAAATGGGTGGCATGTCCTTAAAATGAAAGAGGAAGAAAAAGCAAATAATTCCCCAAACCTGAAATAATTTTTTTCAGGCAATGCCAGCTTTGATAGCTACAAACAGAACTGGGCATCGTGGGCTCCCCTCAACCAACACAGCATAGGGATATCATGGACTCATACTGGATGAGATGCCCTTGGGGTCCCATTCTGAACATTTTTCATGTTCAGAATGCTTGCCTTAGACCCTAAAAATCTGGGAGTCCCTAAAATACCTAACAAAGGATATGATATTGACCTAAGAACAAAGGGATATTCCTCCTCTTTGTCACACTCTCTTTAAAAACCCAAAACAGTTTACTTGTGATTTTTGTACTTGCCAAAGATGAAATGGTATGTTACAACCTGCAGCATGGAAAACTTGCCCACAAAGAAAAGCATCATGTCTGTTCACCCAGAAAAAAACAACTCAGAAGTGAAATCATTCAATCTTTCCTTAAGTTCCTCTGTTGTTCACAATTAGTTTTAAGGTCATGATAAATCTATTATGACCAAAGCCAATAACTAATTAAAAAAATCAAATTACCAACAAAAAAACCCAATCAATTTTCTTGAATACCCCAGTGCCTCTATTGACTACAGATCTCTACCACAACATTCCCTTTTTAAAATAAACATTTAGCTGTGCAAAAGTCCTGCTATGTTTCATACATAAAAAATAAAAATAATTAAAAAATCTCCTGCCAAAGTAACAGAACTCTGGTTTGATGAAAGCCACACTGTCAGACTTACAAAATCTCAATAATCTCATCAGTATAATGGCTGCTTAGCTCCTATGATCCTGGGAGGAAAGTTTTAAGATGGTGATGGATGACTTTGTTGAAGATGATTAAAACAATTTAATAAATCTGGGGCTGGTGCAGGAGAGTTTCAGGGAAGACAGAGACACATGCACACAGTTTGTGCCCATCTGCCTTGCAGGGTTATGGTCAGCAAGCAGATGCAGGCTGGGTGTGTGTAGAATATATGGCCACCACAGCTCTGCTTTCCATGCCTCCCACTCCCTAATTCTTTACTGAACAAACGTTTTGACCCTGGGTATGTTATTCTCCTCCAAAGATAGCAAGATAAATCAGACTACAATAAAAGCACTTCTTGCCTACCTCACTGTGGGGATAAAATCTTTTTCTTAAGTGTGTGTCTTTAATTCATCTTCTCCCATCTTCTTCGACTCCTTCTCTCTTTCTTCCTCTTCATCCTTCTCTCTCATTTTTAACTCATTCCCATACCTTCCATCTCCTTTCCTTAAATCACTGAAGTAATATTTGAACTGAGATGCTGGCAGAATTAAAGACCAGCTTAGATGATCAAGAAATATCCACACCAGACAGGTGCAGCAGAACAAATTTATCAGGAGAGGAAAAAATACCACTTTGTTTCATATCCCAGGCTTTTTAGAGCTTTTTTCCAAACAAATGAACAAAATGGTTTTTTTTGTTTAAATATTTAAAATTTCAATGATGATAGCAGATAAAGTGCCCAATTTTCATTGCAACACCAGAAGAAAGGAGTTTACTCCCTTTACAAGTCTGCATGTGTACAAGGACATAACAAGGGCTAGCACAATCTTGTTTGAAATTGTTCTAGACAGAGGTGGGGAAAAGAAAATAAAGAATGCAAGCTTTCCCCTCCTTTCATATTTTCAAATCTCCTCATATCAGCATGTTCTCATCATATCAGTGTGGGTTTTTTATCCTTTTCTCATTCCTGTGCACATAATCTTTATCACAGTTTGGCACAGCTTTGCTCTGTGCCTCTGCAAATAGGTATAGCTCATTCCAGTGGGAAAATGGCCAGTGACAGAACTGAAGCTTCAAACCTCATGGCTACAGACCTATCTCAATCCCACCAGCAATCTCTAAATTGACAGAGAAAATATACAGATTGCACACTGGTTTCTGGTTAAACAAAGAAAATTGGATTTTTATCAGTTTCACTGTCACCTTCTACATAGCACTGTTTTGTCAAGAGCCGCTAATGAAAGAGATTAGCAGCAGATGAAGAATACACAGTTTTGACTGAATTCATAGATTTATCTAAAACATTTTCCAGCCAGAATTATATTACATTCTTTTCAGAGCTGAAATAGGATTACAAAGCATGGAAATGAATGTCTTAAAATATATATCCATATTATTGCCTATGACTGAGAAGCTTCATTAATAAAGATGTCTCTACAGATTTCAGGTTTGTGCATAATCTTGGTGAAGGCTTAAATATAGTGACAGTACATGTCAGCAATCTGTATTCCTTTCAGCTGGCATTTTGAATGGATGCCCCAGGAAAGAACAGAGGGATTTAGTAGCTCATAGGCTAAGACATAACCCAAGAGTTAACATGGAATTTCCTTTTCCATCCATGTCTCATGTGCATATGACCAACGGCGTGGTACTTGGCCCACCAAAATTCTTCTCCAAACTAGTTCTGTGTGTTACAGAGGCACTGTGTGGCTGAACTGCACTGGAGATGCTTGGAATCACTTCATACTGTGCTTGTGGAGGTCTTCACAAACACTTAAAATAGACAATGCTAGCTGTAAGATGCTGCAGCTGGAGGACCTGGAGGTCTTTCTGAAATACCGACCTAATCGCTCAGTGGTGCAAGAAAAAAGGAAGAAACTTCTGAAAAACTGAAGAGAAATTCTGAATCAACACAGCTTTTAACTGAGACCAATAACAGAATGTGTTAAAAAATATAAATTATGGGATGAAAACACAAATCCCAATAGCAGAGCAGTAGAGCAAACTCTCCCCATAAATCTGAAGAGGGAAACTCTTTTCCAGAGTCACATATAAGGCTACCCCAGGCAAGGCAGCTCCCAGCAGACACCTTCCCATACATCCAAGGAATCAGAGCTGACTAAATAACGAGGTAACCACATCATTTCTTTGTGCACACAAACTGCAGGAAACTTGTGTGCCTCAAGCGTACTCACCAGATGGGATAATTAGGCTCAGACAGATCACTGACCTTCCTAATAAAAATAACCCAGAAATAGAGGTTGACTGAAGAAATCTGTGTCATGTTACCAAACTCCTAAACAGTCCATGGAAATCCATCCATACTGACTCACCCAGTAGCTTGGTGTTCCTACAGATGCATCTTGTGAGGGCACAAATCATTTGATTTGGGGCATTCTTAAGTATTCCTTGAATTTTCTTTACAGAAAACAGGCACTGAGATTTCACTGCTGGGAACTACTCAGTTGTCCATCTATGAAAAATGATGTAAGCACATATATATGCATTTATGCTAAGCTATTCTCTCTGTAATTACTACTGAAGCTGGTTTCTCACACTAAAACAATTTCAGAGAACTGAAGTCTTTCAAACATCACAAAATGCAAATGCCATTTAACCTTCCATAAATGGAAGGCTGGCACCCATTTAAATAACATCATTTTCTCTGGAATTAGAAATGTAAATATTATCAAATAATCTGATGCTTGAAAATAAATTCATTACTTTATAGTTTCAAAGGCCATATGAGACGCCATGCTCTCCCTGAAATCAGGGAGGTTTCCATCCTTTCCCCATCAATTCTGTTTTTCCATCCTTGATGTGCACCACAAGCCATGTTGACGAATAACCACATTCACACAAGGCTACTCTGTTATTTTCCAGGCATTGTCACGTCATGTAATTCTTTTCCATGTCCTAAACCAGAAAGGATTAGACACAGTGCCAATTATTGCTAGGCACAATCTGCTACGAACAAAGCACACACCGCAATCCCAAAGACAAGCAAATTTGCAAGTTCACAGGCAGAAGATAACTGCAACTCCTCAAGAGGCTCACAATTCCCATGGAGATTAGGCCTGGCTCAGTGAGCTGCAGCAACTGGCAGCATCTTTTCTTGTACATCCATGGCCTGACATTCTCAGGCAGCCAAAAATTTAAAGTATCCAGAAGCTTTCTATGAACGCAGCCTACGAACACATCCCCAACACAGATAGGCAGCTCCACTTGGCCAAGCACTGGATGCCCTGGCACAGATGGATCCATATTGCTGTTTGAGACTTAAATCTATGTGATTTCCATAAGGAAAAACTAGGCATCAAGGGCTAGTCCTCATTTTATTAAAACACATACATTCCAAAAATCAAACTAACTAAATATTCTAATTCAACTCAAAGCAATACCTGCCTTTTACAAACAGGACTTCTTTAGCTGGAGATTGAAGGGACCTACACTAAAGTTTAGAGGCAGGGCTTTGGAGAGATAGTTTTAGGTCTCTGATTCCACACAAGATGCACTCATACACATGGACACCACTTCCTATATATTCTTCTTAACAGAAGCAACCTGCTGTCTTGCAAAAAACAGTGAATCGCAACAGCATCATAACAGTATCTGTACATTTAACTTCTGATCCCAACTCCTGACTGAAAAATTATGTTAACAGCTATTCAATTCAAACTCTGCTAAAAAACTAACCCACACATTTGAAAAGGAACACAGATATTTAATTATAAAGTAGGCAGGTAAGTGGGGAGGGGGAAGAGAAGATAATAAGTCAATCTTGTTACTTACCTCAAAGCAGCAGTCACTCCATCAAAACAAGAGATAACAAGAAGGTATGAAATTATTCAACCCAACTATTTAAGCTCCCTATTTTATTCATTTTGTTCAAGTCCCACCAGTGTCACAACCACCCACAGCTCGAATCTACAGACAATTCACTATGTGGTAAGAATGGATTTGATCTTAAAATTAATGCTGACCTCTAGTGACAACTGATGGGAATTTACCTTTCTATGGGCCTGTCCATTTGGGAATACATCTTTGGGCTTCTCTGTAATTACAGAGCTTGCTCCAACTCACAGCTACAGCCACTGCAAGGAATGTGCAGCCAAGGAGAAACCCTGAACTCACATTTATTACAGTCTCAGGTGAATTAAAGGTGGTTCACCACACTCTGTAGAAATGTTATGATTAAAATCCAAACCTCTGATTTCACTTATTAAAAAAAGGAAGTGGCAACAAAATACAAACACTAGATTTTGAGCCTCACAACTGTAACAAATGCATTGCAGAATCAGCTACACACAACTAATGACAGACAACTGCCCACATCTTCAGGCAGACAAGCAAAATGTCATATTTCATCTCTAGGACCATAATAACAAGGCAACCTCTTGTCCTCTAGAACTCTACAGCAAAAGCAGCCCTGCAGCTTAAGCAATAGTCCTGCAGCTTTCTCTGCAAAACAAGGTGTGATGGGCCCTGGGGGCAGGCAATTCCCCCCCTGCACATCCACTGCAACATAGTCCAGATGGAAGGATACTCAGGTTACAAGTCACCAACCACCTCATCTCATGAAAGCAGGGAGGAAATGACAGCAGCCCCTCCAGAACACAGCCTTGAATGCTTCCAGTGATGGAGCATCAATAACATCAGCATCATAAGAAATTCTTATTTTTATCAAGTCTAAATCTATCTTATTTCAGTTTAAAACCATTACCCCTCATCCTATCACAAGAGATCCAACCAAAAAGTTTGCCCCAGTGTCTGGGAGGCAAAGTAAAAGGGTGATGCTCATGGACCACTGTAGGCAACTGTTTGTAGAGGGCTTCCAAAGTGGGAAATGTTTCCATCAAGTATGGTGATTGATGACCCTTGTACCATGTGCTTGTGCGTATATACATATCTGTGTACATGCACACACACATTAGAAGAATGTACTTAGCCAGGAGGCTGGAAATCTGCCAGCTGGACCTCAGACAGTGAGAACCACCTTTGGAGGTGATCCTAGCTTAGGGTAAATTTAAGTGGGTTTTTGTTATCTGAATCTATAACGTTCCCTTTTGCATTGTCCAGATGTTGTAACCTGTGTGTATATATATATATCATTTACATGGACATGACTGGCATCAGGGGGGATTTTCATATTCTATTAACCGTCCACCCCAGATATTTGTCTCTGGTAGAGTCCTCAAAACCAGAGTAGAGAAATCTTCTGCCATCCTAAAAGCTTGCTTAAAGGACAGTAAAAGTTTCCAGACTGCTCCTGCACTTAGCTGATAACACAGGGATTTTTATGGAAGCAGCTTCTGGTGCACAGCCATGGCCAGGTGACAGCACAGACAGCAGCACAGCCAGGGAGAGAGCCCCAGGGCCCTGAGGAAGCGTGCACCACAACAGAGCGTGGAGCCAAAGACTAATCAGTCACACCTAGGCACAAACCCATGTATAGCAAGATAATTGACTTGACTCTTCAGTCACTCTGACTGGAAAGAATCAGCTGTCACAACAAACTTAACTTCAGAAGACTGGAGATTAAACACTCAGCTGATGTGAAATTAAAAAGTCCACTCATACTGACAAATACATCACCTTCTCATAATGAAGACTGCACAATGGTTAAAACACCTCTGCTGAACAAGCTGTGGGCAAGAAAATCCTAGGAAGTGTTTATTTTTCAGCACCACAGGCATATAAACAGTACACTTGACATACACCTGCTTGCCAGCAAGCCAGGCAGCCTTTGGCAGCAAACCTGGATCTCCCTTTCCCCAGCACTTGGACTTGGTGATTCTTCCAATGTCTTAACAGCTTATCTAATCACAGCAAAACACAACAGTCATGTGGGAAGGAAAGCAAACCCTATTTTTAAACACACTGAAATCAAACTCCAGCTTGCAGATTTAATGTCTAGGCTACAAAGTAGGCAAATGAAGCTTTCTCATGTATGCCAGCCGCATGTAGGAGTGCTTAAGGATGTACATATATAATTAGACTTAATTATCTAAGAGGGTTGGCAGGGAAGAGTGGAGGGGAGAGAGAAAGAGGGGGCAGGGGCTTAATAATGGATATAGAATTACCTCTAAGTTGTCATAATCATCACCTAGCTTAGACATCAGCACAAAGTGGTCTTAATCATTCGCTCATGTTAGTGGCTGTCAAAGCTCCATCTAATCCATTCATTAACAAAATATCAGGTTAGCAACTGCTGTGGCCAGAAGATAATTAGTTTTCATTGTGGGGTGGCACATTCTGGATCACATTGATATAATAACTTCATAAACTGCTATAATTTATTTGCTTCTGAGCCCTTTTTTCCCCATTAGTTCTTCAGCAGATTGTATTAAACACGCAGTAACTATAAATACAGAGTCCTGCGACCAATCTCAAAAGTCTTAGCCTGGACAGCTATTACACAAGCAGTTCATGGGTGAGTTGTCTTTAGGTCATTCAAAGAAAGGTTGATAGAATAGCTGAGAGCAGACCATGCCACAAAGGCATCCTCATTAGGTCCCATCTCCATCAGCTGCAAGGACTGAGCAAGGTGCTATTGTGGCCCAGCACACAACACAAGGATTGTTCAATGGTTGTGCAGGAAAAGGACGGCTGCTGTTTTAACATCTCCTCATTAGCTCTGTGTTCCTGCCTTCACAAAGAAGTACCCATCCAACATGGGGTTGGCTGGACAAAAGTCAAGATAGCCCAACACTTTTTCTGCAAAGTAATTTAAAAACAAAAAAGGCAGTTCAAAAAGGAAATTGTGAGATGTGGACAGTAGAAAACAACGTTATATTTCTGTTCAAGTGAAAATGAAAAGGTTTCTGGAAGGCTCTACAGCATGCCACCCCAGCCAGTTTTATGGTAGCTAAGTTAAGGTATTTTATTCCTTCTATCAAAGACATGATTTTATTCTAATTCTGGGAAACTGTGTATCAGCACTATCTTCTGCAGTGAGTTCATGGGTTAATTACATGGTGCTTTAAAGACCTCATGTACAATGTCTTTCTGTTTTCTTGTTTCTCCCTTGACTTGTGAGCACAGGGAAGATTTTCATTGGTACTGTCCCTCTCCCCTGGTACCACACTTCATCACATGATTTTTAATTCATGCACTATCACTACTAGAGGCCTCATCTGTTCTCATAGGGGAATATTCAGGGGAATTTCTTGCTGCTCTTCTCTATTTCTGCAACCTCTTCTTGCTGAGTGCTCAGCAAACATGGAAGATTATACAAAGCAGGTGGGAGGAACCAGTTTTCAAATAATAGTGTACTTCTAATACATGCAAGCTTTCTTAATAAAGCCTGACAGATGCTTACATACAATATTTCCCATTGATATGTAAATAAAACCACTTCGCAGAAATCTTAAAAGGTCATCAAAATACTCAAGCAATTTCTCTCATTCCTTAACATATGGTTTTGCTGAATTTCATTTACCACTGTGCTGCTTTGCTGTTTGGCTTCATGAGATATTATTAATGGTCACTACTCCTACTAGTCCTACAGGACTTGTTATTTGTGTATCTCCCTCAAAGTTGTCCAGCTAAACCAGTGATCTCCCTTTTGAATTCAGAATGTTCGAGAAGGTATTAGCAGAAAGAAAAGGAATGGGAACCATTTTGGAGCACAACAAGCTACTTTTTCTGGAAAAAGCAATTAACATCACACTTCAGTCAAACTACCTCTGAGAAAGGAAATAACACTACAAGTATTTTAAACACAGGAGGCACAAATGCAATTGTTTAGATAGGGATCTTTATTCAACGCTATTCACCAAATAGTATTTTGAATCCTGCTACAATGCACTGCTTGTTCTCTTCTTCTTGCCACTGTTCCATCTGATCAACTCCACTTGAAAAGAAAAAAAAAAATTAAAATTAAATAACATGTTGGGTAAGCACACAGTGAAGACATAGTTATCTTTTCCATGGGTAATAAAGAGTGTGTGACTTGCTACTCCCAAGTATTTCAAAGAAAGTTGGTCAGCAACCAGTGTGCAATAGTGAGAAGAAATGATGCAGGAGAAAAAGCACTTATTGCCTACAAGACTGTAAGGTAAGTAGAATTTATGCATGTGGTTCTTTAATGGGCCTCTATCCAAGGGCTAGCAGCGCAGAAGTAACCAAACAGAGCTGAAGACTCAGCAGAAGAACAGGGCATTTAGGAGAAAGTAATGTTTACCAGTAGGAAGTCATTCCTCTAATGAAAATTTAACAAGCACTAGTGTAGGCAGAAAAAAAAAAATATTACTGTTTCCCTAAACGAAAATAGCAATCAAAGTTTTTGATTGCTTATCAGCTTTGAAATGTTAATCATTATGGTAAATGTGTTGGTGAAGGTAAGGAATTACTTAAAGTGTGCTATTTTCTTTTTTTAGATTTTTTTTTTTTTAATCACTGCTGCTCTACAGCTGCACATGCTCAAGGAAACAAAACTGTATGGATAATTATCCCTATGGAAGCAATCTAAAGGTTCATGAAGTAAAAGCTCCTTCCACCTTAAAGATCAAGGCTTTAAATTAGGAAAGTACTTAAGTCTCTAGCTGACAAAGGTGCTTGACCTGCTGGGCAAAGGTAATCCCTAGGGACTTAATTCAGGACTCTCACAGCACACAACACGGGGGGGGGGGGGGGGGGG
>JAHXMQ010000807.1:60376980-60457863 GCA_020466415.1 Ammodramus savannarum pratensis
TCCCACTGAAGTACTTTGAAACAGTCAGATGTTACTTAGAGCAACAAGAAAAACAAGCACTGCAATTTTACAAATATTAATAAAAAATAAGATAAGCTTTTAGCCTTTTCCCTAAGAACTCCTCATTCCTTTTCCTTCAGCACCCTTTTCCAAACACTGGCAGAGGTGTCCCAGTTAGCCCCTGGTCAAGCTCATGTCAGGAAAGGAAACAAGTTTTCCTGTTGATCAGATCTTGACTTCATTTACAAATACAGTTTCATCAGGACTAGAAGAAAACTTCTGAGACTTCTGTCCTGCCATGGTAAGATTTTCAACAAACTCAAAAGAAAGAGGAGTTATGTCGAGTTAAGACAAACCTGGCATTAGCAATCCTGCACTGTGTGGAAAGCTCACAACTGCAAAGCTCACAATTGCAAAGCTCAACCACAGAAAAGCAAAGTGGTAAGGAAATAAAATCTAATGAAATCAGCTAATTCCCTGTTTCCATCAACCAGTAAGTCACTTGGATCAATTCACATCTTTCTTAATGCCTAAATCTCAACCTTCTATGAAAAAATAAGCACAGAAAATTACATTGCACTTAGAAGTATAGGAGACAGATTATATCATTAATCATCAGAGGGCAAGTGTTATTATATGAGAGAGATATACCAACATACCACAGCACTTTAATGTAAGCCTCCTTTTCTCCTCAAAGCCAAGCAAACTCTTGGACGCCTCATTGAACATAATGAAATACCAATGAAAAAAATGCAAAAGAACATAAAGCAAAATGAACAAGGTGTGTATTTTTCTTCATTGCTCCTTTTGATCGCATCACAAAATACTAATCAGCCCTGTAGACCTATTACTGTGGCACCTAGCTAGCTTACAGCTTCTATTTACAAACAGGATTATCTGCAAGAACACAGCTAAGAGCTCACATGGGCAGTACAGTGGCTCAGCTGACCCTGGATAATGAATTAACCTGTGGTAACTCAATCTGGATTAAGACAGGGTTTCAGAATCTAAGAGCTCACAATTAAATCAAATAGCGTAGTGTTCTATTCATAGGGACAAGGATGCTGCATACAGCAAGATGCACTCAAGTGTTTCAGAACTTGGAGGCCTACATGCCCCCCAAATGTTTGCCACAATTTCAGCTAGTGACATATACAAAAAAATAGATGTCCAATAGCAGAATGGGGGAGCAAAATCAGCAGTGGGGATATTTTCTCTAATGAAAAGCATATAAAGAAATACTGGATGTAGGAGACAAGGCAACTCCTTTAATGTTTGTTTTCTTTGAACAGCAAAGAACTAACACTGGGGGAAAGTGTATGGAGCAAGGGGAGCCTATAATGTGAGATCTGGGGTCTATTTTTCTCTTTTTACATCTTACCTATCACCACGTGTGTGGAAATAAAACTGCAATATAAACTCCGAAAACTCTTATAAGACAAACTTAAAAATACAAAACAAGCAAGCAAACAAAACCCCAAAGCAATTGATGACTTTATTTTGGGGAGCATGGGCTAGCTGTTCTGCTAGAAACCAAGCAAATGCCCAAATGTGGCTCAATGTACCAGAGAAAGTGTCAGGAAACACAAATCAAGCAGGAGCACACTGTTTACTCCAATACTCTGATGGGTACTGGCACAGAGGCACTTTCCTGTCTGAACCCGAACCAGAATCCAGAACCACACAGGATGGCAGATATGTGAAATTGCCATGACAAGCACTCTAAATGACATCAGATACATGAAAATCTCTAGAAAACGTTCTCCTCCCATCCCAGGATTTCAGTGTCTGTCCTTTTTCTATGAGCACAGTAAGCATGTTCATTTTTCTGGTCCTGAGGCTGGCACAAAACACACTTTAAGAAGCCAGGCAGCTGTGACACATGGAAGTTCTGAGCACCATGGGGAACTGGCAGCTTGTTCCCCACACTCATCTGGGACCACCACCACTAAACAACAGTTTGGGGCATATCATCATTGGCTTTAGCTTCAACTTACAGTAAAATGATAATCCCAGCAAGCAGATGTCACAAAAGTGGACTGATACAGCAGAATTTAGCTTTGATACATGATTTAAACCTGCAGTATCAAGTAAGAGGAAAAAAAAACTGAATGCTTTTCAGGCTCACTGTAAGCGCCTGTAAAGAAAAATATTGCAAAGTGAGTTCTGAAAACTTTATGGGATACACTGCTTTTATAGTTTAATAGGCTCTTCTACAGCCTTCTACTTAAGTATAAAGTACCACATTAAATACCAAGGTTAGTATAATTTCTGATTGTCCTCATGTGTCTGAGCAAAATGATGGGACATTATATACTCAGGGGAGTTACAGCTGCCTCTTGACAGCAGAACTGCCAACTGAGAGCATTCTGGCCTCTGGAAGGGAAAAAAATGCACAGAATATTTATTTGCAATAAATACATACAGACTATATAAACTGATTTATCCTTGTAACTGATCTAGGCTCAGTATTTGGATACTTATGCCATACCTTCAGATAGATTCTTTTCATGGTCTGATGGGTTTCCATACTTAAAAAAACATGCATACCCTGGAAGTCAACACAACCTGTACACCACGTAAACACCCTTGGAGGCAGAAATAACACACCTACCACTCCTTAGCCAGCTAAGCACAAGCGATGCCAACAATGGATCCTATGTCCACATGCACACCATGCACATGGATATGAGCTGGAAACAACAAGGCCTCTGTAGTTTTGGCATAAGGTTTTGCTCAGCCCACTCTGCAGTGCTGATCCACGTGCATTTAAACAGCTTTGTATCTAAAATATGGCACAAGAATAAAATTCTGTGATTTCTGCACAGGAAGCACACATGGCCTATGCAGCCACCAGCTTTCCCGCAGTAGAGAGAGAAAGCGAGTAGAGAGATGAAACGAGTTTAAAGGAATTCCTTGAATTAACACAATGCAGACCAAACCTCCTCTCAACTTCATCAACAGCAGAAACTGAGAATAAAAACTACTGCAACTAGTTTACCAACTTCACCTACAAGATTTGGAACCCACTTTAAACACCCAATGCAGACTAAAAGAAGCAACACTGCTGTTTTCAATACATGGCTGCCAAAATACCTGCTACAGTTTTTCAACCTACCTGCATAATCTCTAGGCAATTTTAATCAGATACAGCTGTTCATGCAACTTAAATAGTGTTTTTCTCCCTGAAACATTCATTCCCCCAGAACATTAAAATTACTTGGTTAGGAGTCCCATATTATAAATCATTTTGTGAAATACACTCTATTGAAGTGGAGAGTCCATGCAGAAGTTTTTGCTAAGCAATTTATGCACACAGAAACATGGAGCAAATGTTACCCTGCATACACAAGCATTCAAATGCCTCAAGTTAGAAGGGAACAAATCACACTCGTGCATACTGTCTGGGTGGAAGTGGGATTAGTTTAAAATGATTTCTTGTTCATTAGGTTATTACTTTTAACATACATCCCATTTAAAAAAAAAATACTGTTTCAGTATTGTCAACTAGAACTTACAATCACTTTATGGTACCTATATCTTACATCTAGAAGAGGCCACCATAACCACCTGATTTGATCTCCCCCTTATAATGTAGACTGAAGAATCCACTCTCAGGCATTAAAACTTCTGGATCTCATTTGCTATATATAAATTAGCTGCCTGTCCAGGTTTAGAGCAAATTTGGGGGAGAATCCCCCAAAGGAGCCCCAGTGGGAAAAGCAGATCCAATCGGCCCCTCCTCCCAACTGGTCCGGGAGGGAAAAAATACCTCCTTGGAGAAAGGTGGAAAAAAACTGTTTATTAAACAATAAAACCAACACAATATCAAACAATGAGACCCTTGCCACTCTAAAAGAGATGACAAACTGAGAAAGCCCCGGGTTGAAGCTCAGCTCACTCAGTCTCTGATCAGTCCCTCCGGTGCTGGAGTTGTCGCAGGCCAGGCCTGGCCCAGTGGGCCACAGCTGCAGCTGCTGGTGCTCTGCTGGGTGTTCAGTCCAGAACAGTTTCAAGAGGTCTGAAGAAAAAGGGAAAAAAACAATCCAGGGAACTTCTCTGCCTCAGCTAGCTAACACTAACTAAAAAGCAAAGGAGAGCTCTGTCCCTCTGTCCATCCACAGACAACACAGTTCAGGAGCAGGAATGCGTAGGAGGAGCGCAGTGTCTGAAAACCAAACGGCGCGCTTCTTCTCCTCCCCCTTCACTCTCTGGAACACTCTTAAAGGTACAAAACTTATTATTCAACATAAACAGAATGAGACGATTGGGGATAAAAGCATCATATAGTTAACCCAGAACACTGCCAAAGCATGACTGGAAAAGGTATTTAAAGTGACAATAGAAAAAGGAAGGGAGAACAGTCAAAAGCATAGATTACTTAAATTTTACAGCAGTTACATTCTTGATGTTTGCAATAGTCCTGCCTTGACCTCTACTGTAACACCAGCATGATGATACTTTCTTCACTGCTGAGATTAAGGCATTTATGGTTAAGGTCATATCATATTTTAATTAAACACACTGCAGAAGGACATAAAATTTTACAGGTCAGATTCACCATAGTTCTTGAGCAAAGCTGGGGCTGCCGGGCAGATCAAACAGCCAGCTCACGTGAGAGCTGCCAAGGTGCAACTTCGCTTCATGGGCCCAGAATAAACATCCTCCTCTTTCTTATGGCCAGACAGGTCTCTCAGCCCAATGCAGCCTCTCTCCACCTGGGTCTCAGAGGGATGACATCAGTACTGCATCAACCAGCACCATTGTTTAACAGACCTGAGTCCTGAGGGGAGACAAAGCCCTGTTTTACCAACAGTAGCAAAAGGAGACAGCAGCTCTGCCAGGTGTTACCAGCATTTTGCTCCCTTGAGAGCTCCTTCTCTCAGATGGAGGTCCCCACTTGCCATTCAGAAGCACTTTTAAGTCACCTTGGGCCTAAACACTGCAATTGTATGGAAATGTACTAAAGTTTCACTGAGTCAACCTCAGCACAGGGATACAAAACCATCACCACACACCCTCCCTGGCCATAGCACATTACACCTGCACCTCACTAGCAGCAACCATTTCAACCAAATGATGCATGTATTTCACCCATAACTATGAACACAAAAATCAAATTAGGTCCTGAAATGACCTAAGGCACCTGAAAGGACTTGCAATCAGCAAAGCCTCCCTATTGCACAGCCAGTAAGAATAGACATCGCCTGCAAATGTTACAGCCCTGAGAACACACTTGACCCTCCAGGCATCAATGTTTTCATTTTTGACTGTACAGCTATGAGCCTTTGCCAAAAGGAGAAGCTCAGCTCTCCCTGCTGTAGACAGAGAAACAACACTGACACACAGATAAATGAATGCTAGGAGGGCAACAGGATCCACTTCATTTTATCTGGGGCAATCTTTCAGCCATATAATGAAATAAAAATCTCTTGGGGACCTTTGATCCAAATGTTTTTTGGTGTAGCAACTACAATTCCCCCTCAGGCTCCACGTGGGTTATGGGTTTAATCTCATCTTCCTGCAAGCACACCGTCAGGAGCAGGGCCACCCTTGACTCCATCAGCTGCTCCTTGGCTGCAGGCTTAGGCCAAGCAGAACTCAGCTGTGTATGTCTACTAGGGCTCTAATGCTGGGAATACAAGTGGAACACACAACCAAGGTAATCTAGAGAAAGACAACTCACTACCAGTACTATCCCCCCAACCCCAAATGCATCAGTGACAAGTACTCAGACTTTTCCCAATGAAAGAGTGACTGTATGCCCATTATCTTTACCCTTAACTCTGCACAAATTGTAGAAATTTCTCTACCTGAATATAAAGTTATTGATATCACTGTGAACAGAGATGTCATCCACAAAAGTAACCACAATGCTAATATTGTATAGCAGGATAGAGATCTGAACTGGGCACCTGTTACTTAACGTAACTTTCTGAAGTCAGATTTAACTTTCTGGATTTTTTTATTGTGGCTGGTGCTGATGGTTGCCAAAAGCATAAAGCTTTACATGTACTCCATATGAGAAGGAAGCCTCTCCTCCATCCCCTTCTGTCCTCACACTGTTTCCTTTCAGGGCATTTATATAAGATAAACACAAAACAGCTTCCTCAGTTGCAGTGACTTGCGACATAAAAAGCAGGAAAATTCCCCTAATCCAAAGATCTCATGAGGTGTTATCATTTGTCTCTTCTATACGCTACTTTTCAGAGCAAATGTTCTTTTAAAGCACTCCCTGTCCCTGCCCACAAAGAAGATACTATCTTCAGCTATGGAAGTATCCAGGTTTCTTTTTGAAAGTCAGGATGTGCTACAGAATATTATTAAATACTACACATACAACTACTCTTTAATTCCACAAGTCTTCCATTCACCACTGCTTGCACCCAAAGCAAGTCTGTAGGTACACATGAGCAGTTGTGTAAGCCCAATATGCAGTTACACATCCACCCCTCCTCGTAAGGGCTGCCAGCAAATTTGTGAAAGTAGAGAAGCCAACTACATACCTGCCTTCCTACAAGGGATAAGGCACATGGTCTCACACCTGTCAAGATATTGAATTCATTAATTTCTAATAATCACAGGCTTTCACTGGATCTCCTCCATACTTCTTAATTGGGCATTTGTGTATGTTCTTAATAGTGACAGAGGCAGTGACTCAGCTCTCACTCTTGGGTCACTGCCAGCAATCTTCCAACAGGCAAGCTGGGAAGGGATTATATGTTAAGAAGTGGCAGGAAAGGCAGGGAAATCAGTTGGTGTGCATTTTCAACACACCAATGCTAGTAAATGTAAAGAATCTAAGTGCTAGTAAAGCATATACCAGTGCTAGTAAAGTAGAGAATCCAAACTTCACCTCCCACCCTTCTTGCTCCATTGCAGATCAAGATGGCAGCTACCTCACTTGGGTGCTTTCTATGGCTCCACCTTTCCCACCATTCAGGCTAAAGGCTGAGCTCCCTGTACATTACCCCGAGCTCTTTTGTGTCACTAACACGATGTCATTGATGTCATCGCTGTAACAATCAACCCTGAAGCACAACACAATGATTGTTTCTCCAACCCACATTCACAGCACATTTGTTCCACCAGGCTTGAAAATGAGAGGATGAGGCAGGCTAGGCTTTCCTGCTCAGTAGGTTTTTGCTCCAATTTAATTAAAAACATTGAGCAATTCACTGAAGTTCCTAGAGAACTGCACGTGTACCACACTTTAAGCTCGAAAAGCAAACAGTCCTTTTTTTTTTAAATGTACTCCCCCAGTGGAGAGGATTCCTCAGAAGTTTCTTTGTGATATTATACTGAAACTGCTGATCCAGAAAAGCTGAGCTGCTTCTGAGCTATCTTGGTCTTGTTGTTATTGCTAATGGTTTTCTTCTTTATCTAAAAGCTAACAAGGAAAGCCACTGCTGGTTCTCTGACATGCAGAGAAGTGACAGTACAGCTGACTAGAAACAGGCAGCTGTGGTCACCTTGGTCTGAAACTGGGTCAGAGATGCCAGCTCACAGTTATATGGAAGAAATACACATGTAATATTGGGGATTCAGAGGCTGAGGACAAGATCATCCTTTTCTTGCTGGTAGAACTCAGGTAATACAGCTTTACCAGCTCTGAAAAGGCAGCTTCCTCACAACAAAAGGCATCTTTCATGTACAGTTTCAATAACTTTTCCTCATTTCCGGGAAAAGTGTCAGGGAACCTGTGTGAACAGCCAAGCCAAATCCTGCACTGCTACACTACCTTAATCCAAAAGAGAGCCTTCAATGGGAGGTTGCCACTACTGTGCATTATGTTGCTGCCTGTGGGAGAATGTGTGCTGATGGAAGGTCAACCCAGCTCAAACACTGTTAAGACCACTGGACAAGCACAATGAGAAAGATCACAGAGTCTAAACGTATTCTGCTTGTAACTCCATCCCTGATACTGAAAACAGACCTTGTGCCAGCCAAAGTCACTTTGACCTGGGGAGCTGCAGCAGAGCACGTC
This sequence comes from Ammodramus savannarum pratensis, assembly GCA_020466415.1. NCBI lineage: Eukaryota > Metazoa > Chordata > Aves > Passeriformes > Passerellidae > Ammodramus > Ammodramus savannarum. The sequence continues at coordinate 60,384,968 of JAHXMQ010000807.1, forward strand.
ATGCACAATGTCAGTGACATTCATGCCATCAAACAAGTGCCAAAGGATCCTTCAGACTAGCTGACTATGACATGACCAGCTTCCAAACTCAGACATTTTCAGGAACCGTCCCTAAATGCCTTGAAAAATACCTGTCCTCATGTCCAAAAAGAAGAGTGCCCTTAAGCTGTACAGCCGAGAATAAATTCCTTCAGGGTTGTAACAACCAATTAAGGGATATGAAGCAATTACTTTTATATCCATACAAATGAAACTCCTCCAATGCAATTAACAATCTCTTATCATCTACTGTTGAATTTGTTGAAACCATATGCTGTACACTCTCTCCTCCCCCAACTTTCCCACAATTTTAAGCAGTTTGTTTTAGCAAATGTAATGAAACCTACCTATTCAAGAGAAATAAAAGATGTGTGAACATTATCTGAGTATTTTTAAATGTCCTTTTTAATTTTAAATATAATTTCATTTGAGATTTTGCAGCTTTCATTTCTATTAATAAATTATCACTTCTTTATAAGTGATGAGCTAGTATGTCATGTAATTTCTTTCGTCTAAATAGACTAAGACTTTGATCTAATGCAAGCTCTTACTGGGAGTAGAGAGACTTTCTGTCTAATTTAGTTACAAAAAAGTATTCAATTAAACTTGGGAGTTTAATTCATTTAGTTATGAAAATTAGATGAACTCAATAAGGTACGTTTGATTTGCTTTAAGGAAAGAAAAAAAAAGAATGAAAGAAAGGAGAAGAATATCTGAAAGAGAAACAAATATGAATGGAGAATAGAAGTTGCTTTTCCTGCTCATCTTGAAAGCTGGATAATATGAAGAGTCTGAGAACCATTTTGTGTACCTAGATAAAACACAATCACAATGAGTTGTATGTGCAAATGACATACCCAAGAGATACACCAACAGCTGGTATTAACATCCATGTAGGTCATAATTGAGTCCACCACAATCAAGCGATGCCTGACTCCTCACAACAGGATTACACCATCCACACACAACTCCATCTCCATTCGAGGAAAAAGACAAATATCTGACTCATGTTTCAAAAGCAGAACAGGGCACCATGGATCTCTCTGGCAGAGGAGCTTTGCAGGCACCACTCACCATTTTTGCAGATGGGGCAGCACTGGTCAGGCTCATACACGGGATCCACGCACTCGGTCTGGGGACAGGCTGACACGGTGCACAGCACTTCGCCATTGGCCTCACAGCGACACCTCTCACACGGAGAAACCTGAAACACAAACCCAGGCACCTTCAGCTCCGCCACTTAATGCTCTCCTGGAGTGTGCAGTGCTCCCCTCTCATCTGCAATGTCCTTTCCTTCACATCTTTCTCCCTCTCCAGTCTAAAACAAATGGGTTTTGAGGCCTAAATAATGCAGAAAGCAAGACTGGGCTTCTGCAAGATTATAGAACCACAGCAGAAAAAACAAAACAAAACAGGTTCTTCTCTGAACCTACACACCAAATGGGAAAGTCAAGAGGGATGTTGAAAACAACAACAGTGAAGACTTTTAACACAAATTAAACAAAAATTACGTTACTGAATTTCTAATGAACTTCCTGAAAATTAAGTTCATAATCTAGTTTAGTTCTATTAGAGGTTCAAAAATAATTTGGAGGGAAAAAATGTATTTTAAGAAGAAAAGTTTTGCTAAATGAGGTTTGAAACTTCTTTTAATGGAAATCCTTACTGTAATTTTTTCAGGTTTGAAAGTATTTTGGTAGCGGGAAGTTAACATTTTATTGAAAATTGTATTTTTCAAAGAGAAGTCAAGAAAAAACCCCATCCTTTTGAATTCAGGTATTTCCCATAGGTTAATTGTTTTTGGACAATTCTTCTAATACTTGTAACTTTCAGAAAAGAAAGTTGAAATTCAAAGGAAGGGGTGAAGGAAAATACAGGTAATCCTTTATACCTAGTGAAATGTTACTGAGTTTGAAGAACTCTTACAGAATAGGAATATCATGAGATAGTTACTTGAAAGACCTACTTCAAAGAAATTAATTCCCAACAAAAGAGTAGCAAGACTTTCTTTAGTAAAAAATAGACTTTGAAATGTCTTCATTTATCACATGTACAATTCCAGCTGTCCTCCTCACCATTCCTGACCAGGCACATCTCACCTGCACTGTTGATATCCTCATACCACCCAAGATGGAGGGAAGCAAGGATGTGAAGAGCAATAAATGCTATACTGTAAATCTCATTGCTGCACTCCAAAAAAACCACATGGGTACCCATGATGATGAAAATGCAGCTGAACGTTATTATTAGTGATCCTCTAAATCTAAAATCTGTGCAGATTACTGATTTACTTAAGGAGGACATTGTTCTTTTTATGGAATGTTTTTCATTCCAGATTCCAGCTGATGCAGACAATCCCTCATTTCACTTCTCCAATAAGAGAAGAAAAAAATAAAATCTAAAGAAGAAAATAATTATTCGCATTGAAGAATCACCCAGATGTCTAACTTGCAGATCATCTGCTTCTTCTCCCTATTTTTTAGGCAGCCTATCACATTTTTTCCTCAAATCCATTCTCTGCTTGCCTGCCTCTCACATCCTTCTCACTTCCAAAGTTCAAACATGCTGATGTTTGCAAAGCATCATCTCCAACTAAATGCTCATTCATGCTTTGCTACTTCCCTTCCCACCTGCCAAGGCTGTTATTCGCTTATGCACTCAGATATCTTTCACGCCCTTCCCTCTGCTTAGAAAGCCTAAATAGGGTCTCCTGCTGTGTTGCTTTCTCGTTTTATTACTATTATTTATTTCAAGTTTCCTTTGCTGGCTACTCACTTTGAATTTTCTCTTTGCTTTACACTCTACCAACAACAACACCGCACATATGTTTAGGAAATCCCACACGGAGGCTGACAGTCCAGTGCAGAAGATCTTTATTGCAGACTTGGGGGACACTTTGTCCTGTAATTGTTTTTAAACAATCACATTCACTTCCAGAGGTGCAGTGTCAGCAGATGAGGAGGTTTCTGATCCAATGCTCAGAGGTAAAAGGCTCAGGTATTTCAAGCAGTCACTTGAACCACATGTGAAGTTTTGAGTTCAGCAAACCTGAGCTCCTCTAGAAGAATTCCTCCTTCTAGAGTTATATCTAGAAACAATACTTACTAAATTATAAAAACATGTCTTTTAAGGAGGATTGATTTTTAAAATATTATTTTTAATATAAAAATTTTAAACAATATATAATCCTACTTGAAAAAATAGCAGCACTCAGTTCCAAGGATCAGGATCAACAAGGCAAACCTACAGCTTTCAATCAATTTTAACACTTTTTGCCATGACTTGGAAAAGGTACAAATTTGCCAGCCATCAAAGTTGAATGAGATCAGTACCTACCACAACAGACATTCCTTAGTCCAGGACACTGCTTAGTAGCTGTGTCATTCAATATTGGAAGGGGCGTAAAAACTAGAGTATCTGATGACAATCAGGAAACAAGGCAAGATGTTATTCCTAAAATCTCTCCTCTGTAAAATTTAAGCATATTCTAATTATATAGGTTTACTAGATTTCCAAATTTGACAAAGGCTGAAATTCTCAGAATAATAAGTCATGTACTATTGATTGAGAAACAAAACTGATCTAATTCTTATCTAATAATGATGATTCCTGATACACATTTCTGGCCTATACAGCACACACACATGACGACTACATCTTTTGTGAACGAAGTATACTGTTAATGTGATACTGCAGTAATGAAGACACTTCTAGTGTAATAGATCATAGGATTTCAGGGTAATATTTACAGTACACCCTTGGTAAGTATTGTCATCTGTACAACCCACCAACCTGAGTAAAGGCAGCAGGAAGGAGGGTCCCCACAAGGTTATTTCTACAAAGCACTTTTCAGGCATGCAAGTAAACCACAGTGGCTGCTAAAATGGTATCAGTGTCAGCCATTGTCTGTTCATCCTTAGACTAAACAATAGCACATTGCTTTTTACTGATAATCAGGATACAGCAGGAACTGTAGAAAGCCCCACTTTCTGCACCTTAATGGCAGCTTAATACTTGGAGACATAATTACCACTAGAGAGAGAGACAGTAAGACAGTCCCTGTATGTAACAGCAGCTAAATAAATCAGAATGAAAAGACACCATTTGGTCCTTCATTTCCCCTCTGTACTCATGCAGAGCAAGCACATTCCCTGCAGCGCAGTTCCCAGTGGCAGTCATTGCAAGGAGCATCCCACTTGTTCCTGTGGGGAATGGCCAGCCCAGCAGCACTGATGCTCAGCACTTCTGACATAACCAGGCTGGACTGGAAATAATATCAATCTCTCTCTGATAATTAATGATACCACATCTCCATGGTCTACAGATGAAGCTGTTAACTCTGCAGCAGCAGCAGCTCTACCTATGAAAAAACTGCAGGAAGACAACAAGAGGCAACAGAAGTCTTGTGTATTCACCAGGCAGCCATAAAACCTGTAGAAAATAGACTACAGATGGCAAAAAACCCCTAGCTCTTTAGAATTGTTTAAAGGGAAGTTTATGAGCAGAGGTATAGGAGTTGCAGGCACTGTAAAAGAGCAAATGCACTACTGTGTAAACTGCTTGTAAATTGCTACATTTTCCAGTGGTAGGGTGTGAAGAAAGCTGTAGCTTAATAAGGGTAGTAGGTCTATCCAGAAGCTTAATGTAAATTGTCATAATTAAGAAGTGACAAATCATTTGTAGTCCAAAGTTATTTGAGCTTCCCCTAGCAAATGTCCAACTTTATTACAAACCAAACAGACATCAAAACAAAACCAACAAAAAGCTGGATTAATAACAGATATACAATCTACATTTATTTCCTTAAGCCTTGAAAGCACCTAAATTTAAAAAAAAAAGAAAACCAGTCATAATCCCAAATTTATTTTCTTTTGTGCTGGAATTTTTACTAATATTTTCTTGCCACTGACGTAACCCAGGAGAACATGAATGGGGTTACACTGACAATAATAAACATACCAGCCATGCTTTTACTCCTCTGTGCCTTCAAAATTCCACTGATCTTTGAAAACTCATTTGAGTTTGTTGACTTCCAGATTTCCAAGTAACTTACCCACAAAACAAATACCACTTGTGGTAGCAAGGAAATTCTAAAAGACACAAAGCAACAGCTTTCAAAATTATAGGTCTTTTCCAAAACATTGCACTTCTGAAGATAGTTCCTCATTCTCTTAAGACTTTATACATCAGCCTTCATTTTCAAATTTTATTTGGAAGATTTGGACCACGTGTTTTAGAAATCTTCAGCTTCAGTGAGAACTTTAACATCCATTGCATTTCACCAAATAAAGATTTTGCTACCAGTTCCACTAATATGGATGTTGTGATCATACTGCTATTCTGCCCCACAGTACCCACAGGTGACCAGAGTGGTGCTGATGGAAACATCTTTATAAGACTTCATCCTTTCCCTATACCCAAGTTGTGTGTTGTGCTGACATCCATGTCCTTTTTGAAAACACAAAAATGCATGCATACATGCACACGCAAGCAAAGCCTGAAGGATGGACTGCAAATCAAAGAAGAAACACATCAAACCTCAAATTCCCTGGCACACTCAGCCTCTGGCTCCAGTCAGGGCAATTCTTTGCCATGCCAAGCCATGTAGGAGTTTTATGTAAGCAGACTCACAAACTTGCATGCATAATTACACATCTATACATAAATGTTTGTTCAAAAAATGTTACTTAAATGTTAGGAGGTCACCTTTTTCTTCCTTCAGTCATGTCTGGTACTCTTTGACACAAATAATAGGAGCAGATGCAGAGAAAAATCACATCACTATAGCTCCTTCCCTGATCTTAATCAAGAGATTGCATGTTAGTAACCTAAGACCATCAAGTTTAAACTCATGAAATCACCTTTGAAACTGTTGCTTGCATTTTGCAATTGCTTCCACTGAGCAGCAGCAACCTGACTACATCTGCATCTTGTGTTGCCAGACAACTCCAGTGATTGCAGTGGCCTGGGCAAACAGCTGCACTTACAGCTTGTGCTCACAATATTGGAGCCAACACTGAATCTCAACTAAAAAACAAGGTTCTCACATAGGAGAAGAATCATGCTGCACTTCCACTGCCTAATTGCATCAATAACTTTCCTTGCTTGTACTGAGCAGACATCCCTTCTCAATTGTGTTTCCAAAGCCAGGTAAAACAAAGCAGTAATGTTTCATTAGAGGAAGATATGAAGCCAAGGTATAAAAGCTGAATGAAGTTAAAAAGAAAGCTGAAAACCAAAATCTTTTCAGGACATTTCTATAAATGTCTCTGTTCAACACAATTTTTACCAAGGCTATCAGTCATATTCAAATGTGCAAGGGAATATTGAGGTTCTACACTTAGTACACATTTAACACAGTATTTTAGGCTTGCTTTACAGCCATTACTACCACACCACTACAGAAAAAGGCTATGGATGGAACTCTGTAGAAGAGAGTGAATGAAAAGCAGGGAGAAGCCTTTAAAACACTGACCTATGGAGAAGGTGTGGAGAAGCTTCATCTTTTGGCCACTCCTCAAGAATTAAGTTTGCTGGGAAAGAAAGACTCTCAAAAGCCATCTCTGAAAAGGTCACACCAACTAGCTGCTGTTAAGGTAGCTGCTCCCTCTGAAGTAGAAAACTTCAACCTGAAGTTGGATGTAACCTTTGAGGATTACATGGAAATAGAAAGGACGATACAATGTTTTTTGCCATACCTTGCAATTCACCAATGCTCTGCCCATTACTGCTAAGAAGAGCAATGACAACGCTCTTTCTTATTATGGAGAAAGTAGTTCTGCTCTATTATTTATTTTCTCTTAAACTGAAGAACATGGAAAGACATTATGAACCAAAGCTAAGTTTTCAGAAACGTGCAAATACCAGTGAGCAAAGGTGACAACTTACTTTCAGCATTCAAAAATTCTATTTTTTTTTCAACTTTCTATTTCTCCACCGTGAAAGAGGCTCACCTTCCAGAACCTTGAATTATATTTCATAGTCCCCTCAATATATTCAGCATGAAATTCTCCAGTGTATTCAGAAATGGGGTTTGGAACAGCCCTGTATCTAACAGTCACTCACAGGAATTTTCACAAGCCAACCTTAGAGCCTGCTCACAGGTCTCAACCACAATAAAATACTAAAATGGAAAAAGACAAGGTAAACAACCAGAAAACTGGCCCCAACTCCAAAACTTTTGAGTGCATTGTAACATCCTGCATTTTCAATGATAACAACCTTGCACAATAATGCTAAAAAGACCCCAGTCTGAAAGGATTTCCCTGAACATGAAGCTTTTAAAGTCCTTTCTTTAGGTATCACTGCAATCAAGACTGCAAACTATGCTGTTATTAAAAAGAACACCTATAGTCATTCACAGAAAGCAAACATTAGGCAATATTGGCAGCACTGCCTAAATAGTTAATAAGGAAAAAGAAATGACTGTTAAAAAACAAGGGATCATCACAAACTGATTACTAGGAATAGAGGTCAGCCCACAAAACCCTGCTTGATCCCTGCAAGGCAGAAGTTTAATAGTTAAATAAGGAAACAAACATATTGCTGAAAATTTTCACAAGATCCATTCCACCACGGAGCAGCATCCTTCCAAGTAGCATTTTTTACTGTAAATACCAAAGGAATTAATAAAGATCAGCACCCTCACTTAAAAATGTTAGAGTACCATAGAGCAAGAAAGGTCATGTTTAAGGGGAATATTTTACAGGACTGCAGAAGTAATATTAACACAAAAATGTGAAGAGGAGGAGGAGACACAGAACACTCCCTGAGAAAACAGTTAAAGACCATAATACCACTTTGAACAAGAGAAAACCCCACAAAAAGACTTTCGGCTTCATTCCTTACCATGAACTCCTCTAGGGTCTGGTAGGTTTTCCCTCGGAATTCGCAGTAGTTCTTCCTCTCCTTGCACTGCGGGCAGCACTTCGTGGTGTCCACATGGATGCAGCGAGGGTGGAGCCTGGGGCACTCGGGCTGGATACATAGCGGGCCCTCCTCAGTGCAGAGGCAGGGGCAGGCCGAGGGGCCCGGCGCGAACTTCTCGCCGATGGCATAGACGAAGCCGCTCTCGTCCACGCAGCCCTTGCCGCGGTAGTCCGGGTACGCGTACTCCTCCGGGGGCTCGGCAGTGGCGCTCGCAACAGATGCTGGCAGAGAGGAATCTTCGGCCACCTGAGGTTCCTCGGGAGCAGCATCCCTCTGCTCTTGCACTTGAATGCTCCCAGATTTACTGCTTGTCCCCTGGCTGCTCCAAGCCTGCTTTTGCTTAGTCCAAGACTCCTTGTTCGAGTAGTTCCTGTTTCCTTTGCTCTTCCAGTCCCTGCTACTCTCCTCCCTCCCGCTCCTGCCGATCTCATTCATTTTCCCTGGACTCGTCTGGCTGTCCCTTGCAGACGTGTGATCTCTCTTGTCCTGGCTCGCCTTTATCTCCTGTTTGTCTTGAGCCTTGGCCAGTTTTTGTACGGGAACGGTGGAGCTACAGAGGGCAACCATGAGGCAGCAGGTTACGAGAAGAGAACTAGAGAAAGCTCCAATTGCCATTGCAGTAGAGCTGGGCATCACCTACTGCATCCCACAGGGGACACTGCATTCACATCGGAGGGAAGCGCTTCGTAAAGCCACAGTCCCTAGGAAAAGAAGGATTAGGAATACTTCAGCTTTTGCACTTCTTCCCCCCCGCACCCCGCCTCGCCTCCACCGATGCAACATCTCAAACAATATGCAACCTGCCTCGGTAGTTTATGCAAAAGGCAAACAGCCTGCTGCTGCATCCCTCCTCCTCCTCCCCCGCTCTGCCAACTCTTATAAATAGCAGGGCTCTGGACACGGACCAGGCGTCTTCGGCTCCGAGAGAGCACCGCGCACAACTCCGGGAATCCGCGCTGGCAAAGGCAGGGGCAGGCAAAACTCAGAGCGCTTGGGGGGTTATTTTTAACTTTCAAATGACAACATGTGAAGAGGACGGACGCCCGACGAATTAAATGGAGCTCCCCAAAATCCAGCAGAGTCCGGAACAGAAATTATCCAGCTGAGTGGTATTCACTATCTGTACACACGATGATTTTTATTAACATCTTATTCAGTCTGAAGTATGCTGGTTTGGGTTCTGTTTAAATACCTACCAGCGAGCACGTTTCTGTAACAGACAACTAAAACCAAGCACACCAAAGCGAGCAAAGACAAACTAGCTCCCTTCCGAACTACCCAAACCAGCACACAACACCACCTCTTCCTCGCCCGTGTTCGAAAGACAAGGTAGAGCCGCTCCGAGTTTCCGCAGCCGAGGCTCATTTAACCCACATGCTCCAGGAGTTAGGCAGCGCTCCCGGCTCCTCTCCCTGAAACACTGAACGCCAAATCGGGGAAAAAGACCCCAAAAACCGCAAACCAAAATACGTACACTATTCCGGCCACGACAAGCAATGCCGCTGCAGCCTCCCGGCACGACCCCACCTCCGCGGTACCGCTCCCCAAAGCCATTTAGAAGCCTCTCTCTCTCTCTCTAGCCGCCCGCCTGGCCGGCCCTCGGCGATGGCATCGCGGGGCACCGCGCTCCGCCCGCCCGACACCGCTGCAGGGGAGCCAGGGCTCCGCGCCGCCCGCCCAAACTTTCCGGAGGGCCGGGCAGCGCCGCCCGACCCCCTCCCGGTGCAGCTGTGAGGGAGCCGGGCCAGCCCCTTCCCCAGCCCGTCCTGCTCCCCCGTGGCCCGGCGCCTCCGTGCCTCCCTCCCATCCCCGTACCTGCGCTGGCGCCGCGCTCAGCCCCGGCGGCGGCTCGGCCCGGCTCGGCTCTGCCCGCGCCCGGCTCCCATGGCGGGGCCGCGGGCGGCCGGGGCGGCTTGTTACTGCCCGCTCGGCTCCGCTGAGCTGCCGAGCCCGCAGCGCGGCGCGGCGGCCGCAGGCGGTGCGGTGCGGCCCCGCCGCCCCGGGGACGGGCTCCGCCGCGGGCCCGCCGCTCTCACATGGCGGCCGGGCGCCCCGGGGCCGGCGGGCAGGACGGGCGCTCCCTGCCGCGCTCCCTGCCGCTCTCCGCGCCGCGGGTGCGGGCGGGCGCAGGGCGGGGACGCGGAGCCCGCCGGGGGGCGGCAGAGCAGCGGCCCTGCCCGGCCCTGCCGCCGCCGGGGTGTGTGGGGCGGGGGCAGCCCCAGCCCGCTGTGCCGCAGGGCCCCGCCGCGGCCGCGCTCCGGGAGGGAAAGCGGGGCAAGGCGGGCACGCTGGGGGCCGGCCCCGCCCGCCGGCCGCCGAAACTTTTGGCGGTGTCGGGGGCGTCGGTTCTGGACGCGAGCTGCGCGCTGCAGCCCCGTGCGGCTTTGGGCGCTCTCCCCGCGGTGAGCGGGACGCGGCCCCGCTGCCGGACACACCTGCGGACCCGCCCCGGGCGCGGGCAGGAGCGGCTGAGCAGCGTTTATTCAGTGTGCCCGCCTGATGCTGCCCTCACCGCAGCATCGCGCAGTGCTGCGCCCCAGCGCTCCCCTGCTAGCCTGCCCTAGCAGCGAAGTAGTCCGTGGTTACCTAGTTGAAATGCCTACTTGTGCTTTTGCATGGCTGATGGACAGTTCTGAAGTTAAATGTAGTTGTGTTTTTCTCCTTTATACTTCTTTGATACAAAAAGAAAAAAAGTACAGCATGGTCTGTTATGAAATGACTGCTGCATGGGTGTTGGGACAGAAATGCACAAGAAAAGCTGGAGGTACTTTTGTTCAGGATCTAAGCAAGGGCTTGGGGTCCAAAAGGTTATTTATTTATGTAGTTATTTATTTTTAAGCTGCATTAGATGACATATCAGTATAATCTTCTTTTCTGAATTTTGTTTTACAGATGTTCCAGAACAGCCCCAGCTGCACTAACCCTCTGCCACAGTAACACTTCAACATCCACTGTGCCCTACTCGTAACCATGGCTGGATTTTGCAACATATTTGGCACTGTATCTGAATTTTTTAGGCTAGGTATAATTTTCAGGTTTGTTTTGTTTTGGTTGCTTTTTTTCCCCATTGAAATGGTATCAGTGCAATATCGGTACTCAAAAGGGCAATGTAAATCTGCTGGGTACTAATGTTTCATAGTTAAATACCTTCATGAACACCTGTTAATTGTGAGAACCCAAATACTTAAATTGCTCCCCAGGAGGATGCAGGTGCTAAACTCTTTTGGCTGCTGGATTGTTGCTATTAAAAAGTATTGACTCCTGTCTAATTTTAAAAAATATTTCTCTTGAAATCGCATCATGTCTTCCAGTCAGATGTTCGCTAACTAAATAATTCTCAGAAACTTTAAAATACAAGACATAAGTTTTGAAGGATATGAAGGAGTTAAGTTTTTCCATAGTTTGCACTAATAAAATGAAATTCCGTATTGCTAGGGGATTTCTAGACAAATTCCTAAGGAGTTAAGATTGACTTTTCTCATTAACTGCTAATAATTAAGTACTTCCTTTCAAACTACCATCCCATTACCTCTGAATAAAGAATTTAATCTTTGCTATGTCTAAACCTAACATATGCTATGCCTTATGTAGTTTAAACTCTGACTTGGGGTGAGCAACCAGTACACCCCACTGCTGATGCCAGAAGAGCAATTTAAAATGATGGACCTACCTTTGAGTTCAAAAGTTGTGAGCAGCTGCTTGTGGCTAGAGCAGGGCAGAAGAAAATAAGGGCCTTGGGAAGGCAATGCTATGTCTATGGTAAAGAGCAGAGAGAAGCCAATTCACGGTTCTGACATTTTCATGTGTTCCCAGGTGAAACTCTGGAACAAAATCTGAGATCTTCAGCATGCAGGGCTCTCTTTGTAGGAGCTCTCCCTCTCCCACCCCTGGTTACATAGAACAGGGATCATCAGCTGGAGCTGATGGTTCAAGACACTGCTCTGTAGCAAGAAGGGCAAAGCCTCAGAGCAGTTTTGTAACAACAAACTGCAGCTCATCCTCGCCTACTGGGCAAAGTAAGAATTAAACACCCTCCTTTATTCTTTGAAAGGATTTCTCATTGGACTTCAGTCTCTATTTAGACAGATTTGTAGGTATATTAAGTGATTAGTTGCATCTGACATTAGGACCCTTGCAGAAACTGACACCTGACCACTTCATTAATGTCATAGAATCAAATTGCAATATGTTACAGTCCAAATGTAGATAGCAGATATGTAAGAAATATTTGAAGTTTTAATCAGTGAAGTCTGAACTAGGAGAGAGAATAATGAAAATCTGTCATCTGAAGGCTGCTTCTAACAATATTTTTAATGAGAAATTTTGTACTGTATGCTGTACTGTGTAAGGTCCTGGAGACTGAAATTCTGTTTATTCACAGAAAAAACTCAGCATAAAAATACAGCTCCAAGTTTCCTTCCTCTGATCTCCCCCAAGTCAACTGTAGCAAGGACAGTTCTGTATCTGGATGAGGATCAAATTCTGCATCCCATTCAAGAGTTTCCTTTTCTCTGGGTCTTGTCTGCATGATGAGAACTTTCTATTAGCTTATTATTCAAATAAGAGCTGTCATGTGCACAAAACAGTTCTCTCTGTTTTAGCTTAGTTTTACTAAGAATTAGCCTAATTTTATAGGATGCAGTTGAATGGAAAGCAAAAGGGAAGTTGGTAGTTGAAATAATAATTGTTCTGGCAAGGAATAAGCTGATCATCTCCATTAGACCAGAGTCAAGACAGTGAGAGTGAACATCCATGCTGAAGATAGCTGGCTATTAGTCAAAAATACTTAATTAAACATCTACTCATACAGGTTAGGGGGACTGAAATTTTGATTAATTTTTTTTAAGAGTGACCTTTGCATGAACAACAAGAACTGAACTGTAGGATCTTTTGCCAAATTAAAATTGGTTCTCTGACTGGGTAATTACAACATAAACTCAAAACCTCGCAGCTAGGCAGACATGATCTAGACATCTAAGAGCACCGAGGGCAACCACTTTTAGCCTAATATATGGATAAAATCTGGGATATGCACACTGGGGTCAGTGTAGACATGCAACCCTGCACTCCGGGGGCTCACCTGAAGCATCCAAGTCCCTGTGTTTTCCCACAGGGACTATTTTATTGAAGGAAGTGTCACCTGCCTCCAGTGAGGAGACAGGGAGAGAAAAGAGGAGGAAGCTCCATGGGACCCTGGAAACTGGGCAGGGGGAGTAGAAAAGGAGCCCCAGTGCAATTGGGGAGTGGGTGTGGGTGTTGGAAAACCCCACAGAATAGCGAGGTTGGCTTTGGGGACAGCTGTCTGCAGAGCCCAGGGGCAGGGCAGGGCGTGCTGGGGCGAGCAGTGCTGCAGCAGCTGTGTGCTGCAGTCCCCATGTTCGTGCAGCTCTGAAACTCTGGAAGGTGAGAGGGGAGGAGATGTCCCCAGAGCTTGGCTCTTCTGGGAAAAGGGATGGTTGTGCCTTTTTATTTTGCTTTGTTTCATTATTCTTCCTAAAAGGAAGAGAGTTGTTATACAAAAGGTATTTTTATTGTGGTGCTAAAGTGGCAGTTGTTCAGGCAGGTTGAAATCACAGCCTTGAAAAGGTGGCAATTTGTGCAATAGCATTAGTCCAGCCATATAAAATAAGGCCTTCAAATAGCAGTCAATCTGAAGACAGAAAGAGAGAGAGACAAAGCTGAAGTACATATTACTCTAACAAATCATGTGTATTTGAAGGGCTCAATTATAAATAAGCAGTTTAAACAACTCTTAAAAAATAAATAAAGAAAAGCAAGCTTTCATAACTATCTTTAAAGTAGGTTAGCTTTCATCTTTTCATTTTTATTTATTGTTTTCTTTATGCCACTTGTCAAAATACTCCAGACACATTTTCCTGTTCATTCTTTTTTTCACTTTTCTGATGCTTCTTTAGTTCTAAGTAATTATTGAAGAAGTATTACACACTATTGCACAAGTTGTATTTACATTTGTCTTCATTAGTTTTTCACAAATATTGATATAATATTCTTTTTTCTGCTTTGTGTTCGTCAAAACTTAAACCCCTCCCCATCACTTAGAGTGTAGGATCTTCTAAACTCTTCTACACTTCTGTAAGTCACAGTTTGCAAGCTGGGAAATAAAAAAATAATGAATTTTTTGTTTAAGTTTTGCCTGTAATACCAAGAAAAAAAAAAAGCTCTATTGACCAAGGGGAGATTTGAACTTTAGAAGTCATAGGTTTAGAAAACATCTTTTAAACAAGATTTTTGCTGCTACTGGTTTAGGTTCTAGGAACTCCCATTTAGCTTATGATTTGTCTCATTGTTTGGAAAAATATAAATCTATTGCTGTGCTGGTTTTGACTGGGGTGAAGTAATTTGCTTCACAGTAAGTGGTTTTGATTTCTACTGAAAACTGTTGAAGTTTTCATTGCAGCTGGGCAGTGCTTGCACAGAGCCCAGACCTTTTCTGGCTCTCACCCCACCCCATCAGCACGGAGGCTGAGAGGGGACACAGCCAGATGAGCTGATCCCAGCTGACCCCATACCATGCTAAATGGCATCATGACTATGGTAGAAAGCTGGGGGAAGAATAATGAGGATGAAGAATAAATCTGGTGTGATGGTGTTTGTCTTCCCAAGTCAGCGTTACGTGTGATGGAGCCATGCTTCCATGGGGGTGGCTGAACACCTGCTTGCCCATGGGAAGGGGTGAATGAATTCCTTGCTTTGCTTTGCTTATGTGTGCTGCTTTTGCTTTACCTATTGAACTGTCTTTGTCTCAACCCATGAATTCTATCACTTTTGCTCATTCAATTCTCCTCACCACCCCACCAGTGAGTGAAGAAGCAAATGTGTGGGGCTGAGATTGCATCTGGAGTTAAGCCACGACAAATAGAAATAAAATTCTTAATTTATTGCAAAATATCCTAATGGAAGTTATCTATAATGGAAGCTTGTTTCAAACTGTTGGAAAGAAGACTGGTTTTGTTTAAAAAAATCTCTGAAAATCTGTCTTTGAAATTATCAATTTCTTTGCCCTGCAAGCTGTGCAGAGATTTTGATTCACATATTTTGCCTTAGAGGGAAGTAGAGGTTGCCTTCTTGTATATGAGATGTCTACAAGTTCCACTACTTTGAATAATCTATTTACACATGACTGTTGCATCTCTAATGGAGATTTTGGCAATATAGACTTGAGAAAAGTGTTATTGCCATGTTAAGCATAATAGTTATGTAATATTTAAAATTGGAGAGCAAAGAGGATTCAATTCAGGACCTGTGGATATGGGCTAATTCTGAGGAAAAAATAATTTTCTATTCAATGTGCAGTGTTTTGTACTTGTAATTACAGGACATAAGAAACATTGCTAAATGCATTTTTATGCCCCTATTTTCACCATCATTCCAGTAGCCTAGGGTAAATGTATGGTAATCATGGCTCAGAAGGTTTTTTTATATTTATGTGTTTTTGCTCAAAGAGGAATGAAATATTTTTGCATGTATGTACACATAGGCATGCACAAAGTAATATGAAACATTTAAATACACAATATTTTGTATAAAGAAATAAATCTTAATACTTTACCTTGTTCTTCTATTTTGCAAAACTAAAGGATGGACTACCAATGTTTTTAGTCTTCACATTGTCATTGTTTTGGAAAAGTGAACAAAGTGTTTCTTAGGCTAGTGTTTAGGTTTCTTCACAGACAATCTAAAATTTAGCTAAAATTACAGAGCATTATTACTTTTCCCTTTATTATTTATGATTAAATTATTGGTTTATTTATTTTTAATATTTAGGTTTCTCTAGATACATTTTTGTTCACAGTAAAGTTCTTCAATAAAGGCAATATCAGCTTTCAAAAGGTTTATAAAAAAATTTGATTCCTATATTGTTCTACATTTTAAGTTAATAGATCTCATCCTTCCATTGTTCTTTAGTATTATTGGAGAAAAAACAACCCCCTAAAATAAAAAAAAAAACAGCTTTGTTCTCTCTCCAGTTCTCTCAGGATTTCTTGACTTTTATTGTATTAAACATTGACCTAAATTTAATGAACAAATGGAATTGGAAAAAAACCAAAACCCCAACTTATGTACCTTACAGGAAGATAGGGCAAAATACAAGTTATTATTGGTAAAATTGATTTAGCATTGTAACTCACACTAGTTTTTATTTCCATTCTCTAACTTTCTTTGGAACTTCTGTAGCATGAATTTTAGTATTTGTTTTCTGTTGAACTATTTGAAAAACAACATAGGTGTTTTCTGAAATATGTATGTATGTAAAATAAAAATGTGTTTAATCACATTGCTCTTATTCAAATGCACTATTAATATTGTTAGTGTAGATTAAAACCATCTATTATAGGGTTGTTAGTTATAAACTCTTATCTCCTACCAAGACAAATCCTTAAACATAATGAAATTGTTTCCTATATCAAGAACTGGAAAGATAAGGAATTCACAGTATCTGTGCAAAAGCCTGCCTTCTCTCCATAGTTTGTAGGATTAGAGCACAACCTACAGGCACTTGATCCTGTAGTATTAGAAAAAAAAATCCAAAACAGTCTGCAGACTCAGAGAACCATCATGGAGCTTGATATTCTCCAAAATTTACCAAGCATAAGCCCCTGGACACAAAAGCCTCAGTGATATGCTTTCCAGAGGACATCTTCAAACTTTTCCTATTCTTTTGCCCTCTTGTTTTCTCATTATTACTATCCAATTTGTAAAAATTGAAGCTTTTGCAATGACACTTGGTGCATAATGCATACACATCTTATCCTACTGCCCTTTCACAGACGTCTTTTCATTAAAAATCCTTCTTTAGGATTTTTCCTTCTGAGGAGCTGAGAGGCCTCAGAAGCAAAATGTAAACAATGGTTATCTGCTGCTGTGGAATAAACAATGGTTATCTGCTGCTGTGGAATACTAAATACTAAAAACAAATACTAAGCATCAGGTGGATTTTTGATTGGCCCATCTTGGATGTTTATAATTAATGGCCAATCGAGGCCCAGCTCTCTCGGACAGAGTCTGAGATAGCTGCCTCTTGTTATCATTCTTGTCTATTCTATTCTTAGCTGAGCTAGCCTTCTGAGATGAAATTTTTCCTTCTATTCTTTTTAGTATAGTTTTAGTGTAATGTATATCGTAAAATAATAAATCAAGCCTTCTGAACATGGAGTCAATATTCTCGTCTCTTCCCTCGCCTGAAAACCCCTGTGAACACCATCACACTGCCCTCCTTTTTTTTTAAACCTGCTGTCTAAGCTCAACCAAACTTGAAGAAGGAATTGTATTCTCAAAGTTTCACAAAAAGAGGTGAATTGATACTAGAGAGCAACATTACACTGATTGTTCCCAAAGATGTGCATTGTTGCACCCACCAGTGATGGGAGATGATACCCATGGAAGTGCCCAGGACACATTAGGCACACTGAGTTTGCACCTTGGATGCTGGAGTTAATGGATTTAAAGTTACCAATCTATAACAAAATTCTGATAATTGCTGTGTTCAAATGCTTTTGCTTTCCTATCATTATCCTTCTCTACATTACTATAGAAGTCCTTGTGTCCCTTAGCAAGTTGCTGTGTTATGGCACCAGGTGAGTAATGGATTATTTTGTTGCTCTTCTTAAATTACAGGCCCAATGAGGCCTTTAAATTAATACATATGCATTTGATAATGTCAGCATTTTAAAAACTGGGTAAATTATGATTTGTAACACATTGAAAGTTTCATGAATTGCAGATTCCCAAGTGTTCTGTCCTTAGATCTAATTACTGGAGATGATTACATTCAGGACCTTCTGAAATCACAGGGGCTGGTGATACAGTTTTCTCTCTAATGACAGAAGTTACATGGCTCAAAATTCATGATTTAGGCTTCAAGCTGACAGAGTAGAGCAAAAAAAAGTCAGAGAAGACAATATTTGGTCTAGAACTTGAATTAGGAAACAGACAAACAGAAGGCATATTAATTGTTGTTTGCACTGAGGACTGAGACACTCCAGATGGAAACTGGGTGTCCATATATAGGCACTGCGCAAATGCTAAAAAAATTGGTTGGGATCCCTAGAACTGTACATCCTTCAGTGACCAAGAAGGAAGGAAAAGGACAGAAATGAATGGCCTGAAGTCACATAGCAGGTGTGGTTGAGAAGTTTATATAAACTCCTGCTTCTCTCTCATCTTCTCTTTCCATTTCACCTTTACCACTCCATGTTGCCTCTCTTCCCTAGTAGAATATTGACTGCACTGCTGCACAGCTGGTGCACTACATCCTTATATACGTACAAAAGTTTAGCTCCTTTGTGCAAAACTCTTGGTGCTTTGTTTGGTTGTTACCACCAGGCCTTGATGTACTGATGTCCTTAGGTCAAGTGTTGCAAGGAGGGTGCTCCAGCACCATGGTACAAAGTTTAATATTAAATTAATGGAGGTATTCTGTAATTGCAATAATGAATGCAAGCTTTTAGTGCTGGTTGAATTTACTATTTGTTGGAAGAAGACAGCAGGGAAAAACATAATGTCCCTTGCTACTCACAGTACTGCTTGAGAGTTATTACAGATATGACTTGGCAAGGACCTAATCTGGCTTTTCAGATTAGGTCCTTGCCAATCAGTAAAGACACTGACAGTCTAGATGCTGACAAAACCCCCCCTGTGACAGACTAGTGACAGTGAATCAGGCACCAAAAAACAGATAGAACCACAAGTTTCTTCCATCCTTCACCTGAGGCTATTTAACCCCACAGTCCTACCTTCCCTAGCCACCAGGCTGCTAGCAATTAATTACTCACTTAATACTGCTCCGCTTTAAATAGTTTGCTGGAGGAAGACTGACCAAGATTCAGTCATCCCCACTGTCAAGGCAACCAAATTCAGCATGAAAAGGTGAGCAAACCTTATTTAATGCCCATCTGCAGCTCTGCTCAGAGTTTAGATGGATTAACATGTCATCCTAGAGCTCTTTTCCAAACTTATTATTTCTGTGATTCTTTGTGTTTTTTTCTAATAATTCTAACCCTAATCAGAAAATATTCTGTAAGCACGACCCAAATAAATTTTCATGTGAACAGGCCTTGTGCTCTAATTTGTCAGTACCTTTGGCATTGTTTGTTCTTCAGCTTGGTTTTGGAGTAGAAGCCACAGACCAAGAACTGACAAAAAAGTTTGGCTAAAAAAAAAAAGAAGTTGAATCTTGCTCTAGGGTTAAAATGGTTGTTGGAGAAGTTCAGCCATGAATTGATTTGCCTGAATCAACCATCCGTAACTTGGTAATCCTCACACTGTTAAACCCTTGCCTTCAAAGGCATTCAAAATGCATTCTTCCTTCCTCCATTATTAAAATTCATGCAGATTTAACACAGTTACTGATTTCTAAAGCAGATTCAGACTGCTGACCCAATGCAGTAATTCCATACAAAGCGATACCTCAGCTTCTGCCTAAGATCAGCAGCAGCAGTAACAGAAGAGAAGGAAGATCAATGCATGTGGTACCTTCAAGACTCAGGAAGGATTTGGCTGGCTAGGGCTTTTGACAGGCCAAGCAAATAGCTACCAAAACAAGGGGCCTGATTGTCAAAGATCCTCAGCCCACTGGGCAGCAGCCTGCTCTGAAGAATCATGGAATCAAAGAACAGCCTCACCTTGGAAGAGACCTTAAAGATCATCTAGTTCCAACACCCCTGCTGGGATGTGTTATGTTCCAACACTCTGAGCAGGGACATCTGTCCCAGAGAAAACAAAACAATAAAATATCACAGTTTTCTTTTATTGCACTGTAAGCTAAAAAATATTTTTGCCATTTCTACATTTAAAAACAATCTCAAAAGTCCATGTAAAAAATACTTCCAAAACATTTTTGCTTAATAGTAGTCTAACTGATATCATATGCTAATTTTGCAAGTAGTCAAGGTGTATAACTTGGCACATGACAGAAAAAACACTCAAGATGTGAAGTGGAAAACAATATGTCCATACCCTCTTGAGAAATCAGAAGTAGTGTGGCAATTAGTTTTACAGAAGAAACAAATAAATGTCCAAGGCTTCTGAAAATCTAGTCTTTAGCATGCCCTATAAGCACTGCCTTGTTTGTTGATTCAGTTTCTAGCCACTGTGTAGCCCTCATCAACATTGTCCCCAAAATAGCTATCTGCTGAGAAAGTAATCTAGGTGTTGACATTGACATAAACTTTGTTTTGCTAGCTGTTTGATTTCTGAAACTTAGGTTCATTTTGCTTCATGTCATCTTTTGCCTTTCTTTTCATCCACTTAAATTCTTTTTCCCTGATAGATTCAAAACAGGTGTTTATGTGCACATATACAATTTTCTTTTACTGCTGGAATTAATTATATGTATTTCATTTTAAAAAGTAATTTTTGTTTTACACCAGTAACTACTACATAAAGGTCATTCAAGGAACTAGGAGCCCAGGTTATTCCTGAGTGCTAAAGCTGTCATACTATTGGTATTACGCCTGACAGTCCATTGGAGTTCTCATTTCCCTCCTGTATCTTTTGGAATCAATCACTTCCAGTTGTAAGGCTGTTTTGTTTTGGGGTTTATTTGATTGGTTGGTTGGTTTTTTTAAATTAAGGAGAGCAACAATCGATATGGGTTGAAGCCACAAAAGGAGATGCCCTTGCCATTACTCCATCAAACTCTAGCTCGGGCCTTCGGAGAGATCTTTACATAGCAGCTTGCAGCCACCTCAAGCAGTCATATTTCTCCCTGTAAATTAAATTTCTTTAAAAAGTCTCATTTTATCCTGAGGCTGAAATTCTGTTCCAGTAAATTCTGATCTACTGAGACATCTACTTCCCATTGAAGTTGATGAGAGCTGCAGGTGACCGGTGCCTCTATAGCTCAGACCCTTAGGCTGGATTTCTCCCAGAGTACGAATATGTTATTAATAAGAGCTAGCTATCTTTGGCTGAAAGCCTGGTGAAAAAGACTTTTGTGCTTTAAACATAAGTGAGATGGTTGATTATGGCACAAACTCTCAACTCTCCTGGAAAGTTTTTGCCTGAGTTTATTTTAAAACAATTTTTATTTTCAAGCCAAGCCTTAAATAAGAGGTAAACAAAAGAGCAGGGTCCCAGAACTTTTCTACTTTTTTGGTTAAACAGAACAGAATGAGATAAATGGAAAAAAAAAAAAAAAAAACCAAAAAAATTCTTCTATCCCTAATGCTTTTTTATTTTCATTTGGGATTAATTTTTCTTTAGAAAGATAGAGGTTATAACTGATTTTGGAAAAAGAAAATATCAAGCACACCTGAGGTTTTAAACAAACAGTTCTTGCTGTTAAACAAATCCACAGTGATTTGTAGATAGAAGAAAAATCCCTGAAGCAGAGGCAAAAAATCCAGTAGTAGTTCACTGGATTTGTATCTAGGCTCTTGCTTTGGTACTAATGGGATTTCTTTGATATGTTGACTCAGGCTTTTGATAAAGGCAAGATTTAGTGTGAAAATGTTCACAGCTTCCTTTGCTGCCTTAGTTCATATGTTTGGTTTCCAAGTTTGGTGTTTACATTGCTGTTTAGAGTCTGCCTTCCTCTGCTCACATCTGTAATTTAATTTCACTGTTATTTTGTGCTGCAGTGCTCAGAGAAAAAGAAAAAAAGAGAAAATGACTCTGTTTTGATATGTATCTGACAGAGATTAATTTGCCAGTAAGTCGGGTTCAAATTAAAGAATAACTTTTTTCCCTTATTCTTGGCAACTCAAGATTGCTGAACACCCCACATGATAGAAAAGGCATGGATAGCTGTTAGTCTTTTCACTTGCTTGCTGGCATCTGGACAATCAAGGGCTCTTGAATTATTAGAAATGTTTTGTTGTTTGTTTGTTTATCTATGGTACATGGGTCCCCCAATCCTTCTTCATCTTAAAAAAGAGGTTTCAGTAGGTGATTTGGGGAGAAACCTGCTTCAGATTATGCACTAAGTTCTTGCCCAGGGGGGAGAAATTGAGTGTTGTGCTGGTGTGGGACACCCTCAATCCCCAGGGTTAATTGATACAATTGCTGGAAAGGGTTGTCAAAAGCAAACAGTCAATTACATCTAGCCTGCAGGAACCTGATGACAAGCCTCAGGTCAGATCTCTCAGCACAGATACATGCCGTATTTTGTCAGTTGCATTGACACTGCATCATGGTGCATGGGAAAGAAGCAGTAATAAAGGCAAAGCTGGAACATCACAACTTGGATTCTTTTGTACTCAGAATAGAGCTAGTAAAAAGAAATAATTAATTATTTTACCTCAAGTCATCTAAGAGGAGTTTGAAAAATAGACCTGAAAATGTCATCCCAGAATTGTATATTTTAAGCGTTAAAACTAAACAAAATCCCACAAGCCCCCAAAAAAACAAAACAAAAAATCCTCTGCCTTTCTCTGATCTTTTCTCTCCCTGGACAGGAAAATAAAGGATGTCTCAACTCAGCCTGTAGAATTGCTCTGGCAATGCAGCAAGTGGCCTGCCTGACAGGAAGGCAGGGAAGCGAGAAGACAGAAAGACAGCAGAGGACCAGAGGCCAGGTTGAACTGGGAGGGTTGGGCTGGGACATCATCACACTCTATTTGCAAAATCCTTTGATTTTTGACAAGTATGTGAATTCAGATAAAAGTATGGTTAGCAAGTTTAATGAAGTAGCCCAATCTTCTGGTTTGCTGTCTCTATTTAAAGTTTTCTTTGAGACCATCACACCGTAAAAGGCAGAATATGGAAGGATATGTTCAGGAGGGAGAAGACATCTGAGAATAATTTCTGTGGTGTTTCTGGATGGCTGATGTATAAAAAATAAAGTGATTTTGAATTCTTTTTAAGAAGTAGGAACTTGGATTGTGATCAAATTAAATAATTCATATTAATTTTTTTTTGATGGTGAAGAGCTACATAGCATTCCAGAATATCTGGTTTTCATTCTCAAAAGCCACAATTCAGTAACACTCTCAGTGCTGCATTTTCATATTGTCCAAACCTACATTGATGATTTATAGACATCAGCATTCTCTCTCCCTAGCAAGGATTATTTACTTAAGTCTGGAGAGAGAAATTTAGGATTAAAAGTTCACCTAATGGGACTGACTCACTTGCAATTTGTATGGACAGAAAAGGAAACACATGAAGATTTCATGCATCGTGTGTAATTGCCAAAACCCTTGAGTGAAAGTTATTTTAGCATCACCCAAATACCTTCTGATGAAAATCCCAATGAAGCAGCTACAATTCCATGGCTGTATTCATTCTGACTCAATCAATCAGAACTGTTTGACAAAACATCTCATTTAAAAGTCTTCATCCAGCAGAATGCAGAACTCTATTGCGAGGCTTTCATTTGTGGCAGAAAAGAATTTCCTCAGTTTCTTGCTCAAGATAGACTTTTTCTCCTTCTCTAGGTGTTTGAGTGTCTGGATTTAGCTGTAATACTGATTTTATTCAACTGCTTCACCAGATCTACTCCTGTGTGTATATAAAGTAAGAATAGCATGAAACTTCCCATCTTCCCCATTTTATGCCATACACCCTTTTCCTCACAGTGTCCCAAATGTAGGTACAACCCAAGAGTGCATGTGTGTTCTTAGTGCTGACCATAACAGGGTAACCCCCACCAGTATATTGTATTCCTTGACCCCTCAATCAAAATTAATATATTTTAGTTTTGCAGTGGAAATAGAAGCCTAGGCATCTTTTTGAAACAAACTGCGTCAGAAGCTCTTGGAGGAAATGAGGCCATAACAGAGAAGATAATTCAATTTCTTTTTGTATGTGTTCACTGTGAAAGATTTTTTTTTACAGGGGCACATCAGAGGTTGTATCTCAAACAAATCCTTGTTTCAGAGCAAAGTTGATATTAAGTACAGCAACCATTTTTCATTCAGCCACGAGTTTTAGCCTAATACTGAACTTTAACAGCAATATGCAGTTTCTCACATCAGCCTTCATATCAGAAGACTGTAATGCTAACTCTAAGAGTTGCATGGAGTCCCAGAGATATCACTTACCAGAAAAGCCTGATATGATGTGAAAATCTGTAGAAGAAAATCTGAATAATGTACTGGCTAAACCAATACTGAAGAACAAAAGTAGTAGACATATAAGAAAAATAATACACAATGGCAGTCAAGCAAGATATTTATGCCTCACAAATCTGTTGGCATTGGTTGAGGAAGCTAAGAAAAGTGTAGATGAATATGATACTAATCTACAGGGGTGAAGGCTTTAAACGTCTTTTCCAAAACACTTGAATTGACATGGGTAAAAAGGAAGGCATTCTCATGAACTAGTAATGGACTAAAACACAGGACAAAAAAAAAAAAAAAAGGCACAAATAAAGCATTAGTTTTCAAAATGGAAAGAAATAGATATTTATGCTGGGGTATCTTCACTCTAGTGCATTCAAAAGTGATCTAGAAAGTGATTGGATACAAAAAAAGTGGTGTGAAGGGTAAAAAGAGAAGCTGATTGAAAATCATTGCAGAGGATTTCTTATAATAAAAGGGATTACCAATAAAAAACAGAATAAATTCTGTTTTAGTAAATGAAGACAATGAGGGGAAAAAAATTCCAGAAGGTCCCTAATGATGAGCTGTAAAGCAGCTGTGACCACTTAGGGAAAAGATTTTGGAGTTATAATTGATAGATCGAAGGCAATATCAGGTTGATGCTAATCAAACAGGGACTAGGGTGTTAGACATCCTCTTGAAAAGTATAGAGAACTTCCAATCAGGCAGTTTTGATTCCCATCATCTCCTAGTGAATGTGGTTGATGGAGAAAAGGAGCAGAAAAATGTGACAAGCAGGAACCCTCTGCTCGACCAACAAGGAGAAGCTCTACATATCAACATTCCTCAACTTATAAAAGACACAACTCTATGAAAACATGATAATCAGGAAAGACATAAAGAAGTTGCTTATAGAATGGTGATTCAATTTTTTCATAATATCAGAGTTAGAAAGAAGCAAATAAACATATATTTTGACCATACTTTCCATATTGAACAGTGACATTGATTGTCAAAAGATCTTGCTGATGGAAATGGGTTCAGGGAACAAACTCTCTTAGACAGATGCACAACTATGAAGTGTGCTGGCTCTACTGTCCCCTTGTTGCTAACTGCTGTCCCCTTTCAGAGGGAAAATACCCAGCTTTGGAGTTTTAATCTAGCACACAACAGCTGGTCTTGAAAGTTTTTAATGCACTGTCCAGGAGTTGTGCGTCCTCATCTCCTTCAGAAGATCAATGAAGTGGTCCAAGAATTATTCTACATATTTTGAACTTTTTCCCCCAAAGTACCTATTTCCTCTGAAGTTAGTCTTATGTTCAGAATGATGGGAGACTTCTGAATTCTATCAAATTTCTGGGAAAATGCAGTACTTCACCTCCAATTTTCTTCAATATATGGTCTTGTCATATTTCCCATGATCAGTGATTTTATGATTGTCTCAGACAGGCTTACAGTGTTCAGCCATGTAGTAATGTCTGTCATTGTGCTGGGAGAAAACGGTGAAAACTGAAAGATTTGTCAAGGAGCAGAGAATAGTTTCATTCAAAGTGACCTTGTAGCTGGGAAGACTAAAAATATCAGTATGGGAAAACTCCATTTATTATGCCTGGTGTCGTCTGGTTTTAGAAGACGAATTCCCATGGAGAGATAACACACAACACTCTTAGACATGCCCAAAGCCTTTTGTTCCAGGGAGGCAGGAAATGAACCCCCTGCCTCTGCAGGATGAGCTAAGCCAAGGAGATCCTGTGTCCCTGAGTGTCTGTGCCACCCAATGTTGTTGGTGAGGTCACCAGACAAATCTGCTCTTTGCATTTCAGCCGTGGTTTGGGGGTTGCCCTTGGTTACCTGGATGTGTCCATTCACACATTTTGCAATTTTTCTAACCATTTTTGAAAGCTAGACTACTCCTTCTGACCAACTTTGGCCTAGCTAAATCTGGAGAGGGATTATGATAGACGTCCAAGAAGAAGAATGATATGCCTTTTAGGACTGGTTTTCCTCAATATAGGAAAGAAAAACTTCCAAAGTGGAATGGAACAAAATAATAAAGTTAAAATATTAAAGTCAGGAGACTTTGATAATACAGAGTCATTGCATATTAAAATTCCATACTGAGATACAATCATTATATATTAAATGTGTTACATAAGTTATAATTGACCACTCAATCAGGACAATGATAAAGACTGTGTATTGCTGAAAACAATTACATGTACTGTAAGTATAGAATATTCAATGGTAGTAGAACTCACTTATTGTCATTGGTAATTATTTGGATATATTTTAAAAGAAAAAGTGATGAAGATACTTAAATTTTTGATGTTACAAGGGCTTTATGTTAGACTATTTGTTGGAACAATAAGAATTTACAAAGGCAAAATTTAATCCCTAGCAACAAAGAACTTGGTAAATTTGTATCTGACAATG
This sequence comes from Ammodramus savannarum pratensis, assembly GCA_020466415.1. Taxonomy (NCBI): domain Eukaryota; kingdom Metazoa; phylum Chordata; class Aves; order Passeriformes; family Passerellidae; genus Ammodramus; species Ammodramus savannarum. Next base: position 60,411,373 of record JAHXMQ010000807.1, read on the forward strand.
ATCCACCTTGTTACCATAGTTAAAAAACCAAAATATTCCCTACATAACATTTAGGTTCAAAAAAGGGAACTACATAAAAAGCTATGAAACAGGAAAGGATAAAATAATTTTTGCTGTCAGATTAACTGTTTAGAGACCCCTTTTTGATGGGCCAGACTAAGTCAGGATTACTTCTCAAGAAGAAATTACTAGAAGGACAAGAAAAAGATGGTACGCTTTTAATAGCAAGGTAAAGGAGATTAACAGAATTAGTAGATTCTTCAGTGTCTGAAAATGTGTTCAAATGGAGAGAATATGAAACTGATTGGATAAATGTAGAACTTCAATAAAATATTAAATAAATTCTGTGCAACACAGAATGTATTTTAGAGATATATTAACAAAATATATTTATTTAATATACATTCACAGAGGTGTTACAAAATATGACAATTCAAAACCATCATGTTATATGTAAACTTAGAAGAGGACAGGTCAAAAAAGGATTTTTGTGGAACACTTGAGAAAACAATTCAAATTTCCAAGGATGTTTTTCAAAACTTTAGAAAAAAGAAAACTATTAAAATGCCAAACAGAAAATGAGATAAAATGGCAGCAGTTATGGGGCAAATGACCTTAGGTAGATTTCTGTGCCAGAATCCTTCTTTACAGCATGCTAATTTGTGAAACCATGGCCCAAACTGAAGCATAAGCAAAACAGCCTTTGAAATAAATATCTAAAATTCTTTAAAAGAATTAATTCAGAAAAGAGTCCTAAAAATTCCATGAATTCTAAAAGAATTTAAATGTGAAATTCCTAGAAGTTAAGCACTGTGTTCATATACCATTTATGTTGGTCTTGCTGTCAGAGAAATAGGAGATATTTCAGAATGCCAGTTACATATTTTTAAAAAAAAAACTTAGACAAATTTCTTTACCAGAAGGTGCTAAAAAATAAAGTCTGGTGCAGGAGAAATATCTGCTTGTGTAGAGGAAATTAGCTAAAAGGCAGGGAGCAACATAGATAGACAGGAGTGGAAGCATTCCCTAGGGCTAATTAATTTCTCTTTTTCATCATAATATGAGACATTTGGAGAAGAGGTGAAAAAAGAAGTGACAAAATTTCATATAATGTGACAAGCAACATTAAAACAAAGAGCAAACAACTGATGGACTCATTTTGGGGTATATTATCACATAAGAAAGACTCCTGAGGCACTGTTGGTAGGTATTCAAAATCTACTCTACAAATCTCACTGGCAGTGAAAAAAAAAAAAAAAGGAGAAATATTAGGAACTGTTAGAAAGAAAGAGAAAACAAAGAGACACCATCATTATGACATGGCATAAATTCATACCTCAAATGTCATTATGGTACAAGAAGTGCCTATAAAGATAAACATAAGAGTGAGAATATTTTTAGAGTTATTGAATTATTTATATTTCAGATAAAATAAATACGAAAGGCCACAACAGTTTAACATAGAAATTACTTTTGGGCACAGGGAGCAAGAGGAAGGAGAAATCTGTTGGATAATATAGACAAATCAGAGTACTGGGCAACCAGCAACCAGATTTAATAAGGGTAAATGTGAATTCTGCACCTGGCATGGGACAACCCTGGATGAACGTACAGACTGGGAATGAGACGCTGGAAAGCAGTGCCATGGAAAGTGACCTGGGGGTCCTGGTGGATGGCAAGCTGAACGTGAGCCAGCAGTGCCCTGGCAGCCAGGAGGGCAAGGGGTGTCGTGGGGTGCATCAGGCACAGTATCACAGCCAGGTAAGGGAGGGGATTGTCCTGCTCTGCTCTGAGCTGGGGTGGCCTCACCTTGAGTGCTGGGGGCAGGTTTGGGTGCCCCAATATAAAAAAGGCATTAAACTGTTGGAGAATGTCCAAAGGAGGGCTCTGAGGATGGTGAAAGGCATGAGGAGTGGCTGAGGTCACTTGGTCTGTTCAGTCCAAGAGAAGGAGACTGTGGGGAGACCCCACTGCAGTCTACCTTGCGAGGGGAAGAGGAGGGGCAGACACTGATCTCTTCTCTGTGGGAACCGGTGACAGCACCTGAGGCAATGGCCTGAAGTTGTGTCAGGGCAGGTTAAGGTTGGATGTTAGACAAAGGTTCTTCACTTGCAGTATGGCTGGGCACTGAACAGGCTCCCAAGGGAAGTGGTCACAGCACCAGCCTGACAGAGTTCAAGAAGCATTCGAACAACACACTCAGGCACATGGAGTGATTATTGGGGTGTCTTGTGCAGGGCCAGGAGCTGGACTTCGATCATCCTTTCATCTCATCATTCTGTGATTCTGTGATTCTGTGATTCTCTGATTCTCTGATTCTGTGTATCTGTGAACAGCAAAAATAACTAAGGAAGGGGTTAAGGGAATAATTTTTCAGTAATTGTTGTGCTACAGGAAGTAGGGATACCAAATGAAAAGTAAACAAGTTTAAAGCAAAAACAAACCCACTGATTTTTAATATTATACATACTTAAATTATGGTTTTCTGGTTTGCTTTAATTTTTTTAATCCGAGTATTGTCTTTAAAGAACAGTTAAAAATTATAGAAGTAATGTCAGAGACTATTAAATAGGATAGTCCTGATGCAACCTCTGGTTAAGGGTGTCTCTAAACTGCAGACTGCCAAGAGCAAGAGTCAACACCATGAAAACTTTATTCCATTTTTGGCCTGTTTTTACATTTTCCCCCTAGCAATCCTTTATATGCTACTCTGAGAGATAGAAAAACAAAACTAGAAATGGACCTCTGGCAGTTCTCTTAGGTAAACCTGTCTTGCAGATTTTGGGATTACATGTAGCCTCTCATTTGCTGCAGAGATTTGTTTTTAAATTTTATTTATAAGACATGTTCTTCAGTTTTCATAGATTCAATGCAGCTGGCTGCCAGTTTATTTTAAACTAAAAAAAGAACAACAGAAGTATCTTGATATTTCTTTCTTTTCACAACTTTGAATTTCTGGGGTTCACTCATGTTTTTGTTACAAAATGATAGCTCTAGACTATCGTTCCCTAAAAGGACACTGGCAACTTGTATTAAATAGTTTTAATTCCCTCTAACTACTCCCCATAGCCCAAAACATTTTCTGAGATCCTAGGAAACACCATTTCTTTCCTCATTGATTTTTTCTTTACTATAAAACAAAGCATTGATTTTCTTCCCTCTGTCTTGTGTTTCTAATGGTACGTAAATTAACAGGGTTCATTTGTATGCCACCTTACCAGGACTCCTTGTCAGACCAGCATCACCAATAATAGAATGTAGGACCCTCCACTTAATCAGCAACCTGATAAATGCTGCACCAGTTGACAAGAACAATGGTTGGATTTAGTCTTCCTCTATGCCCTTGAGCAAGACACTTAATCCAGCCTGCCTTTTAATTCTGTGTGTACAGCATAGGGAAACTATTTATGCCATACATGTTTGAAGATGATTCAGACCCATTAGTTAATGTTACATGGGCTCAGATACCTCTCAAAGAGGCAGAACACACCATCCCATTATTTGGATTCAGAAGGATGAACATATCACAGCTTCACCTGTACAACCTCTCTCGTTGCTGCAGTAATCAATACGTTCTTGAAGCTGTACTATTCATCCTCTCTTGCTGAAAAGTCTTCTACTTGCAGGTGCTATTCAGCAACACTAAATAAAATTTGATTTTACAGAATAAGCAGGATTCCTAAACTCAAAAAGAATTTGTTACCACTTTCTTTGATTCTTATTAATTTCTTGCTGCTTCCTTGCTGTATAACAGCTGCTAAACAGACCAACATTGCCATTTTGCCTTATTAGATATACTTATGTTTTATTATATAATCATGGCCTCTCTGCTTAACATTTCTGTGACTCCCCAGTACAAACCAATGCTTAACTAGGCTTCATTCATTTGCTCCATTATCTTTATCTTGAGCATGCTGGGGTTTTTTGAAGAGCTTTTTGTTTGTTTTGGTTTGGTGCCTTTTTTTGTCCCCTTCCTTAATTTACAGTGACACTGAGGTATCCAGATGCAGAGAAAGCCAAAAGGACACAAATGTGAAGGGTTTTGAAATAGTTGTGAAGACTACCCATGGCTCAGGCATTTGGCACTAAAATAAGGGTGTTTTATATCTCAGGACAGTGTTCCTCAAACAAACAAGTCAGAACTGAGAGGTGGAAGAAACATTTCCAATAAACAAAGTTCTGTTTCTGCCAATACGCACCCTGCCAAAAGAAAACATCTGCAGAGCTGGATTTGCCCCCAGCCAGCGCTTAGAATCTGAATGAAGACCTAGTGTTATAGCATTCATTCATTCAGCACAACTCAAAGCCACATGGGAAGTGCATGAAGAAATGAAATCTGTTGACCGTGGCATTGGAGCTCTCCCCTTTAAAAAGAGTAGTTTCTGTGCTGAGGGAAGACAGGTGTAGAACTACACGGTCTAGTTATAACAGCACTTGGAAATACATTGGCAAGCAGGACTTCTGTCAAGCACCACTGCCCTGAAAATGTTCCTAAGCAAAATGCCAGGACCAGATTTTACAGACAAGTCTTCAGTAAATAACTTAAAATTATCTGTTCTTAGAGTTAAATGTTTCTAGAGCTGCATTTTCCTTATGCTTATGTTGTGCAATACTGCTAAGGCTGAAGTTGCTAAGCCTAAGAGTGAGAAGATACTTCTATCGATGAGATGTGAAGATAATGAAATGCTCTATGAGGTAGAAGAAAGCTTATTATTATTTTTCTGTCAATAAATTATGTATCAATTCAAAAAGTAAAATGTTAAAGTGAATATAAGTAAAGTAAACCACAAAGAAGAAATCAATGCTAAAAGTAAACTGATCCATTCAGGCAAATTTGCAACACAATGACTAGCTTGTTTTAAAGACAACTTTGCCAGTAAAATTGAGCATCAGGAGAAGTGAGTACTACACAGCAGAGAAATACAGTGCAAGTGAAATCATTCATACTTGTCAGAATTTGCTGATTCTCTGAATGTCTTCTGAGCCTGAAATGTGTTCGTAAAGAAATGAAAAGAAGACTTCAAAGCTGCACTCTGATTGACAGACAACGTATTATATTTTTTTTCCAAGCAATAAACAAAACACTTAGAGCTCACTAGCCACAAGTACTTATTAAGCAGCTAATTAAAAAGGCAGGCCTAAAAGTGAAAGAATCTCACTTACATGCAAATGTTCCAGAGAGATGTGTGATCTTCAGCAGTACCTGCCAAAGGAGGTGGGCAGCATGGAGTGAAATTCTTTTCAGGATGAGAACAATTCCATTGGAAAACTATTTATTTATTCAATTGCTTATGCTTGATACTGAACAGGGAAACTTTTACAGACCTCTTAATTTTTCAAGAGTTGATTCAAACTGATGAAAAAACCCTATTGATAAACTGTTGTGAAAGAGGTTGGCGATTTCCCTCATAGTAATTAAAATTAAATAAACCACCAGTCACATAAACCATCACTGACATTAACTGGCATCCCTAATTATATTGCTAGTAAAGCCAGTAGTAATCCAAATGGCACTAAAAGCTGAAAAATGTTCCCATTTTGTGTACCTCAGCCAGTAGAACAGGAGGAGAGCCATGTAGGCATGTTGATCTGTTATGCAGTTTGAAAGGATTTTTCCATATTAGTCTGAAATGTTGTACAAAGACTAAATTCCTAGCAATATTTAATTAAAGGGAAGCCATATATGACAGCTCTGTTAATGGTTCATGAAGCACCTCTTACAAGTGACTCTGCTGTGTGTAAGCCTGAGGTTTCCAAGTGTTTGTAGCTACATAGAAAGAAGCTGTGTTGATGAAAATCTCTCAGCTATGACTAGTGAAGCTGTTTGAAAACATACCTCCTTGTGCCCACAATGAACAAAGAAACAGATTTTTACCTGCTCACTGCAGCAAATGAAACACATTGCAGGATAGCAGTGTACAATCTAGACAGATAGTTGGGGATGTAGTATTAAAATGACAGAGGAAAAAAAGCAAATGAGTAAAGAAAGGTATATTCAACAGGTCAGCAAGCTTACCTAAGGAAGTCTCAGTCCTGGGAGTGGAGACAGTTCAGACTAAATAATCTCCTCTGATCTCTACCCAGCAAGAAGAGTTTTCCCCCTTTCATTTATATGGATAAACAACACACAATCACAACTTCAGTCTGGTTAAAATTGAAAACAGTCAATTCATGTGAAATGAATGAAGTCCACTTGCAACAAACTTCCTGGGCTAAAGTGAGAGAATGATGTAACAGAGAGAAAGGATCAGATTAACATGGTAGAACTTTGTAATAAAAGCAAAGAAGCTAGCAGCTGTGGAGCCAGGCTGTGAAAAAGGGAAGGATCAACACTTTCTCATCTGAAGAGAAAAAAAAAAGGAAAAGAAAAAAAAAAGAGGTTACATAACACACTGCAGCAGCTTTGATTTTTTCCTCTTCCTGGCCAGAAGATCCCTATGGGAAGGAAAAAAAAATCATAGTGAGCTTCATCCTGCTGTCCACAGGTAGGCAGAACAACAGGGCTCTGAAACTGAGATCAGGTCATTAAAATAGGGCATGAAGACTTGTGCATTTCTCTCTGCCTTGGAGGCTGCACAACTCAGAGCACACTAGGAATGTTTAAACTCCAGTCATCTCCCTGGAGTTGTCCCATGTAAAAAAGATTCACTCTAAAACTCTGTAATCTCTGATACCTTTCTCTCAGGTCCTACAATTAACATTTCCAAATTTAAGTTTGAGTGAAATACTCAAACAACAACTCCATGACTGCTGTCTGCTGGGCATGGTCAGAATTGCTCCCCTGTCGTTATTGGCAGGGGTATTTGAGCATCTTCATACCTTTTTCACTTTGATTTTGTGTAAAGGGGTCAAAGCAAAGCTGTGGATTAGCATGGGAGCTCTAACAGAATGGTGTCTCCTTGAATTAGGTGGAGTGCATGTATTTGCATTAATGTTCAGTATAAAAGGCACATGTCTTGCTATGCGAATGTGTTTGCAAAATCAAATAATTTCCATCTGACTGACAAACTCTATCCCAAAGAAAGTGCTCTGAATAATCCATTACATAAAAGGAAACAAAAGTGCAGCATAAAAAAAGTGATGTATTTAAACCTTGTTCATTTAAGAGACATTGGAACAAGAGCAGACGTCTAACTCTCTAGTTCTATACCTAGTCAAAGGCATTTGTGCTTTACTGGCAGTAAACAATTCCAGGATGCTTTTGAAATGTCATTGATCTTGCTTTGTACTCCTCAGAGCTGCAGCTGTCTTTTACTGCCTAGCTGGTGCTGGTGCTTGACTTCATTCACTTACATTTTCATTTCAGGTGTCCACCTTGTGAGCTCACTGGGTAGGAATTCTGCAGATACCACGCATGGAACAGCAAGTTGTAGCCATTAATTGGCAAGTCCTGAAGTAGACTAACAAAATATTATTTTCCTTAAATACTCAGACTAAAAATTTGCATAATGGTGGGATGTGTCCTTTATTGAGCTTTAGTTTAACAACAATGGATTTTACAATATAGTGCTTCCTGCTTCTGATAGCCTTAGAAGCCTCTGGGGAAATGCCTTTTTCCCTGATGTTTGTGATGGATCCTGAGTCAGGAAGTTCAGAAGAAAAGAAGCAATTAATTAATTACCAAAGTTCACCCAACTAGACAATAATTTTATTCTTTATAATTATTTGCACGTTTCTGCTCACTTAGTAAAGTATGCAACAGCTTAGGGCTGTTTTGGGGATTAGGCTAGGGATTTTTAATTGATGGCCTGATCTGTACCTGTCACAGCAAACAGCAAAGCTGCCCTTCATTCACTTTTTCAGTGCATAGCGGCACTAAATAATACTCTTTTCTTTACTTGCTAAAATTTCCAGCTATCGAGTAGAAATCCCTAGAGTTTCAAGAATTTATCTATACTTCTTGCATTCTGCATTCATTTCTTGGTCTGAAAATCCACAATTTCAGCAACTGGTGGCCAAAAGGTGGAAGAGAAAGTATTTTCATTAGGTAAAAAAAGATGCTCGTTTTGAGGAGCATCATGGCTTGAAGCCCAACCCTCATAAAGGTGAACATTTTTATTTTTGCAGAAGACCAATTTTTGACTTGAGAATTAGGGTTTTGTGAGAATTGCTTGCCAATGGTGCACAACAGATCAACACAGCCCCTTCTGCAGCATGTTTTGAAAGCATATGGCTTCCAAAAAGATGACGACAGAGTTTAGTACCCAAATCCAAGTGCTGTCTTCCTCAATGAAATATCCAACTCCTTCAGCTTTCTTTGAAGGTACCCTTCCTGTGCTAGACACATATGTGTGACTTGCCTGTGTTTTGTGCTGCTCCTCTCCTCGTTACAGCTGACACAGCCCAAGACTCAGAGGTGGATGTTCCAAAGCCATATGCTCATTTCCTGAAAACTCAGTGAATGCAAGGACTCGGGGATTGTGTGTGTGAACCAAAACATTGTTGTTCTTCTCCCCATGCCCCAAAAAAACGCCAAACAGCCCAGCACTTCAGGCCATATGCAGCATTTGAGTTGGCACCATAATAGTGTTTGGCAAGATTTCTATGGATGCTACTTAAAATAAAATAGGAAAAAAAGCACAACCTCAGCAGGCAAAGTTTTACACACAGCCTGGTTGCACAATCTGCTGTAGAGGAACATGTACCCTGAAGAAATTTTTATATATTTATTCGCTTTCAAATTATCTTCCTTTCTGATATAGATATTGACCCTGCATAATCTTGTTCTCTGCAGAGAAGTGAATCTAGATTTCTTTTACATCAAAACCCCCAAATTTGCCACACAAATTTTGCAGAAAGAGGGCAAAGGAGGCCTTGCTTTGTGGAAAAAATGGCTCTCTAATGTCTAGCTAGAGGTTTGTTAAGCAGAAGCACTGACAAATTATTTTCCTTGTCACCAGGGCTCGGAAGTCATTAAGGAAGAAGCGGTTTCTACCTTTTCTTTCTCTGCTGGGCAGAGGGCAGAAAGGAAGCTGTGCTTCCTTCATCAGTACTGCTGTGAGGTGTAGTTAACACAGCTTCTGGTACAGACTGCATCTCCCCCTCTATGCACTTGCAGGACAGCCTGGCTGCAGTGTGTGCCAGAGGCATAAATCTCTCCTCTGGTGCCATCAGAGCAAGTTTATCAGATTTGCTCTTCCAGGAATCCCAGTTTGTCCTTATATTTTTCATCTGTCTGTGGTAGGCTACAAAACCGAGCAGACTGTTCAGCATCTCCTTGATGTGAGGAGTGGGAGGGTGCCAGGGATATCCTTGTGTGGCTTGGGGACTTGGACTAGAGGAGCAGAAAAAAGCACTGCTTAGCTCCTGGCTCCCAGCACAGCAAAAAGCGTGCACGAGGAAACCAGAGGACATCCATTTCCATAAATACATCTAAAAATCTCTGTGTTCAGTAAACAAAAAGCACTGTGAAATACAGAGTCTTGACTTTTTGATATAAAGAAAGGAAAAATATAATTAATCTTTAAAATTGTGTGTGTATGTATATATATATTTATATATATGTCTCTAATGCATGTGTTCATAATATTTTTGCATATAGACATCTCTATTATATGTGCAGATTTTAATGGAAATATTAACAATCTGCACATATAAAAGAAATTTCTAAATACATAAATATTATGACCACATGCATTAGAGACATATATATACACATATATATATATATATACACATAATTTTATATATACACACAATTTTAAAGATTAATTATGAAGATGTTTCATTTCTTTGGACATACTAATCCTTCTTTCTCTAATGAGTACTTCTGTGCAGGGGAAAGTTTTAAATAATGCAAATGAATAAATATGTCCCAATTCCAAACAAACACAAGACTTGGAAATTATTCTATTCAAAGCTAGGCATGTTGTAGCTGCATTTATGTATGTAGATTGGCATCTGTGTAATCTCTTTTAGAAAAAATTGACTGTGATTGTTCCTATATTCCATCATCTATTACAAGAACAGTGAGATGACATTTTAGGTGGTGAAAGAAAGCACAGTACAGTTACATTTATCCACTGATAAAATGTATGTTAGCAAATGTCTTTCAGAACTTCCCAGTCATGATTTCACTAAAATCCAGAAGTTTGTTTAAGTTTCCTAGAGATGGCTGAGCTCCTCTGATTCTTCAGCCTGTGTTCTCAGACTTAGCAAGGAATTAGAATAAAGAATTTCTGTCTCAGCAGCTGCAAGCTCAAAGCAGACGTGTATATATCCCAACTTTGTTCAGCAGTGTTCAGTGCATGGATCACAGAACCACAGAACCATTAAGGTTGGGAAAGACCTCTAAGATCACGGAGTCCAATTATTACCCAGCACTGCTGTGTTCACCACTAAAGCCTGTTGCCAAGTGTCACATCCACAAGTGTTTTGAACACTATTCTAGTGCATGACCACCCTTTCAGGGGACAAATTTTTCCTTCTATCTAATCAAAACCTCCTTCAGTGTAACTTGAGGCCATGTCCTAAACCTTGATCACAACATTTCTTTGGCTCTCCCCACCTTTCCCCTTCCACAGATTCTCACAGCTTCTCTAGTGATTCCCAGTCAATTAGGAATCTTAGCTCTGCATCCATGGAAGAAAGTTTCCCCTCATGAGGCTTTTTACCTTGGAAACATGGGCTACCTGATATTTCTAGAAATGGCTTCACATCAGACAGCCCACAGCGTAGAATATGTCACTGCAGAGGTGTGTACCATGGGACTAAGGGAGGTCTAAGTTGAGACTTTAAAATGCTGATCATTTAGCTAGTCCTGTCTGGTGACAGCAGGGCAGCAATTTTGCAAGTGTTCAAAAAATGAAGAAAAGGACATTTGTGGGTGTTTGGTCCATAACTGTCTCTGGGGCGATCTGACAAGGAACACAGAGCTATCAGTTATATTTATCTTTTTTCTTCATTTTGTGATTGAAATTTTATGAACAAATGGTTGATTCTGATTAGCAACTGTCTGTAATAAAAAAAGATACCAGTGTTAATTGAGGGCACTGCTCTGCTAGATCACCTGGAAGAACCTGCTTAGAGCTCATCATACCTATGGCAGTAATCAGCAGTCATTAGATAGTCTCTAATGACTATTGACAGAATGAATACCAAGAGGAGACAAATTCAAGCACAATAACCTATTAATTTTCAAGGGCTGCAGTATTATCAAGACCTTTAAGTGAATGACAATAAATAGGTCTAACTGGTCTAACTCCAAATATATCACACTTTATTTATTTAGAGGCTGAGGTGCTTTATATATGGACACTCAAAGGGAAACTCAACACTACAGAGCAAAACCAAGGGGATGAGTTGCTGCAGGATGCAGTGCCTAAGGCTAGCAGGGCTGGGTAATTCTGATCTTTGTGCACAAGCCTCAGCTCTTGGGCTCTGCAGTTTGGATGCTCTGAGCTGCACCAACTCTTGCTCTACCATCCCCATCCTTCTTCAAATAACCCCACCTTGTCCCCTCTCTTTTCACTCCTCCTGGACTGGAAGTGAGCTGCACCACACTGTACCAATGCCAGATAAACCCCTTCACTTGGGCCTAGCCTGCAAGGAATGAGGGAAGGAAGGAGATTTTATCCTGATGATCTGAGAACCAGGGAAGCAAGCCAAGGTTCAGAGCAACAGCTGTCATGGCTGACCTGCCAGCCCAGAGCAGCCATCTGTGACTGACCAGCTGCCACATGCCCTGAGAACATGATCACAAAAACATGCTTCCCTACTTTTTCTGTACTGTATCTTTTGCTATTGTGTTTATTTTGTCAAATGTGAGAAAATTATCTCTGTTCTCACAGCATTCAACTTGAAAAGTCAATAACACAGCCTTCTTTCTAGCTTTATTTTACAGCCTAGGAGACTGTCTGGCAGCCTCTTTGGGCCAAAGGGGCTTGCATAAGCGCCAGTGGCTGGTCTTGCATTACTACTCAGCTCCAGTTTCAGAATTAATTGTGACTTGATTTTGGTTTTGCCTTTCTTGTGTGTGTACTTTAAATAGTTCCAAAAGGCAATGTGTGTTTTATAGCCTCTTCTGGTAGAAAAAGTAAATTGAAAAAATTATACTCAAAGGCTGAACCTTGTTGATTAATATTTTAGGAAAAAACAAGATTTCACAATTTTAGCTCCTTACATCTTGTTTCTTATTTTAAATTAATTCCTGATTAGTTTCTACAGTATCAAGGAATTGTCTGTCATGGAAGACGAAGTTTCTACTTGCAGAAACACAGTTGTATGAAAAATAAACACCACCACTTACCAGAAAAGCTTTAGCAGCCATTAATGCCTTCTTCCCTCTTTGCAGTTTGGGTTTCAGGAGGTAAATACCTACTTGCCGTATCATTTTCCTTTTGCCTTGTCTGATGATATCTACTATCATATCTCCACCAACAGGTAATTCTGGCACAGTTGCTCAGGAAAAGACACTTTCTCTACAAAGCCCACTGCACTGGAATAAAGCAGATGCAAATCCATGGTATATCCTGTGTGTGGGTAAGAAAGGTATGAGATCAAGCACATAAAGAGAGGTCCATAGAGAGCTACTGATGAAAGGCAGAGAGCTTTTCCTGCTTACCTTTAGGCAATTAATCAGTGTATTCAGCTGGCCTCTTTGTGTCCTCCAGGACCTCAATAGCCTGCCCTCCAGGTCTCAGCTGCCTTCAGGCCAAACTGCCTCCAGCCCCTAGGCTAGTCCAAAACTCATTGTTCCTTCATTCTTTAGTAGCCAGTTAGGGAACACTGTCCTTGAATACTGGGACAAAAGGACAATGGTGTTGCATCGTGTTGCACGTTATTGCATAGAGGTGTCAGCTTCATGTGAGTTCTCATTTAGGGACAGAAGAACCAGCGCAGGAGATACTGCTGGGAGTGTATTTCCTGCCAAAAATGGGATCCTTTTTTTGCACATCTTGTATATACCCAACTGTCATGGGAGGAATTGCGGGTAGAAACCTCAGGCAAATGAAATTTTTTTCTTTAAGCTCAGCATTTCCCTTTCCAGTATCAGAGAATGCTGTGATTGCCTTGTCTTTGGAGACTCAGTTTTTCTGGAGTTTTAGGTTAATATTTTGAGTACTTAAAGCAGCTCTGTTGTTGCTCTTTCTTGTTGGCTAACATCACAGAGCAACTAGACCCACACAGAGGGATTTGCTGAAGCTCCATAGCACATCACTTTATTTCATGGCTTTTCTTTCCTTCCCCCCCACACCTCCCTTTTTTTTAACAAGCAAACATAGCTTATAAAATGTGTGAAGGACTGATATTAATGTAAGCCATGAGGATTAATACAACTACAGTTCATGAAAACTCCTTTCAGGTTTTTTTGTTAATGGGTGCATATTCAGTGCTTGTGTGGTCCTATGGAGAAAAAGTTCTATGCAAGCAAAAGAAAATGGAAAGGATTTGCCAGATGCCCTGCTTGTCTCCAAATGGTGCCAGCCCCTCTCCTGCCGCTGGTCTGAGGTGGCCATGCTCACAAGGCAGTGCCATGGCACACAGAGGGGATGGCAGATGTGGCAGTCATGAGCATCATTCCCCACCCTCAGATGGAGAATGATGCCCTGTACAGTCTCATCCTCGTTTGTCCTCCACTGAGCTCCTTTACCATCAACCAGTGCTAGATGTTTAAGAAGTCAAAGGCCTGGAGTACTATTAATATGGAAAAGTCCATAGCACTTTCACAAGAGTTCTTCTTGCCTGGGGAACTGTTTTATGGCTAGCAGAGACCAGAGACTGGATTCCCTACAAATGTAGCCCTCTTGCAGTAAGACTGCTGCAGATTTTGTTTTGCTATCATGGTTAAATGGAAATAGAGATCCAGACAGAATCCATATCTGAAACTTTTGTTTGCTCTAATATACTCATAGCCTCTTTTTCCCCCCAATATTTTCATACTGCCTGTAGCAAACCAATGAATAGCTATAAAGTGACAACATTTTACCATATGTTATGGTATGTTTGTCAGATACGAGACCAAACTCATTCTCATCTGGGTTTAAGATCTGGTTTTTAGATCTTTTGAACTAGAGTTGCTCCAGACGAGTGTTTCCCATACTGACATCTGAAACAGCTCCACTAACAGGAATTCACCTGTCAGTTATGTCACATCGATTTTGGTCCAAGCAGATTTGGCTGATCCTGATTAGTTTTTATTATAGGATTCATTAGTTACTTGATAATAATTTGCACAACTAGGAAAAAAAGTTACAGTGTATTAATTCCATTATTAATGCAGGTTTTGACCCGAGCTTTAGGAGAATTCATTAGTCATTATTTATGTTGCATATCTTTTCCTGTTTATTGCAAATAAAGTATTTCTAGAGGAACGTGGTGACTCAGAGAGATTCTGCTTCTGGTTCATCTTAATTGTCATTCTTCCATAATCCCATGTGTTTTCTCTGATATACCTTAAATGAGACAGTTTGCACTTTGCACCACAGAGTCACCAGAGAGTCTAGTCAGGCTATTTTTCAAACTCCAATGTTTATGCATTTTAAAAAAAGAGTGAATTAAAATAAAAAATAAAAATAAAAATAATTATTTTGATAAAGCCTTAATAGAAAGCTAAAAAAAAGGCAAAACAAATGAGATGTGTTAGAAATGAATTATTAAACTTCTCAAGCTGAAAAGTTAGTCAGCTAGGATGTGGGGGACATGGTTTCTAATAACTGCTTATTTCATTTTCCTAATGACTGTTCATATTAAACCAGTAATAGAAATGGCACTGGGGGTTGATTAATAAGACATCTGAGAGGGTGAAAGCTCACATTCGAGTCCCTATTTGTAAACTATAAATTGCTTTTTCTTTTTGTTCCACAGATTGAATTAAAACAAAACTATTTCCTCTAAGTTGGAATTGTTATTTGGAATTGTTACTCCAAATTAACTGATAATATTGAAATAGGTAGCTTATATCTCCATCTTTTTTAAAATGTGTGTCTGAGCATTTGGATTGTTTATTGTACATATTTTTAACATTTATAACCGTATCTGGGCCCAATATTAGTGCTGGCTCCACCAATGTAGGACGGCCATAACCAATTTGTTTTTTCTTGCAGTTTTGATGCAAACTTAATAATTTTAAATTTCTGGGAAAACTGAGGATAAGAGACACTGTATTATATTTACAGTAATTGCATTGCAAGTCTTTGCTGAAAATCTGAGAATTCAGCATATCACCAAGGTAGAATATATAAGGAAAAATATGGCCATAATCATGTAGATAATAAAATAAATGTGTTCTGACAAGAGGAATGGCCCATGGCACTATACTTGTTAGAAACACCAGCTAAAGGATGACCCAGCTAAAGCCATTTGCAAACCCTCTGAATGCAGGCAATCCGATTGTTGTAAAGTGAAAACAGAAATATGCCTGGAAGTGTGCTTAGCATTTTTATAGGATTTAATCAAGGTATAAACATTTAACAGAAAAAGTTTCTTCATAAATACTGCATAATACTCTCATACAAATATTATGCTATTTTCTCAGATATCATGTTCTGCATATTTTATCTTCATGGCCTTCAGTAGCTACTGTTATTTCAAATCATACTGTTTTCCTCTGTGGGAATGCACTAATAGGATTTTCTTCTTCTTGCCTGAGAGTCATGATTGTAACACTGGTAATTTCAGGAAACTGTGAATACACTTTATGCAGTAAAATTAGATGTGTGTTTATGTAATAACCAAGACATACTATTTTATCGCTGCACAAAATCACAGTCTTCACTCAATATTACTGTCTGAGGATTCTGTCAAACTGAATGTACATACATTTCTGTAATTTTCTTTTGATATAAATTCAGGCCTGTACTCTTCTGACAACGATTTCCAAAAGTGTATAACTTTTAGAAGAAGTCCATAGCTATAGAAGAATATGAGAACCCTAAGGAAGACCTAGACATGTATTAAAATGAGATGAACATGTTCCAGCACATATACTATTTATTAGGCAGCTGTATAGCACAGGCTTTAATTGATCTGTTCAGAAAAAAACATTTATAGAATGTGAGAGTGAGCTGGGACACTTGTCTCTCTGGCTCAGGTGCAAGGCTTCATTTAAATTTTATTTAATGCAGAGGCATTCTCTTGTAGCCTCATAAATAACCCGTATTACACATATTCTTTCCCTCCTTTGTTAATTATTACAGTTTTGAGGCTGCCTTCTGTGCCTGAAGTTTTTTGCTTTGGAGTTCATAGCTCCCATATTCCCTTGTGCTGGGATTATGCTGTTTCACTGTGCAGCTGTGATGAGCAGAACTATTAATAGCTCTCTCCCTCATGCTGCACTTGCTGGGAACTTGTGAGCAGCCAGAAGAGATGCAGCGGTGCAGCACTACGTGTCCTTCTGCTACGGCCTTTTATCTTCCCTCTGTACTCAACAGACTGGATTACACACACTGTAAAGCACATTTACTCTGCTCTTCTGCATGCCTGGTGGGCCCTCACAAGAAGAGGCATGCCACTCAGAAGGGCACCTGTGAGAATTCAAAGCTCTGGCCGCATGTTTAGTTGCCATGCCTAGTGGTATCAAACTGCTTTGTTTACAAAAGAATTATTTGCTTTTTCTTGCCTGCAACCAGGGCTGCTTCCAAGCACATTCAGAGCTGGCAGCAAGCTCTCAGAAGTGGCTAAACGTGCAGGACCTTCTTCTCCATAGTGGTCATGCACCCTACAAAGCGGGAGTGACTGCTGCTTTGCTCAGATAAGGGACAGAAGCAGGATGGGGAATAAGATGGCAGCCTCACTCCAGAGCTTCCCAGCAGCAATCACAACCTGTTTCCTACTCCCATGCTGTCAGGAAACACAGAAGGCTCATCTGCTCTGGAGTTACCCCAAACCTGATTGTCCTGAGCAGTCTTGGCCTGCTGGCATGGGAATCACCCAGCCTTGGCCATCCTGCTCAGGTGATGGTTGAATCTGTTCTACAGCTAGAGCCCCATGTTGCCTACCTCCTAAAAACACCTGAACCATATCTGCTGCTGACCGAGGTCCGTCTGGGTCTTCCCTCTTCGTTGTGCCAGCTCTGACTTCACAGGCCAATGTGCACACATAGAGAAACTTGCTGAAATCCACTTTTTTTCAGCTGTCTTGTTCAAAGAATAAGGATGTGGTTAAGCTCTTGCTAATTAACCTACTGAGAGTATCAGAATTCAGTTAACCATCCATTCCTCTCAAGGTCTTTTTGTTGCAAAGCAGAAATTCAACTATAGGTCACCTGATAGGAGAACAGGTGATTTTTGAGGGACGGGTGACCTTTATCTTGCTCTCAGTAGGAGAGATACCTCCCTTTTGCAGTCTTCTTGCCTCACATATAGCTGGATGACAGGGAAATGGATTCACCAGTTTGCCTCCTAAAGTGGGGGAATTACATGGAAAAAGGTGCTAAAGGCTGTATAATCCTGGAGGTAGGACAGACAGCAGGAGCAGAATGTGGAGACGGCCCTCCCTTAATGGGGTCTAGCAGGCCTAAACTGGAGAGTGGGAAAACCTCTGGTTTTCTCAACATGCTGAGCTGCTGCATTGAAGGAATAACTTTGCAAGATTATTTTCACAAGCATTTGAATAACAAAGCCCCCTTTAAAATGAAAGAAAAATCAAATCCATGATGGCAAAGAGACTGAAAAACAAGGATGTAGAGAGAAGAGTTTCCCTTCAGCCATTTTAAGTCCTTCCCATGGTTATCTGTCAGCTGTGATTCCCTTGTTTTTCATATGTCCTCACCACCCATTTTACTATTTATTTAATTATTTAGTTGGTTTGTGTGCAAAGAGGTAGGGAGCATCCTGAAACTCAGGAAACACTTAGCTGAGGAATCCCAGGGAACAAGACACCAGACCCTCAGTTTTCTAGGAAAGTGTGCCATGCTTTGAAGAAGCCAGGTGTGCATAGCAGCCCCATTCAGCAGCCTCATTGACATGCTTCTCTTTTTTTTTCTCTTTTTTTCACAGACAAGCCAGACAGGTTCCACTTTCAATAGCTGACTTTAAAGCTCTGGTTTTTTTGTGCTTCATTCTCTAAGGGATGCAGCAAGAGCACCTGAGGAGTGATTTTTCATGAGCAAGTAGGGAACATGAGCTTTGACAGTAGCCATCATGGTCAGGGTAAGGACTTGGCAGACAAAGTCTTTCATCTGTCTCAAGCCAAAGCATCACTTCCCACACACATTGAGACCTGAAGTACAAGTTTTTTGTCCTTTCTCAAGTAAACCTGAGCATGCAGCCTGCTGCTACTTTAGCGGGAATAATGGTGCCAGGAAAGAGAGTTTACAAATCATCTTTTGATAAATTGAAAGTCCCACACCATGCACCAAGACATGGACAGAAATTGTTAAACCCAGGTCTCAATGCAGGCAGTAAATGATTCCTTGTTTTTGACTCAAATATGAAAAATGAGGCACCAGTGAATCTAACGTAACTAGACACCTTTTATAAATTATTTTGAATTAATATCTTTCTATCCTTCCCCTCCTCTTCAAGTTAGATTCTTACTGCAGTTCATTTACAATTTTCAGTGTATGATAAATGTGATTAGCTTCAGGGAAAGAGCTGATGCTTCTCAATGAAGACTATACTTCACTTTGGGGAGAGAATGGGAGTTTGTATGTGGGACTGGTGGAAAATTCAGGGATGGTTTCAAGACTGTTAATAAGTTTTTTCCACTTCTTATTTAAAGCTTTTCTTTTCACAGGGGTAATATTCAATTAGGAAACTCCTATGGAGCAGAGGGGGAAACCAGCAGGCAAGGAGTCAAAATCTTTGCAATCAGCACTGATAAAGGGCTGTTATTTTGACAAATAGGATAAAAATAAAAAGCATAAAAGGCTGCAGCAGGAGGCCTGAAACAGATGCTGAGCACTCTTCTTACTCAGCGAGGATGTGTTTGCCATGGTAAGCCATGCATGATTGTTGGAGGTGATATTCTTTGATTTCTTACTGCCTTTTATCTTATTAGCAGTTTCTGTAGTTTGAAATGTGTTAAGCAGAGCAATGCTCTGTGCATGTAATGCTTTCAAGGGTTTGACTGCAGCATCTGTATCATTTCACAGGCCTTCTATAATGAAAGAGTGACAAATGGCTCAGTGGTTTGTGTTTTGATGTCTGCTCTGGTCTAAAAGAGCATAAAAACCGGGGCTCAGTTCAGCACATATTGACCGATGTTTCCTGGGCCACATCTTTATTTACAAAGCATCATATCTGACATTTGGCTCTCTACTCTTTATCACATTTCAGAGCCTCTGGGATGGCCAGCAGTTGCTCAAAGCAGTTTCCTGTGGCTCCTTGAAGCGTGACGGGGGAAGCACACCTCTGGAATGTTACAAGTCTAACACAATCACTTTGCAGCACTGGCCTGCAACATGCAAACCTAGCACCATTTGCCACAGAAGAGGAATTGTACATGCCCTAGGAGCTTTTATAAGGCAGCCCAAACTAGCACTGCATACACACAGAGAGCAGTGGAGAAAAGCCAGGAGGGTGGATGTAGTGAGCTACATCTGAGACACTTGCAGCTATTAGCATGCTGAAATAAACTGGATTAATTTTGCAGCCACAAGTTCTCAAAAGTTGAGTCTGGACAATTAGAGAAAATGCAGATGCATCCTTATCCAGATTTTCTAGGAAAGCTGTATACTTCTAATGGTTAGGACATCAGAGTGCCCTATAGCTTCATTTCTTGCTTCACTTGTCCTGTGCTGCAATGTCTGATAAACTTGTTCAGCTCTCATTGTTGAGGCTTTTTATCTGTAAAGCGGGATTAAAATACTTACTACCATCCCCTGAAGGACATGATGGATGCATGCACCTCAGCATGGAGACAATGATGAATTGTCTTTGTGAGCCAATTTAGAACTGAAACAGCTTTCCATGGACTTACTATGTCCAGTAATATCACACACAATCAAAGACTGGCCTAATCTACAGAATGAAATTGTTTGGAAAACACTGAATTATTCCACTCGGTGTGAATGCCTTTTTAAACTTTTCACATACATTTTAATCCTAAAGAAGTAGTAGCATGTTGATACTAGTCTACTTAGCAGACTGTGATATAATATTCATTACAAAGTGATCAAAACCAATCATACAGATATAGTCTACTGAGGAGACAAAAGCTCTGAAAAAAGTAAGAGATTAGCAGCTCTGCTATATATGGAGTATGATGATGACAAAAGCCAGCTAATTATTGGAGTTATGCCTCAATAATTTATAAAGTCAGCCATTTCCCCAAAAGATCTATAGGTCTCTTTTGACTCCTCAAAGGAAGAATATATGTATCACAAATAAAAGTCTAGGTTTTCCACAAAGGGGTTTGAATGCATGGTTAATGCTGATCTCCTGTCCTTTGAGAGAGTAAAATTTACTGCAAAATTGCATGGCTGTTTGAATGAGCATCCTGAATTTGGGGCTATGCCTCTGGTCTCCAAAAGGCTGACCATGGAAAACAGAAAGTTTTGTGTCCCAGAATAGTTTTCTACAACCCACTTGTAAGCCATAAATAAAAATATTAATGTCCTAATATTATACCCAAAAAATAGGTCCTAAATTTTCCAGAACAGTTTACTGTTTAAATATCCAGATATCAAGGTTTAACCTTTCAGAAGGTTATAACCCTTTGCTCCTGAAGAACTTCTGTCCTTATCTGGTATCTGCAGTTCTTCATATGAAACTATAAAATTATTACTAACATCTTTTTCCTTTTTTCTCTCTCTCTCTCTTTTTTTTAGCTAAAGGAAATCACAGCCTAATTTGAAGGGTAATATAAAGATAAGCCAGTTGATGAAGTCTCAAGGTTTAATATGGGTGCACAATTTCATTTCATACTAATCAGTCATCTTTGCTATCTTGGAACACAGGTAAGAGGGTTCACTGAGCAGTTACCTGCTTCAGCTTTTAGGAGAATATTGAAACAATTAAAATCATATACTAGTGAAATGTGTGTGTGCAGACATTCAGGTGAATTTGGTTTAGGAAATAAAACCCCAAGAGACAAAGGCATTAATTTTCAACAGTGTTTATAACAGAGCTGCCTCCAGGCTCCACCTGGTGCCAGATTAGACCCTTTGTGTCCCATGTCACTTGTGTGCAGTGGGCTGATATCTGTACACTCTGTGATGCTCCAAAAAGGCCTCAGGAATGCCGAGACTGAGAATTTAGATAATTTTCTATGTGCAGGTAAGGCTGCCTTGCCGCAGTGTGTGGTTTGTTGTGATGATTCCTTCCTCTCTCCCATCACTGCACTTCAGTGTGATAAGGAAAGGCCTCTCTGGCCACTTTACACTTTTCTTTACCCTAGAGGGATCACAGGTTCATGTTGGAAAAACCTTCAAGATCTCTGAGTCCAACTGTTAATTTCCAAGTCCACTACAACCATGTACCCCGCTGCTACATCTGCATGTCTAACACCACCACTTCCCTGGGCAGCCTGTTCCAATTTTTAGACAATCCTTTCAGTGAAGAAATTTTTCTTAATGTCCAATCTAAATATCATCATTACAGCCTATTCACCACTGGAAAGGGATTTATTAGGTTTGGATAAAGAAAATTTCTTCAAAGCCAAGGCTGAAATTTCACTGATTTTGTTGAAAAAACCCCACCATTTTGGAGTCATATAATTGTGGAACACTATCAGTTTCAAATGGCCCTTTTCCAGCTAAAATGTCCCTTAATAGATGGTGCTTAGGAATTGTACTTCCAAATTTAGCATTCCCACTGAAACCACTGTGAACCTCAGGCCACTTTCTCACTCTGTGCCTCCTCCTTCCCCACCCCTGCAGTGGGCTAGAGAGGAGAGCTGGGTGAAGATCAAAAGGCGCATGAGAGGTGAAGATCATGGATTAATATAAGAACAATTTGCTGGAAACAGCAATGAGATAAGGAAACAAACAGTGACAGCCACATACGAATGACAGAGGGCACAAAAAAGAATTATGATTGCTCACCACAGAAACCCCTGACAACCAACACCCAACCGCAGCCACACTCCCGACAGCTCTCTGTGGTTTGGGATCAGCACCATGCAAGCAACCCCTTATTCCCAGAATACAGCCCTTTCCCTCCCCTCCTTGCACTCCTCTCCCCACCTCCCCTCCTGGCAGTGATGCGAGGTTGTACACAACAACCTCTGGGTTCTTGTCAGGGCCTCCCCAAAAGCTACTGCAAAAATTAACCCTGCCCTGGCCAGAACCTCTCATGGAAGCCTACTCTTCCTTTCTGATAGCAGGGAGCAAGAATTCAATTTCCTCTTTCAATGGTTGCAGCTAAGAAGTTACAAGAAATTATCCTGTTTTATTCAGTATTCGAGGAATACTCTATTTACATGAGAGAAAATAAGACTTATAATTGTAGCTCTAGTTTCATACAATGTCTAAGAATATGCACATCGTTGTTTGCTCAAAGAATTCAAGTTACAAAAAGAAATTGTCATGATGGCTATGAGGTAGAATAGAAACAAATAAAATATGTGTGATGAGTGGCAAAATATATACATGAAGGCATGAAGGCAGACAGCCTGAAAATTCAAAATTCTTAGAGAATGCAGCAATACATCCTATTAGTAACAGAACTCACTAGGAGAAGGACTTCAGGTTATGGAAAGCATCCTCAGGTGAAATGAGCATCCACAGATTTCCCTTTTTTCAGCTCTGCTATAGCTCTCCTTTGATAATTTATTCCCACCCAGTCTCCAGCACATTGTGCCCAGTCATCCATAGAAACATAAAGCAAACAAAAACCTGTAATAAATTAATCACACCATTTCTCCTGTCTCCAAGGAAGAAGAAAGGGGACTAGCTGTTATCTCTATTTCAAAACACTTGGGTGACAGCCACGTAAGTGTTTTAAGGTAAGTAAGTGAAGAGCAGCTTCATTAAAGGAAGGAAAGTCTATTGAAATGCACGGGCGCAGTCCAGAGCTTTGACTGCACACTAGGAAGAGTTTTATTCCAAGTTTGCTATCAGGAGCTTTTGCAGAGCTAACACAGGCATGGTTACACATTACTTCTCTTCTGTCACATTCAGCTGTCTCCTTCCTACCGAGCACCATTAATCGCACTGATGTTCCACCAGTAAATAAAGAGGCTAAGTTGCTGGTCCCTAAGGATGTCACACCATCCCATAACTTGAAAATCAGCCTGAAGAAGCAGAAAATGCTATCAGCACAAAATAATTTATGTTTTTGGCTTTATTATACTGCAAAAAAACCAAGCATCCAAACCAAAAACCCCAAAAACCTCAAAAAAAAAAAAAAAAAAAAGCCCCAGAAAACAACCAGCAAGAAAGGGAGATATAAAAGGCTCCAAATAATATTTTTACCAAACTTTCAACTGAGCAAATTTTTCCTCGTGGCACTAATGAGAGGACAAGTTCGGTCAGGGCTGTGTCTTCACCTGGTTCTCAGGCATACAAAAGCTATCTGTTTTATGACTGCAGCCTGCTTAGCCCCTGCAGAGGGAGCAGGAACACCTCATTATCAGAGATGGGAGATTTGCAAGCAGGAATCTTGGATGAGATGCACCTAATTAGACAAGACTCTTCCCCCTGTCATCAGAAAATGAGAATAGACTCAAGGATTTTTACCATTGGCAATGTGTTCTGAATGAAAAGGGCCTAATGTGTATTTTATTGTAGCATATTCTGTAGGAAATGCATATGAAAGCCATTGCTGGCAGCCAGTCCTGCCTGTGCAGACATTGCATAATCAAGGCCAGAAGCCCTAGGGGCCTGACAGCCAGTCGCTTTTAAAAAATCCCGCTGTTTCACTGCACTTTAGAGAAGATTTTTGTAACTTTTGCTTTGATTACTTTCCTAAGGAAAATCCCCTATCATTTTCTATTGTTCCTGATCTTGCTGGGTTTTTTCCATTGAACAGGGTTTCAAAAGCAGACATTCATTTTAAATAATTCAATTACTCCTACTGCTGCGCAGTTTGCCTTAAACTACATTTCTATGCCCAGAGCTATGCTCAGGGCAAGAGAAAACTTTTAATTATTTGGACAGTTTTGCTCTTTAATTATAGAAGATCTTTGGCTAGAATGACATTTTCAAGAAACGAGGAGAGTCTTGTTGAAGAAAGATAACAAAAGAACCCACAAAACCCAAAAGGCTGAAATCTTTATGTATTCCTTGTTTAGATATGCTACCCATTATGATAGTGTTGAAGCAGGTTTAAAGCCCGGGGTGTTGGAGGGAGAATAGATAACATGGTATGTTGGAGACTGTGAGAAGTACTGCTACTGTCAACACTGATTTTTCTATTCTCTGAGCTAAGAATTGTTCTCAGTTTGTTTAATGTCCTTGCAGGTTTGGCTAAATCCCTAAAAAAATAGAATGATAGACATCTATGGAAATGCGATGGTGACATACTTTATATCTCTTATTCCTCATGCAAGGGGCTTTTATTTCCTGGGAAGATTCCCTGCTCACTTACATTCTCCATCTAAGTAGTGTTTGGGCATCCTTTCCTCCTTCTTCCTCCTCACTCTCTTCAGTTTAACTCCCAGTGGCCTGTCGTTGTCCATACTGCTCCACCTTTCCAGTGTCCTGCCTGCTGTAACTTTTTCTAGAGCGTGTCCATTCCAGGTTCTTTGCTCTTCCTCAGTTTGTTTCACAGGATGACATCACTATGCCTAAAAAAAATGGTTCATTCCTTTTTGAATACAGATGCAGGAAGTGCTTCCAACCTAAGCTCAGCACTTCCAGAATCACATCGTCTTCCTACTTCTTGAACTGAAGATAGCACTGGAGAGGGAAACTCATCCTATGAAACAATGAATTATCTCATCAACTTCAGAATGAGTCAAGTCTACTGGAAATACTCACTCCAGATTGCAGCTTGCAGCAGTTACTCCCCACAAGTTAACTGTGTGCTGCTGGGAATGTGGCAGCAGTTCCTGGCACTTGGAAAGGTTTTCAGACAGAAGCAGTATCATGCAGACACACACAGGTGTTATGTGGAAGCTTCCAAGCCAGAGCAGCTTTGGCACTGATCTGATGCTACTTTTCATGGCACTGTAGGCCGAGGTTCATGGAGCATACATCTCTGAAAAGTTAACACATGATGATACCTGACCTGAAAGGATTACCAAGCTCAGGCACCACAAAAATATGGGCATGTTCTGACACAAAACATGTTCACATAAGAAAAATATATTCCACTCACTGAATTAATAGACTGCAATTGAATATTGCCAGATTGTATCAGTTGCTAAGTGTTTAACACTCTCCAAGTACTTACGCACACTGAATTGAAGCCTGCCTTGTAACACATAGTGCCATCTCTAAAGACAATATTAAAGCAGCTGCACAGCTTTGGAGTTATTACCTCCAAGAGCTCGATAATTTCTTACTGTGTAGCATTTTGTGCAGGTTTGTGAGAAGCAGGTCTGTTAGTGAGTGCAGCAGCTCACTGCACTCAGTCCAGCTGCAGTCAGCATCGTGCTGCTGCACCCACTTCTGAGATGGTCCTGGGAGGGATGTGTCTGCCTGCAGGCTCTGGAGAGGATGATGCTAACTACAGCTACTGCCTAGGACATGCAATCACCCCATGCTGTGTTTTCCTTTGGGGTTTTGCTTGCCATCTCTTTTTGGCTGATATTTATCAAGTTATAATCTCTACCCCACTAAATCAAAGACTGTCATCAGTTCAGAGAGTCTGTAATTTCTTTTCCTCCACAGAGATATCCTTTTCTCACCTATAAACTTTTCCTCCCAGATCTTGCACACTTACCTTCCTAATCACTTGCTGATTTTATTGTCTATACCCAGGGACTATGCTGATCCCCAAATACATCACTTTGCTGACCTTAAGCACAGCTGGATTTTTTCCCAAATACGTGTCATGGATCCTTTACTGGTATTTTTGCCACAGCATATGCTACCAGCTGATTATAGTAAACATAGGCAACCACCAAACAAGTAGAGTAGAGGCAGTCGTTATGCAGAGGCTGCCATCTGAGTCTTCATCTGAGTGTTAAATTCCAAGAGTAAATAATAATTAAATGACAGTAATTAATGTAATAAAACTGCTGCAAATGGTACAATTTCATATCTGTGTAAGCATCCCATGCTTGATCTGGCACTCCTCTCTTGATACAGTGATGGACACATAGCCCCAAGATCAAAGCATCTATATTTTCTTCTGGTTTCAAGCTTCAATTTTGAAGGAAAAGTTTTTAAAAGTTTCATTTGCAATTTAAAAAATTAACACAAATAGTTATCTTTAGCTAGAACTGAGTAAAGTTGACATCATACACGAAATTATAAATTTAGCCAAACAAGTTGTCTTCGCACACCACACTAAGCTCAGGAATTTAGTTCTTAACTAAATAGAAGGTCATATCTTTCCTCAGGTTTTTCTGCTGAGATTCTGAAGCTTTTAAATATAAGATAATCTTCTAAGCAGAGACTAAGAAAAATAATAAGGAATGGGATACAGTAAGGCAATTATGCAGAGATTCAGGATTAAAGAGGCTTTATTACCATTTCTTTCCTTCATCCTCCCCCTCATCATCAGGTGGATAAAGGGTTGTAAAAGATGTGTGCAAGGGAAGAAGGAAGAAGATAGTTTCTTTGCTCCTCCAGCCAAATCAGTACTTGTTATTTCATTCCTTGGGGATTACAACTGGATCAACTTCTCTGTTGTTTGTTTTAGAGTCAGCTTTTGCCAGACTGCTGTGCTGCTTTCCCATTTCGCTGTTCTCCCTAAAATCTTCGCATTTTCCTTTCTCAGAGAACTGCTTCTGAAAAATTATGACTCAGCCAAAATTCTTTAGAAAATTAAAAATTAAGGTCTTTGGAGTATTTTTACTAAGCCAAATGGGTCATTATGGAGCACCCTGCCCCAGCATGGTAGACCCCCTTCTCCCCCTCTTCTCTTCCCTCCATCCCTCATTTTAGTGCCATTCACAGACTTACAAAATTAGACAGGTTATTGGTAAAGAAATTAAACAATCCTGGCCTCGCTGTTTGTCCCTGTGGGATGTCACTTATTACAGGGCACCAGCTGAGTCTTGGGACATTAATGAACACTGTTTGAGCCTGATGGTTCAGCCAATTTTCCATCCGCCTCATTGTTCACTTATCCAGACAAGAATTCATCACTTAGGCTACAGTGACCCTATGAAAGACCACAGCTTTCCTAAAGTCAAGTTATACCATATCCAGGCAACTTTTTATATTGCTCCTGGTAGTCTGCCCTGTCTTTCCCCCTTCTATATACTTTCATTTTGCATAAGAATTCAGCAAGGTGTTCCCTTTTTCAAACCATAAAATTTCTGGTTGAGAAAGGATGATTTAACCACATAACAAAGAGATTAAATTAGTCTCATAAGCATGGCAGAAGCACTCATACATTTCTCATGGGGTTAAAGGTACTGCAGTTCCATTTGCAGAACAGAAAATAAGCCAGTGCCTCTTGAACTACTGGAAGAGTAAACGGTCTGTGAGACTTGAATTTCAACACTTGGCATGGATGTTTTCTTGCAGAAAGGCAGTATACTGATTTTGTGTATCATAGGAGTTTATTTATCTTATCTAGGTCTGGATGTCAAGCTACTTTTAGGGAGTATGACTTCCTTTTAAAATATCCTTTCAGTTTTGTCTGCTTTTCTTCAGGCCTCTGGAATCAGCCTCACTTGGCTGGTGCATGACAGAGCTGCTAACCAAACCTTCACCCAGCTTATGAAGACCTGGAGCAAGAAGGGGCAGAGACAGAGCCCCAGAAGCCTCACAGTTTGGGAGCACAAGGCAGCAGGTGGAAGAGTGAGTCTCCTGCTTAAAACCCAAGCATGTTGTGCTCTGGAGTTCAAGACTCCTGCTGCACCTAGCAAAGAGAAAACCTCAAGAACTGGAGCCACTGCTATAGCAGTAGACCACAGGTATTTGGAGAGAGTTGATCTACAATAAGAAGGGATGGTGAAAGTTAAAAAACAATCTGAAAATGGACCATGAGAGATGGAAGATGAGATAAGATCTACCTGTTCATAAAGAATACTCATGTGAGATGATTAAGACTCTACTAAATTCCTGAACATCTGCATGAGAGCATGGTTTTCCATGAAATTATTTCTCTAGAAGAGTTCAGCAGACCACAGAACACCAAAACAAGAGCACCTTCTTATCAACTTCAGAGGTGACTAAATGTAGGAGAGAGCTTTCTGTTGGAAGCTAATGAACTGGGACTGTGAAATACCCACATGAATGAAAAGTGGAAGAGACCAACTCACTTTTTACAGTTCTTATATTGTTCCTTGTTGACAGCCATGAAGGGTCTGAACCTGCAACTGCATGTCAAGGTAAGTCACAAGAATGTGAAGTTTTCCTACTGTCTTTTACAAGCAGACAATGCACGGAGGTGGAGCTTCCTTATAGATATGTCACTCATTTTTACAAAATAAGTGGAAGGCTCATAAGAGCATGAGGAACCTGAGAGTTTATAGAAGTTAATGAAATTAAATCAGTGCTGCTGTTCAAATCCTCTTTTGATTTCCTTTTGATTTTCTCAGTGGTCTGTGGTTCTATAAAGGCCAGCCTCTCTTTGAGAGATATAAAACTATAAACAAGGTTGGGTGCAGAGAAGTACAATACATTTATTTTGTTATGTCCTAAAATACATATGGGATTGATTTCTGTTTCACCTCAAATATTTTAGCAGTGCTAATGTAAAACACAAAATCATTCAATCATATCCAGAGAGACTTAAGAAAGAGCATGACTTGCTGGAAGGAGTTAATCCACTGTAATCATAATTGTGGGGTCAGAATTACACCCATCAATTTAAGACTCCACATTTACCATTTTCAAGAAGTAAAATTTAGTATTAAAAAACCTGTTCCTTCAATTACTAAGGATCCAGTGATCCTTAAATGTCATCCTGACTCATTGTTAAGTTTTACCCACTAGTATGATTCTTTCATAGGTCTGATGGGATAGCCCTGAAATAGAGAAATAGAGTACTGCCAGTTCTTGCAAGAACTCAGGACTGAAGCTTGTCTGTCTTGTGGGAAGATTTTTCTTAACCAGCGAGTAGCTTTGTTTTACTTGTTTTAGCTCTGACAACACTTTCTTTTTTCATAGACCAGGTGTTTCTGGCTAATTTGGTTTACTTTTGTTTTTCTCTCTCTGTTATAGCCATCGTTTTATTTAGGTAGCAGTAAGAAGCAGTTACTCTATGCAGAATGAGATATTTATAATTCTGCAGTGAAATTCCCTTGCTCAGTTTACATCCATTCCAGGTGATTACTTCATAATGCATGGATCCTTGGGATTCATGGTTAACAGCAACATCTACCATAAAGGCTTTTAAAAGCCTTGTTTTTCTGAATATAAAATCTCTATCTCAAGCATGTAGAGGGGGAAGGAATTTTTATATTGTTGAAAAGAAAATTTTAATTATAATAATATATTCTGTCTATAATCCTCAAGCAAAGGACCCAATTCAGAATCTTGAATGTTTGTACAGAGGCTCTACTAAATTCTTTAGAGAATATTTGCATGAGAGCATGGTTTTTCATTAAATTAATATTGATCATGTTCACAGTCGGATTAAGTGGATAATTCTTTTCCACGCTTGCACAACTCCCATCTGTACAAGAAAATTTGATAACTGTATTCAAAGAATGAAAGTAAATAATACATGTAATCAGTATGAGATCAAATCAAGGTTCAGCTATGGGCACTCCATTCCATCTCCCAATCTGTAGTGTTTCAAATGAGGAGGGTGTGTGGAAGTGGATTCCTCTCTGAGCTCTTGTCTTAATAGCATCATCAATGATGATAATACCAATGACCATCTTGTAATCACTACACTTTCAATGGTTCAGTTTATATGGTTGGTACAAGAAATCTCTACTTAGCTTCATTCATGCTCTAAGGACTACATTTCAGCAGATCACTTCTACTAGACTAAAGGTGTCTGCAAACTGACATAGAAATCAAGTGTACATATAGGTAACTATATATGCCTTTGTGAGAAGAATCACTGATTAAAAGTGTTTGATAATTGAAAATTTGCTAGTTTGTTTTGATCCAGCCTCACACCTTTCAAGTATCAATGATTCTGTATGCATTTATTTTGCTATTTGCCCTACTTTTCAGTGTGGCTGTATTAAAATGAAGAAAAATGTGCAGTGCCATAGAGACAGTATAGCATGCTAACTTTTGAAGCCAAAACCATAGATATCACTTTCACCATTTCTACAAGGTAAGTGGAAAACTATTTACTGTCATTGGTTTCATGCTATAATGTAATTGACTATGAGAAAGTGAAATACCTGTATACATATCTATATAAAGAAAATCAGGAACATTAAAAATGATTTAATATGTGGTAAATAAAGAATTAAAATTATGAAAATACAATAAAGACGTTACCACTGTGGTTTTGCAGAAACAATATCAAAAATAATGGTTAGACTCTATTGTCTTAGAGGCATTTTCCAACATAAATGATTTTACGATTCTGTGAAAGGCTGTCCCACAGCTAACAAAAGAAACACACAGAATGCTGAAAAAGAGCTGCATTTTTATGCTAGAGCCATCAGCCCTGTAATGCCAGTAAGAGTGAGCTGGGAGACCATGGCATAGAAGAAAACTATGCACTTTTCACCCTCTATGGCCATACACAAAATGTAGCTTAAAAAATTCATGCTGACAGCACCTTCACTGTAAGCACAGAAAGAAGTATTTTCTTCCTGCAGGATTAAAAAAAATTCTTTGGTTGCAAAAGTGGCCCCAGAAACCTACAGATTTACTTCTGTGTGTCACAATATGTTGTGTTGCCGTCAGTTACTGTCATAAGGTAATGGGTCTTATTACACATAAGATTAAATACTGACCATGTAGCACATGCAATCCATAATGAGGCTTTCTTAGGTTGTTTGGGTTTTGGAAATAGCCTATTAAATCTCGTGTGTGTATTTCCATCCATGCATCATAGACCATAAATCACTCAAACACAGCATTATAACTGGAAAAATTTAATTCACTGGGGATTTTCATGTGTAGTGAACAGACAGGACTTTTTGTTCTTATATAGCTCCAAAGTAGAAGAGAAAGCATGTACATTTTAATGTATGGCATGAGTACATGGAGTTTTACACTACTATAGGGTGCTTGAAATATGTTTTTCTAAAGTGATGGAACCAAAACAACTCAAAAACTGGGGAGACGAATGGGATTATGACTTAGAAAGTGAATAGATATTCAAATCCCTAAAAAGCTTTTCGAAGGAAGAATGCTTGTAATTTGCAAAGAATTTAGAACTAAAATTCAGTTATACTCATTTTGAGAAGAATAAACCTAGTGGGCAGAGACAGTGTTATCTCAAAATAGATTTCCAAATACACAAAAATATACAATCTTCATTTTTGTCATGAAATTTCACAGTAGCATTAACTGTACTTCTGTAGATCGTTTCTTTATTAGGATTGTTAAATTGTGTTTAGTTTATCATTAGACAAAACTGACATGGTCAGAAATCACTCAAATTAATGAAATTACATAAAGCACTGCCTTCTAGGTCACAAGTAAAATCAGCCTGCGGGCTTGGGAAATACAGTGTGCTACATCAAGATTTCCATTTTCTTTTTCTGCAAGAGAAATTGCTTCTTGGCTAAGTGCTGTTTGTTTTCATGTTTACATGGATCAGCACAAAGAAGCTTAGTCACACCTGTGAGGCAGTGGAATCAGTGCATAACACAGCACAGACCATGGAAGCGGTGGGTTAAAGGCTGTCTTTTGGAGGTTCAGGTTTAAGGCTGGCAGATACTAGTGCACAAAGGAGCAGTGCACAAAGGAGCAGTCACAGACACTGCATCCTGCAGATTCTTCTCTGTATTACCACATGCCAGGGCTGGCATTCATGCAGCCACACTTCTTCAGAAATCACAGCCTTCTTCTGCAATCTTCTTCAGGAGCCACATTCACCCTGAATGACTTGCCCCTGCTTAGCTTTCACCTGACACCATATTAATCCCTTCACTCTGAAGCCACATGAACATTAGCTGCAATATAAAGGCAAGAGTAGAAATGACCTTTTTAGCAGCAGCACAAACATATGCCAGATTAAATTGACTGGAGTTTAAGTCAGTTCTTCTGACATTTTCCAAGATATTTGTAGTATAATTCTCACTCCAAAAAGACTGTAACTGGGCCTGTCCTAGGATAGTAAGAATAACTCTGCCAAATAAAATTCCAAGCGACACATGCCTTGAAAATCAAGATTCATGCTCATTTCAATAAGAAAGTTACACTGGATTTCATAAAAACCCCACATCCCAGTTATAGAGTCTGTTACCAAAAGATTAATAAAATAGCCTTTTTCTGCACATTTAGCACATGGGAAAAATAGAGGGCGTATTTCACTATCCATGTTGCTGACTTTCTTGTTCTACATCCTTCTGACAACTCATATTGTACATATTACAGGATATTTGTGAAGTAAAAAAACCCAACACTATAATGTTATATTAGGACAATGAGAACCTTCCAGATCAAGACAAGGCTTGGCAATTAGATCCAAGCCAGTCCAGCAAATCCTACTAAACTGAAAGATAAAATACTAAGGAGATGCAGTCAATGGAAGGAAATAATCATATCAACTATATTTCATTTAATTCTACCATTACTTTTGTCTGGCACCTACACAGCCCAAAAGTAAATATTCAGCCATCGGACTATAAAACCTTCCACAGCCTGCTGAGAGCCACTTCTTTAGAACAGATAGAGTTTATGTCCTTCTTTTGAATTTGTAGAAAGTCTCTTCTTTTGAATTTGTAGAAAGGCAGTGAAATACAGCCCCTCTACAGGCAGGATCATGAGCTGACATGGGATTTCCTTTACCGATGGTAAATTGTACACATAATAAAATAAAGAGCAAACGTCCAACTGCCCTGAGAAAAACAGCATTACATCCACAGGTCAAGGTTCCCTGCTCCTGGGATAGCAGAGACAAAGCAAGACTTGGGGAAAAGATCATTCTCAAACTTACCCCAAACTCACAGGAGTACCAAAGGCCTCAAAACACCTGAGTGAAAAATTAATCCTTTTCAAAACATTCAAACAACTACATCAGGACAAAAGTAGTTAACAGCATTTAAGGAGGCAAGAACCAAGAAAAAGCAACCAACAACAGCAGAAGTCCAAGCATTTAGTGGTTTTAGAGAAAAGAAATGGCAGTCTCCACCACTAAATTGCAGTAATACATAACAGCTCCCTGAGGCTGCAGGTAGTTGGCTCTTCCAGGTGTAAAGACCTAGCAAATGTAACTAAAAGAAGAGGTGGAAAAAAAGAGCCAGTGGTAATCTGTCAAAGCAAAATGAGTGCTTTTCCATAAGCACTGTAATACCTGCTTGTGAAGAGAGTTAGTATACTATTACCATGAAAAACTACCAAACATGTTTGCTTTAACTTGAGTTGTGCTTATCCACTGTCTTGTAGGAGACGTAGTTTGAGTTGCATCAAATTCATCAAAGCAGCTTTGAAAATCCATTTCAGATGCCTTAATATTATTTAAAATAATATTGCATGCATGCTTGCATAGTTTGGACCAGATATCTATACTGCACCCCTTCAGTTCATGTAAATACACAGATATTAACTATAAATTTGGTTAGCTATGCTTTTACAGAAAACAGAGATGAGTGTTTACTATTCACCTGAGATTCCATTCAGGTTTTAAAAAAGGATTTTATGAATGAACCAAAGCCTCAGAATTCCACCCCTGAACTGCTGACATCACCTGTGCTATCCTGAGAAAAAGGTGATCTATCTCTGTCTGCTTTACAGGTTTAGCACTATTTATTAGCCTTTCTTGCTAGAATGCTCAAGGGAACTATGTGACCGGAACCTTGCTTTTAGGTGCACTTATGAAAAAGTATATTTAGTGCAAAGTACATGAAGGAAATGTTGTTGTTGTTTTTCCTGCAAGCATTTATAGTTACTATTCTCAGTAATCTAATTCAATTGAGCTCAATGGGTGCATTCACATTTTTAAAAGTTGTATCTTTGAAGAATTTGGTCTTATATAATAAAAAATTCCTCTCTTAAAATAGATTATCTCAATAAAGTAGGCAGACAGGTTTAAAACTAGGTATTTGTGGAGTATACTAAAGAAGTTCTTAAAATTTCAAGGAACTTTAGACTTCCATCTTGTAACAGTTTTGCAGGGGCTTTAAGAGAATTCAAGGCATTATTTCAGAACACTGCTCTAAAAACAATAAAAAGATTCCTCTTCAAGTCTGGTTCTCAGTGTTGTATGAAAAGACAATGTAAACAACTGGTAGCAGGAGTGAATATGAACTATAATGGCATGAGTATTAGCATATACCCAAGCTATTAATTTCTTTTCTTTAGAGCACTATGCATCTCAATAATTTCCAGATAATGTAGATCTTTTTTAGAAATGCTCCGGGGTTTTATTTTGCTCTTCTAAACTGGTAAACTCAAAAGAGATCAAGCATTAACATTTTAAAGAAGTAGCTCTACTGGGTGAAGGTGTTGTTTGAGCAGTTGCATTCTCCTCATGAGTCTGTTCTAAGGTTTTTTCACTTGCTGGAAAAAACCATTATGCACTTAAATAGTTTGTAGCTATGGCAAGTTACAAGGCCTATCATGTTTTAAGGATTCTATAGAGGTTGGCAATGCTGCATCCTTTACATTACTTAGTCAATGCAACAATTTTTTCCCCCTATTTTTATTTTTTTTGTTAAGAACAGTGATGCTTTTTATTCAGATGAGCTGACCATATTATTATCTGTTCTATAGCTCTGGAAAGCTTTCTTTCCTATTTGCATGTCACATTGTGTGTCTGTCTCATTATTTCAGTGGTACACAAATGACCAAACATTGTAAATGCTACACTCTGTAAAACACCACAATGACTGCATCTGCATTGAAAATCTTTCTTGGTTGCCACAGTAAAGGACTCATTTTGATCTCACTAGGGAGAAACATATTTTAAAATGGACTATTAGAAATCTTGTAAAAAAGGAAAAGAACCTATTTAGTGAAGCAAATGAAAACACTCCTATTGATTTAATTAAAATTGAAGTGGACCCTCTTTTCTCATTATCCATTGGTAGTAGACCCTGTTGTTTGCATTGAATACTACTGCAAACCACAAGTACTTTTTGGGATCTCTGTAGGACCATTTATGTTGTGCAATGATCTACTCCACATGAATAAAGGCATCAAAATTACCTTGATCATTTGATCAAAGTGAGTGTATACTTAGGGACATTCACAGAAGTTCAGGAACAAAGAAATGCTCATATTATTTTGAACCCAGTGACTGAAATTTAGGCCTTCTTAGAACTTTGCAAACACTAATTACGAAAATGCACTTTCATCCTCTCTCAAAAAACTTTTTACTTCTATAAAGTGATTAAAAGTATGCCAATCTTAATAACATAGACAAAAAACAAACAGAACTCTTGGGAGCTGGGTATTCTTCTTAGAGTCTGTGCAAGTTACAGGTAATAAGCATCTCTAGGCTGGCTGCATTTCCCTGAAATATACAGTCATGTATATGTCACTGCAGCAGAGCTGTCTATGGTAACTCACTGTCCTCGTGGTCATTCTCTTTCTGTCACCTGAGGCCCTATGGACTGCTCAATGAAGCTCTTACAACAACAATGCTCGTCCTACAGTGCTGAAACCAGCAGCTGTGCATCTTAGTGGTTGTTGTATGGGCAACACCTTAAAGGAATAACCTTCCCTAGTTAAACTGATCATTACATTAGGGACGAGTTGTTGATTCAACATTTTACCAGAAAAATCTGAGAGATGTGGAACCAAATATCTTATTTCTATATATGTCACAGCATCCCTATCTCCCAGGTACTGACTGATAACTCCTTGGATTTTGCATCTCCTCCTTAAATACTGTGATACAGTGGGGCAAGAAGCCTGCATATAACTGATAAAATTTTTCTTGTCATCTACCTTTAGAATTCTGAGCCTTTTCTCCAGGTACAGATAAAAGTATTCAGACTTTTTTGAAATCAGACTCAAACATCACAATGAAAATCTGAGACAGATAAAAAAATTTGAGGTTTCCTTTTTAAAAAAATATCATGTTACCAAACCACATGGAACAGTTCTGCACCAGAGAATAGGTTAGTACACAATGTGTTTTATTATCTTTGCTGATGATAATAAACAAGATAATAAACAAGATCCGGAGAATACAAGTGGAAGAATGTGTGTGTGCACGTGCATGTGAATGTTTGTGTGTGTCTATGTACGCATGTTTTATATCTATGTATCTTCTGCTATGTCATTAAAGATACTTTGAATATTTACCCTTTTTATTTCCTTTTCTTTTTTCTTGATGACTCGATGACTCTTATGTCTAAACCCTGTATCCATTATTCTATTTTATGGCTGAAACCAACTGTTTTGGTTTTTGCTTTTTTTTAATTTTTTTTGTTTTGTTTTTGTTTGGTTTTTTTTTTTTTTTTTTTTTTTAAAATAGGCAGTATTTCTAATACAAATTCTTTGATCAGTTTCACTTTCTGTAGGCAGGTTTCTAAAACAGTTGTTCCTGGAAATCAACCAGAGCTATAATTAATATATGAGAAATGCCCCAGGATACTTTCTTATTTTTCCACACACTGCAAACAAAGTGTTTGATAGGGTTTTTTAAAATATTCATGCATCTGCAATCAGAATAGAATGTGAGAATACGAAAAGAGGCTGCAGTAGTTAATTTTAGGTGAGACAAAATTAATACATAAGAAACTTAAACCTAAAAGGGAAAGGAATTTTTAAAGTTTGGGGTTTGAATATTCTGGGAAAAAGTTTAAAAAAAATAATTCACTTTTTTTTTGGTTAACCATTCTATGTCATTTACTGAGAAAATGTGCTGCTAGATGGCCATGAGGTATTTATCACACTATGTAAAATTTACAATGGTAAATTTTTAAATTAGTATTTAAAGACAGAAATCAAGCAAAATAATAAAATGTTGAAAAAAAATTTCTGTAAAGATCCCATCATGTTTGTTCTCTTCCAAGTGTATTGAGTTGACCCTGTCTGGCCAAAAGCCATCTCTGTAGCCTGCCCTGCTACCAAAGCTTGGCCACACAAACCCAACACACCAAGAATGACTACAAGAGATCAGAGACAGCATTTTCACAATCCAGTGACAATCTCTGGTGCTAAAGCTTAGCCGATATTTTGGAGGAAGATTAAAAAATCCTTCAGTAATCAGTTACAGAGAAATACACTTTGAGGTTACAATATTTCTATCTTTGAAAGTGTTTCTCAAAAGTATCTTCAAAATTAAATTAATCAAACTTCAAATCTGATTCTGAAAGACGTATTCTGACATATTAGCCATCTGATATAATTTCAGGTTAAATGTCAATTTAAAATGAACATAACATCAGCAACACCATCACTTAGTGTTCTGTTAAGCTTCTGATGTAATTTACATCTTGAGAATGAGTTGAACAAACAATGGAATATTTGGTGCACATCTATGACAATTCATAACATTTCATAGTTACTGGAGCTTGAAAATGAATTCTTAGGAAATCCACAGCTTCTGATAAGGTCTTTGTTATCACAGACAGGAATAAACAAAGACTCAGTAAGTAGGAATTCTTACACAAATTTATTTCCATCTTACCTGCCCATGCATACCACTCCTGTTCACATGGGAGTGCAGGATGGAGGTAAATACATGTGTGTGTATCTATATGACTGTAGCTACATCTTCATCTGGCTACCTATAGCTTGAAATCCTGATACGTATATGCACACCCCTCTTTTTCACATTGAGGGTGGTCAAAATGCTGTAAAAGATTGCCTGAAACCATTGTGGAGTCTCTGTGGATATATTTACAATGTAAGTGGACATGGTCCTGGAAAACCTGCTGTAGCTTACCCTCCTTGAGAAGATGATTTGACTGATTTCCAAAGATCCCTTCAGTGTAAACTCTTCTTTGATTCTCTGTGATATATGTTAATGGATAGCTTCTATGAATCCACTTGCCAAATTACTCAATTTTGATGCCACAATTTTGCTTCCTAGAACAGCTTACTGAAAGCCTCACATCTTATAGTTCTCACTGCTTGCCTCTGAACACTCTTTGTTTCCTTATCCTTTCCCAGATTGACTCTAAGGAGAGTGTTCCATTGATTTCCAATGGGATACCTGTGTGCTTTATATCCTATTCATTATCCATCTTACCAAGTTTGCTTTCCTTAATTGCTGCTGTGGAGTGCAGAGTTTTCTTCAGTTTGAGCTGTCTGCAATGATAATTACTATTTATTCTTCCTATGAATTTTTACATGCAAATACCTTAAAGCAATTTACATGGAATTGCTTTTCCAATTTGAAGGTTTCAACCTAGAAGGAAAATGAGATTAAATAATTCTGTAATTTTGGTTATGATGGCAAATATGGTAGCACATCTCTAGAACATGTCAGTATCTTTCATTTTAAACTATTTATTTGATTTTGTTAATTTCCACCTCAATAAAAAAAGCAGGAAAATCTTAGAAACATAGGGTTAAAGTATTACTTCATTTACACTATATTTTATCCTTTTATACTCTGTTTTATCCTCATGTTATTGTTCTCAAACCTGCTGAAATTCATGCATCTCAATTAGTTTTTAGACTGTCTGATTTGATTGTCTATTTATGAAGCAAGGAAAGAAGACACTCTGATTAACAAAACTTTGATGCCAAACAAAGCCATCATTATATAAATAAAAAATGCTTCTTGATACCTCAGAGGGGGCATTCATAACATGCCAACAGAAATTTCACACACTAGATGAGGGTAATATGAATTTACAACATGAAAAATTCTTTGCAATCAAATTATACAGGAGGTATAATTTCAGTGATACACAAATGGCCAAACATTGTAAATGCTTGTAAACAGGATAATGTCTAGCTTTGAGTTCTTTTGAACTTTTTCTATTCTCACAAGGGTCACTTTGTGAATGTGGTAGACTTCATTGCTGAAGTCATTACCCAGGACCTGTATTGAAGACTAATCACCTCTCAAACTAGAGCAGGCAGGATGAATATATTCAAATTGATGCAAAAAGAGTATCAGAAGCCACATGTATACATTGGCTCTAATGGTGAAATAATGGAATCTTATAATATCCTTTATTCTGCAGAAGCCTTGATGCCTAATGGACTGATTCTGCTCTGATACCAAGTGCAACACAGACCTTAACAACAACTGTGGGAATGCCTCCTACATGATAGAATTGCACTGTAAATTTTATAGCCTTTTCTGTGCGGCAAAAAACAAGCTGTATTTCTTTTTCTGAACCATTCCTAACATCAGTAAATTGGTTTGAATGCCTCCTGCAAAATAATACAACTTAACCACTTCTATGTGGATTCACTGAAGGGTTGAACAAAAATGTTCAGAGATGGCCATCTTAGCCCCTAATCATCAGCTAGTAAGGATGATGTGGTTGCTGAAAGTTGACAAGTTCAGAGTGATTGAACAGTACCATAGAAAATTCCATGGAGGGTCATTAAACAGACAGTTAAGGTGTCTAGCTGAAGAAATTCCTAAGTACGAATTTTTGAAGGCTGCAGAGTATTTTCAAGAAGCATCACTGCTTGCTTGTCCTGTTCTTATACTTAACCTTATATATCTTTTATTGACCATGGTCTTGACTGTTCAGCTCAATAGATATTTGGTGAGATCTATTATTATTTTAGAAAAAAAGTATTGACAGTTTTCAAGAAAATTATTTGTATTGTCCTTCTTTTCTTCTTCAAAAAAAAACCCATAAAAGCATTTCAATTGGTGGAAATGTCATGGTATGTCTTTTTCAAGAAATGCCAGAGAGAACAGGACCTGAGTTAGTGAAGTTACTAGCACAGAGCCCTCTCTAGTTTAATTAGTCTTCTTCTACTGTGAATTAAAGCCAAAACATCGATAATACTCATTAAGAATAACTAAATGTTTGTATACTGGTAGAGTGTCTTTTTTTAAATTAGAATTCTCAGATTAGCCCTCTGACCTGAATCATAGTAAGAATTTTACTCTTAAAGGAGCATTTAGAGATTTAAGGTCTATGACTGTACCTAGCATGTTAGTTGAAATGATGGTTACCAAGGGTAATAACTCAAGTGTCTAGGATATCATGAAGCAAAATAAAAACAACATGGCTTCTGCAAAGGAAAATCCCATTTCCTGGTTTTTAATTTAAGTTCTTTGAATTGATCTATAAAATGGTAGATGAAGAAAACATATTTCACATATTATATTAAAACTACTTAAGAGCCTTTGGCATGGTCCTGATTAAGATTATATAAAATAAGAAGACCAAAAGGATCAACTGCATCCCATGGAACATCAAGAACTGCATTGCTAGCTGGTTGTGGGAGGTGATTGTCCCACTCAACCTGTGCTGGCCCAGCCTCAGGCGTTGTGTGCAGTTTCAGGTGCCTCAGTAGAAGAAGGACATGAAGTTATAGTAATGTGTCCAGAGCAGATCAACCAAGATGATGAACAGCCTCAAGGGCAAGACTTACGAAGAGCTGCTGAGGTTGCTTGGTTTGTTCAGCCTGAAGAAGAGGAGGCTGAGGGCTGCTGACCTCATTGCAGCCCTCAAGGGGGGCAGTGGCAGGGCAGGTGCCGATCTCCCTCTCTGGTGACCAGGGGTAGGACCCAAAAAACCAGAATGAAGCTCAGGGTGGTTCATATGTGACATTAGGAAAAGGTTTTTGTCTGAGAGGGGTGTCTGCCCCTGGAACAGGCTCACCAGTGAAGTGGTCATGGCACCAGGTCTGTCAGAGTTCAAGAAGTGTCTTGGTGATGCTCACAGTCATATAGTTTCATTTTAGGGCAGTTCAGCAAGGAGCAGGGAGTTGGTGATCCTTATGGGTCCTCTCCAGCTCAAGATATTCTGTGATTCTATGAGATGAAATAATCTCAAAAGGAATTGTCATGAAGAACACATTGTCATGAAGAAAAGGTCAAAAAGCACAATGAAATAACCAGTGAAAACCCAAACCAAGGCAACTAACTGAACACAACAGAGTTTACTGCATTCAAACTTTTACTTTTCAATGCTGATCAATAGTTTTAAAATAACTGTAGAACATAACTAGCTCTCTGCTTACTGAAGATTGCAGATACTATGAAGTCATCTAAGTTAGGAAAGGTCACAGAGATTGAAAGAAATTTTGGACATGCTTAATTCAAGTCATCTATTAATAAGCATAATAAATATTTGATTTCACATTGAAAAGGAAATTTCACATTTTTCCACCATCTCAGAGGGATCTAAATTTGTGGAAGCTACTTCTACAGCAGACCTGAAAATTGCTATAGATTCCTTGATGCAGCTGTAGCTGGGAGCCTAACAACAGGTTATGTTACCCTATTATTAGGGTAATTTTCATTGCCATATCATGAGTTTCTGTAATTACTGATATTATCTCATTTGGAGTGCACAGTGCTGATCACTTACCCCAAAAGGGACCTGGTACAACTTTGGTCAGTTCCTAGGTTATTGAAAAGTATGAAAAATGGGCTAGAAGTGTTTGCATATCAAAATAAACTGAGCAGTTAGGACTTATCACTGAAGAAACAGAAAACAGACACATGATAAAATTAGATTATATAAGAAAACAACAAAAAAAAATAGAAATTCTGTTACTTGCCTCATATTGTAAATGCAAAGAAACATGATGACATGAAAATGTGTTTGATTAAAAACTGATTCAAGGAAATTTTCCATTCATTAACTGTAATCTCCTGTACTTATTTTCATATGAAATTGCCAAAATCAAAAGTATAGAAAGAATTGAAAAAATATGTAAAAAAAAAAATTTCATTTAATGGTTGTCAACAACAAATTTGATAAACTATCAACTGTCATGGTTGCCAGATATAGGGGAATGATGGAAGTTGGAACTTGGAAGTTTCTTTCTTTATTTTCCTATCTCGTTCTTACCAACACCCTGGAGTACAAGCCCCTAATACTTACACCACTTATTACCTTCAAATATATAGTAGGTGTAGCATTACCTTTAACCAACTGAGGGGGACAAGCCCCACTTTATGAAAGGAAGGTTACTCCAGAGAATGGAGTTTGATTCCAAATTGTGCCCTACTCATCCCAGATAACACCAAGGCTATGTAAGACCTAGATAGTCTACACTGGAAAGCATAATTTTGCAAACATTACCTATTACTTTAGTTTCCTATTAATTTTCGACCTTCATTCTAACATAAAAATTTCATTCTCATTTTATAAGGTAGTGATGTAAAGTCTTGCTCACTAGAAAAAGGACAATTGGGTGCACAAAATAAAGAATAGGGACTGCATGAGTTGAAATTAACTGCTCACCTCAAGGCTTTCAACCAAATTTGACTGCAAGACAAAGTGGGTTTTGCTGTAATATGCCTTGAACCAGTGTTTTCATAAAACAAGTCATGGAGGATGGGAACTCCTTTGCTCATATTGCAGCAAATATGGCATGTCCAAAACCATTCCTCACCCTTGAGGTTAACTGGCACAGTGCAGCTGATAACTCACCCTACAGTCTATTAAACTCATTATTTCCTGGAGTGACTGGCCTGTTGTACCTCTTCTAATAGTCATTGGCCTTGGAACCTGCTTTCTACATATTTTAAGGGCATATGTGTTTCTTTCCTGTTTGTCCCATTCAAGACACCTCTACCAGCACATAAAGCTGAGAAAGCTCCCCTTTGAGAACCCTGCTCACTGTCACTGCCAGCACACCTCAGAACACTTCTGGATTCCTACTGTTCCCAGACACCCACTGGGACCACTGAAAGGGCTGTTTTGTTGATAACTGTGGACACCACGATCCACTAGCTCATGCCTGTGCAGGCTTCAAAAGCACGTCTTCCAAAAGAGGGAGTCACTTGTCTCCTTCAAACAAACAGCTAAGTAAATATTAAACTTTGACAAAACTGTGTAGTTATAAACTTCACAAAGGAAAACCTACTTTCAATAAATTCATTAGAAAGTAAACAACAAGCCTACTAAATGCTATAATGACAAATTTTCATTTCAAATATTTACTATGCTCATTTTAAGTAATTCAGAAGGAGCTTACATAATGAAAAGTGTTAGAAGTCATTAGGGGTTTTCAATAGTAAGACTAACTGCCTAATTTATTCTGCAGCTGAATATTAATCCTAACAGGGAGAAAATTTCATCAGTTATACCATGATTTTTGAAAGCTTAGCTGAGCTCCATATTATCTGCAGATTGCCATTGGCAATTCAACTTGCTAAATAAGCAGAACTGGAGTGAATTAATTTTTTTAATATATCATAATAAACAAATAAATAAACTAAAATGATTTATATTGCACTTGAGAGATTTGACCAATGAATGAGAAGGAAGAATGGAAGTATTTGTATTAATCAGGGAAGAACTGAACTTACCTAACTCACACAGAGCATTTGCAATTTTCAGTGAGTGACTTTCAAATCTGTAGTACACTTGACTGCATCTTGCTGGATTTTGTGCTTAAAATGTTTTACTAACAGTGC
Source organism: Ammodramus savannarum pratensis (assembly GCA_020466415.1). NCBI lineage: Eukaryota > Metazoa > Chordata > Aves > Passeriformes > Passerellidae > Ammodramus > Ammodramus savannarum. The sequence continues at coordinate 60,454,875 of JAHXMQ010000807.1, forward strand.
ACTGAGTTGTGAAAGTACAATAAGTTCTTTCCAAGGGAGAAAAGGTGCATTTCTTAAGAGTATAGCAGAACTAAAAATAGATTGCTATTTCTCCCACATGAAATATGCTACTCCACGCAACAGGACTGAATTTATTTCTAGGTACCAAGGTCCTATAAATGTTCGTTCATATCAGCTGTGCCAAGCCTTTATCACAAATGTAGTTTATAAAAGAAACCCAAAAAATGGTTACCTCTTACTGTCAGATACACTTCAAGTAATAATTCTGTTTAAGATTTGATACACAATCTAAAATAAATAAGGAAGTAATCAACAACTACACTCTCATCTATTTATTTTTTCCAATTTTCATCTCACTTTGAGGACTGATCATCTTCTGAGGTATGGCTTCATAATTATGATTATAAATTCTTTCCTTCTTTTTGCCTCTATACAATTGCTTTTCAGGCTCTATTCAATTTTAAGCTAATAGTGTTGTGCCTTAGAAATGCCCATAACAAATAATTTGCCTTTGTTTAGGTCAATGAAAGATTTCATGGATTGTTGACAAATACATGATGCTGGATTGCACATCATTTCAGAATTTCTCTTTTCAGAGAGGAAAGCAATATAGAAGTTCACATCAAATTACAAAAACCAGGAAAATCTGAAGCTTTATATTTTATGTTTATTTCAAGTGTTATTGTGAATAGGAGATATTTGGATGTGTTTATGCAATAGAAATAAGTGAGCTTATATGTATTTTTGAATCATGAGATAGCATGCATGGAATTTTTTCCATCAATTCTTACCAGCATCTGGTTCAATGGACTGATTTTCAAAAGCAAAGTACATTTTGCTGAATAAATAAGGTTTCTGCAACTTCAGATAACGCATTGGAAACTAACACAATTTTTTTTGTTGTCTCCATCAGAGCTCAGAGAACTTGTAGGAAGCCTAGATAAGACCAAAGCTGTCTGAGCAGCTTTAGCTGATTTTCTGAAACGAATAGTAACAGATATATTAAGAAACCACCATTAACCTTCTTTCAATTGCTTGTAACATAAAGAACAGTACACTTGCTTAATTTTTAATTTTCAAATATGGTCTGTATCTGTTGTTCTCAAGCACAAGCAAGTTTAATGAAAGTCTGCTGTCTTTCCTAAACGAAGCTAAGTTACTTAATAGTGAGGAAATGTGTTTCTAGAAATTTCAGGAATATTAATCTTTTTTTAACCTTTTTAAAAATAATTCCTCAGTTTTGCAATACTGGTGACACTGTGTGTGCTTCAACTCTTCCCTGACTTGCAGATAGTATAGTGATAGTACAACATCACACTATTTAAATATCAAAGTTACATTAATCTTAAATTTCCAGCACTAATATATAGTGGAGCCACCAGGTAGGCAGTCCAAAGTCTGAAAAACAGGAAGCCCTGTGACTGGTCAGGATCTGCAGGAAACCCTACAGAAGTTCTAGTCTTGGTGAAAACAGGAAGAAAAGAATATTCTAATTGGTGAATACACAGAAGAATCTGAACAGCACTGTGAATTTTCTGGCAAAACCTAAAATTACATCAGGATATGCACACAAACTCTAAAGAGTGCAGCTCCCTGTGTTCCCTTGTAATAACCAAACCAGACACAACTTCGAGCAGGAGGATTCATCCTCCTTCTCTGAGCTTTCTGTACCAACATCCCATTGAGACTGGGAAACAAAGACTTCATGAGTGGGATACTCTTCTTTTTAACTTTTTCAAGACCCCCTGAAAGCCTTTTTAATGCACCTTAGGACCAGTCGCAGGGCAAGTACCATGCTCTTGTGTGCACATTCTGGGTAGATGCACAGTGCTACAGGTGCACCCAGGTAGCTGTATTGGGTTGATGCTTGCTCCTACTACCTGCAGATTAATTCCTGCATCCTGTCTGCAGAGCAGATGCATCAACAAGATACACAAAACAGAAAACATTAAATAGTCAGGCATCCACATCCACAGGTCTGATATTAGCAGTGATCCTGATCTATATGAATCAGGAACAAAACTGAAGAAACCCCTTTCAATATGTGCATTCTGCTTTTCCAGACAGCCTACCTCAAAACTAGTGTGATCACATACCCAGAAAAAAATTCTATAGGCTGAATATCAGGTGTGAGAGGAGACAGCACAGCCGTAGCAAGAGCTGCATGAGCAGAGAAGCATATATTTCCTATTGCCAGGACTCAGCTTTTACTCTACATACTCTTTGTTGTGTCAGCTGTCTAGTTTCAGTTCACTCCTTCAAGGTCCCTTGTCCTCATATGAAGCCACTGACCAGTTACTGCCCTTTCCCCCTGGTTCCTGTTGAAAGTAAAAGAAAACACAAACTGTCAAGTATAATGATATTTGAGTTAGATTTGCAGAACACATTATTTCATGCTCTGTTCATATCTTAAACACCTTTCTCAAAACACATGCAGAGTCTTTCTGTTCAACTCCTATGGATAAAAACAGTCAGTTCAAGTTTATGAACCCACAGTGCTTGAAACTAGTGATATTGTAACACAACTGGAGCTTTCTGTTAGTACACAATAAAAATAATGACAAAGTCACAATAAGAAGATAGTAATAAGACTATAGTTTTTAGCTATATTTTATAATATTTCTATTGAAGGTTAGAGAAGAATACAAAGCAGTAGAACAATATCTTGCATGGGGAGAACTCATATGGCAAACTCTGTATGTCATCAACTCACTAAATTTCTCATTGATCTCCTTTGGGCTAGACCTCCTGCAAAGGAGCTTCATTAATTTATATGCATCAAGAATCAGTTCTGTGCATCCCTCCTTTCTTTCGGTTTCATCTCACAGTGACAAGTTTCAGATTACATGACTAATTCTTTCACTAGATTGATTCTTTCCTGAACTGAAAGTTCCCTTGTCACTTGTTGTGAGTAATTTCCAGAAGATGGATTTCACATATTATTTTAGTTGTGTGGTGGTTTGACCAGGAAGAAGTAGGAATTCTGGGA
>JAHXMQ010000807.1:60457963-60476870 GCA_020466415.1 Ammodramus savannarum pratensis
ATGGGGGCACTGGCTTGGTGCCAGGCTCAAACCATGACAAGTTGACATTAAAGAAAATAGTCATTGATTTTTTTTGAGTATTCACACTCTTTCCCTAATTGCTGCTTTGTAAGGTTTGCATGCATACATCCCAGACCAAGTGAAAAACGAAGAAGAATCACAAAGCTTAGAGGTTTTTTGCTTATTCTGGACTTGATTGGAAAAGCACTGAGAAATTGTATAATTTTGTTTTATCAGAGGATGTTTATGATTTCATTTTAGCAGACAGTGTAGTTTTCTCTAGTCTAGGTGATGTTCTGAAATCTATGGAAATGTACTGTTTCAGAACAAAAACTTCTACAGAACACAGGCATAAACAAAGCCTAAATCTGTCTCCACACTGCAAGATAAAAACTATCTAAGGAGAGGTAAATAAATAAATCATATTCAAAATTGCAAACTGCCAACAGCAACAAGAACAAAATCACTTATGCAACCAAATCAGTTAATATATTTACATAAAGAAAATGGTCAAATATCTTCTCAACATGTTTGTGAGAATGGTGATTTAGCACAGCCACTGCCATTTCATGATGTAGTGGCCTTTTAAGTGCTCTGCTTCCAACTAAATTGTAGGTAAAATGATGCATGCTTATTTCTATTTATGCCAAAGTGCCACAGGTTATGTACAAAGAAGGTAAGCTATGCCAGCCACAACCCATCATCTGTGCTGGTATACTCAGTAGGGCTATTTTTCTACTACTTTTATTATTTAGAATTGTCTTTATAATAAAATTTTCTCTTATTAGCACCACTTTTCTTGTTCTAACATTATTTTTTATAACTTGGTAACTACTGAGAGGGAGAAATCTTTGTCATTTTTAGTCATCAGATAGCAGACAGTCAGCACCCATTAGGGTCCAAGTCTATACTCAAGTACGCTGCTGCTGCTGAGAGCAGGACTTGACCTTTTCAAAGTACATGTCTGTGGTTTTCGTTTTCTGGTCTCAGTTTAAGAATGAGAGAGGAGGACAGGAGCACACTGAACACTTGACAAGAAACTGGTGTGATTTTGGATAGACAGAGAAGGTATCAAATTAGAGAATAATAAAATTACACTTGAAATAGGAAATGGATTGACTAGACTGCATGCAATAATTCTCTACCAAAGACTCAATATGAAAGCAAGTTAGCATTAGGATAAATTCAGGGAAATGTTTGCACAAAGCACACTGATGTAGCCATGCATATACCTAGCACACAAATTGATGAAAAATGTCCAATCATAAGTTTATCACAGAATTGTTGCCATATTTTGGGAACCCTCTAAACATGGACAAAGAATCATGTTTATGGAAGAGACATTTTTTATTCAAGGTTCAAGGTGGAAATTTTCCATAAATCAAGCATAACAGGGAGCTAAAGGAAGATAATTTGTGAATTGAAATTTACATAAACCCACCTATCTAACAATTGTCTCCTAGCTAATGCATTGACATTTAGCTTCTGCAAACTCATGCAATACTTGTTTACTGCATCTAGGTGAGCCTCTTCTGGTGGTCTCTGGACATCAGAGTGTGCAGCAAATAAGATGTGATCTGCAGCACCAAACATGTCCTAAACAATTGCCAAGCAGGATATAAAATACAAAATCTTTCCATAACCATGAAGGAACACATGCTGAACATACCTGGTAATGTCTATTTGCATTCAAAAGAGGGGATGAAGGTGTGAACGACACCATCAGCTTCCATCTACAAAAAAGGTCAATGGACGCGACGAAGAGTTCTGCTTATAGACATGAGGATGAATCCAAAATATAGATCACAGGTGGATTCATGCAAAAAGGAAATCTGTTAAACAGAACAAACACAGCTGATTGTCTATCTCACTGACTTGCAAAAAGGTGGATTATTAAATAATAAAGTAAAAAACACTCAACACTGGTTAATTTGTTTGCTGTGGGTTTTTTTTATTTCTTTGGGCATCTTGTTTGTTTCTTTGGGGTTTTTGTTGGTTTTCACTTTTAATTACCACAGAACTTTCAACCATTTCCTCAGAATATGAAAACTTTCTTGAGGTTAATTGGTTTGGTGAGAACCAGATGTTAAATGAGAGGCATATTATTTCCTCCTCTTTTGAGAAAATTGCATCTAAGTACCATGTTTCTAGATTAAAAAGAATCCAGTTCACTCATTCAGTGTGAAAAAAAAAAGGCAGAAATCAGCAGTAGAATTTAGATTTATTGAAAGATTGGAGAAACCTTAAAGGCGTGTTTGTGCTTTGGATGCATCTGAAAGAAAAAAATTCAGCTACTAAATGGTCATCACAAATTGCCTTCAATGGTATTAAGGCCACAAAATTTCACATTTTTTCTACCCCTCTCTCTCACACAGAAGCCATTATTATTTCATATTTTTAGCTTTACATTTCAACTTGACTTCATATGTGCTGGACTGAGCCTACTTAATGACTTTAATGAAGTTGTTCTAAATTGCTGATTGTATGAGTGAGAGCAGACTCTAAACCAGCCTGGACTTTTGATACAGCAAACATGCTATCTGTAGAAGAACTTGTGGCCCTTAGGTATAAAGTAGCTGTATAATAACTTCTGACTATGGAAGGTATTAGTGAAAGTGGGACATTTATAATCACTGTGCAATTTTTTACAAGCCTGCTTTCCTTGATAAGAAATTATCTGGAATAACGCACCTGATAACCAAACCTCAAATGAAATCTTGAGCATGTGGAGTAAAGTGTAATCCATTCTAAATTCCCATCACTGCCCTTCTCCATCATTTTGCACTTGCTATAACCCCACATCCCTGCTTCTGTTTCTTCTGCCTCCATGGAGCAGACATCATAATGGGACTATTTCACTGGAGCTGAATTTAAAAATAGATTAACATCCTAGGCCTTGAGATATATTCGATCCAGAATTTTCCAGTTAACCTGCGGGTCACACAAAAAGCCTACAGTTTGGGTCCACTGAGTAATGTATCATTCAGTTGCATATCCCTTCCAGAAATGCTGCAAGACTTAATTAATTACTGATTATTAACTGCTCAGGGTCTTCAGATGAAGAGTACTGTATAATTACTTGGATTTACCATTGTGTTTTTTGATGATAACTATGTTTTCCTTCTCTCTTATGGGAGAGAAAACACAACTAATGATTTCAAACTTGAATTTCTGGCTATGAAGATGGAGACTTTGCTTTTTTTAATTTTATCCTATCTAGCACCAAGTTTCAAAAGATATTTTTCTTCACTAGAGACATAAGAAAGATTTGATTTACAGGAAAACCAGGGGATTTGGCCCAGCATGGGGTTAGGAAAGGCAGGTGCCACTTTACTAACCATATCTTCTTTTATGACCAAGTGACCTGCCCTGGTGGATGAAGGAAAGGTTGTGTATGTAGTCTTCCTGAACTTCAGCAAAGACTTTTATACTGTCTCCCACAGCATTCTCCTGGAGAACCTGTGACTGCACAGCTTGGACAGGTGTGCTCTTTGCTGGGTTAAAAACTCCTGGATGGCTGAGCCTGGAGAGTGGTGAGGAATGGTAACACATCCATTTGGCATCTGCTTGCTACTGGGGCTCCTCAAGGCTGAGTACTGAGGTCAGTCTTGTTTAACAGCATCATCCATGATCAAGATGTGGGGATTGAGTATTCCCTCAGTAAACGCCTGGATGACTCTGTTGGGTGGAAGTGTTGAACTGCTGGAGGGTAGGGAAGCTCTGCAGGGACAGAGACCTAGGTAGACTTTGTCAATGGGGCTGTGGACAATTTAAATAAGTTCAACAAGGGCAAGTACCAGGTCTTGCATTTCAGTCACAATAACCCCATGCAGCGCTACAGTCTGGGGAAAGGGTGGCAAGAAAGTGGTGTAGGAGAAGGACCTGGGGGTTCTGGTCAACAGCAGCTAAGCGTGAGCCAGCATGTGCCCAAGTGGCAAAGAAGGCTGGGGGCATCCCAGCTTGCATCAGGAATAGTGTGGCCAGCAGTACCAGGTCAGTGGTTGTCCCCATGTACTTGGTGCTGGTGAGCTGCATCTTCAACCCTATGTTCAGTTTGGGGCCCCTCAGTACAAGAAAGATATTGTGCAACAGGACAAGAAGAAATAGTCAATAGTCCTAAGCTATGCTAGGAGAGGTTCAGGTTGGACATCAGGAAAAAATTCTTCACTGAAAGAAGAAGAAAGGTGGTTAAGCCTTGGAACAAGCTGTCCAGGGAAGTGGTAGAATCACAATGCCTGGAAGTGTTCAAGAAACACTGGATGTGGCACTTAGTAGTATGGTTTAGTTGACATGGTGATGTTTGATCAAAGGTTAGACTTGATCTTGCAGGTCTTTTCCAACCTTAATGCTTCTATTACTACTGATAGCTCACACACAGTAGTTTTCCTTTAATCATCTGAGCTGTCTATGCACAATGGCAGCAAATACCCCAAAGTGGGCTGTCAAGAGTGCAGCTGTATCAAAACCTGGTAACATAGCAACCTTGGCAGCTGAAAATGTAGACGTGTCTCTGGCACAAGTCTGTAAATTATGACTGCACTCCAACAGAACTGAGATCAGGGGTGCACCAAATGAGAAGTAAATGAGTTGGAAGCTGTAACCTGGAGATCGTATTTCTTTTTTATTGAAGGAAAGTTAAATTTTGTTTTACCACTGTGGTGGGCTGCCCCTGGGTGAATGCCATGTGCCCACCAAAGCTGCTCTACCATTCTGTTCCTCAGTTTGGCAGGGGACAGAAAATATTACAAAAGGCTCATGGGTTAAGGTAAGGGCAGGGAGAGGTCACTCACTAGGCGCCATCATGATCAAAAGACACTTCACCTGGGGCATTAGTTCAATCTATTACTAATCAAATCAAAGCAGGAATATGAGAAAACTAAATGTTAAAAAAGATCTTCCCCCCCCATCCCTACCTTCTTCCTGGGCTCTACTTTCTATTTGCTCTCCCTCCTTCCCCCAGCTGGCACAACAGAATGGTGGATGGGGGCTGCAGTTGGTTCATCACATGTTGTCTCTGATGTGCCTTCCTCCTCAGCAGGAGGACTTCTCACATCCTCTTCTGCTCCAGGTGGGGTGTCTTCCAGAGGATGCAGTCCTTCAGGAACAGGCTGCTCCAGTGTAGGTCCCCTGTGAGGTCACAAGTCCTGCCAGCAAACCTGCTACTCCACGGTGTACAGATCTTGCCATGAATCTGCTCCAGCTCAGGCTTCCCATGGAGTCACACCCTTCTTCTTCACCTTCTCCAGTGTGGGTTTCTCCAAGTTGCAGGTGGATCTCTGCTCTACCACGGGCATCCCTGGGCTGCAGGGGCACAACTCCCTCACCACAGCCTTCACTTTGGGCTGCAGAGGAATCTGCTCTGGTGCCTAGGACACTTTCTTCCTCTCCTCTACTGGACCTTGCTGTCCTTCTAAAATTCAACACTGTATTCCTTGCTTCTAAATATTGCCCTAAATAAAAGAAAAAAAAGTTCTTTGAGATACAAAAAAAGGATTCTTTAGATGGAAGTAAGTATCCTTGTTAGCCAGTTTTTTTCCAATAGTCCAAACTGATTTGAGAAAACGTAATGAAAGAGATCATATTTTGAGGTACCTTTTCTGCCTATAAATGGACCTTAAACTCTTTCTATAAGACTTTATATTTTAATTGCATGAAGTAGAACTTCATATTAAAATTCCATTTTCCCTAAATATTTAATGCATAGACTAGCTAATTAATCTGCTTATTGCAGGATTCTGTGGCTAGTAATATTTATATGGTTTCAAATTGAATGTTCAAGTCCATGAAAAAAATCCACTAAGAACTATTAAATAGAAAGAGACCACCTTTGGCTCAAATATGAGTTACAAACTGATGGAGACTGGGAGAATATCAGCATGTAGTTTGCTTAATTTTATACTCTTCCTGAAATGTCTCATGTTGGGTGCTGCCAGAGACTGTGAATTCTACTGGATTTTTCTTCCATAAGGACAGTTTTTCTTCGGGCCTTCTGATTAATCTAGGCAGAGTCCATATAGTTATTTCCCTTGCTAGAGGAGAGAAAAGCTGAAGTCTAGTGCTCAGCATTGTTTAGAAGATCTGTTCCAACAGGTTTTCAACACAACCTTTAAGCTACCTGAACTGACTGTCTCTAGCTTATCCTGAGCACAGCTATTCCCAAAATGGCATCTCACCCCTCACTACTTCCTTTTCTTAAAGGAAATATGAGGTCAACTTAATTTGCTGGCCTGAACCTTGTGTAATGCTGTGCAAGCAGCTTTTGTGAAGTACTATGCCATAGCTAGGAGTGGATGTAAAATAACAATATTTCAATGTTAGCTCCTGGAGTATATATACTTAAGTTGGGAAGAAGGAAATTTGAAAATCAATGTGCCATTTAATTGCTTTTATTTCCTCAAATGACTGACCAATGAAAAAGCCATTTTGTTTTTAATGTGGGTTTTGGTGAACCATATCCTGAAACAGAAAGAAAGAAAAAAATCACAGGATTGTAATTTTCTCTCCCTCTGGCTTTGCATTGCTCTTGGATGAATAAGTTTTGTAGCATCCAAATTGTTGAAGTGATTGTATGAAATACAACATTTGAAACCTCTTAACTACTTATAAATCAAAACTGTCCCATATTTTACAGTATATCTATTTAAGAAAATCATATGTATATAGTACCTTTCAACCCAAATGATATAAAATAATTTTACAAACTGGATTTGTTTCCATCAACATTGAGATTCAGTCATCTCTGAGAGGTTAAGAAGCTGGCAAAACAGCAACTTCAGCTATCACAGGAGCAAACACACACACTGGCTAGGACTGTTAAGGCAAATGTTCCCATCAGAGCGACTGTCACATCATTTTCATCCACTGAGAATGGTGGGTGTTTTTCATATCTTGGCTCATTTTCTTTCCTTATACTGTAACATTATGTCATACAATCTGTGTAATTTATCTAAACCAGATAAAGTGGTGGTCTCCTTCCAAAGAAGTGAATTTGTCAAAGTGTATTGTGACCTAGTGGCAAAGGAAAATGTTGGATAAATGCAAGCCTCAGTCTTCTGCATATCCTACTCCTTCCTGCCACGGGATTTTTCTGAGATTTGAGGAATTATTTGAGGCTCTGTGCACATGCAGGGACTAGAATTCATGTCTCATCTCTGTCTTTTCTCCCCTCTTTGGGGTAAACAGAGCCAAATAGGATAACACACAGACAAAAACTGCCCCTTTTTACAACATCTCTTAAATTATATAGTTATAGGTACAGACCAAGCAATTGCAAAGCTTGCAACAAAGAACAGGCATAGACATGTCAGGCAGTTCATTCATCTTATTCTTTGATGTGAAAAAATTAAATGGTTGTAAAGAATGAACTGTGATTAAAATGAAATAAAACTTGAGATTACTAGATCTGAATAGTCACATAAGTGCTTCCACTTGTTTAAATGCCCTCAGTCAGCAGCATTGATTTGTACTAGCTCTACAACAAAATACATTATATTTGACACGAGTTTTTCAATATTTAAAAAAAATCCTCTAAAAAGGTGTTGCAGACAGCATGCAGTGATTTTGCCTTGCTAAGTCCAGAATTTTTCAAGGTTAATAGCACAAATAATTTTTCATCCATTAAATTTAGTGTTAAAGAAGAGAATTGCATTGTCTGATACTTGTCATTCAATATTTGTTGTTCTGCTGTTTAAGATATTTCAGTCTCTCTAACAGGAGCACAGACAAACTATCAGATTCAGAGGATCACACCATGCATAGAAATTAGTGGAAATAAAATATATAATAAATTCATAGGCAGGCATAGCTTGTATGAATTGTCTAACAAAAACAGTAACAGAAATTTGTGAATTTTCTCCTTGTTTTAATAATTCATGAATTGTTAAAGATGACAAAATTACTCATACAATGGACTGCTGGAAAAGTTAGTCCAAAACCTATGGACAGGCATAATTTCAAATGAGGTTGTCTATAATCCATATGATTGCAGGAATGTTTCAGATACAGTATAAGACAGTAAGATAATCATACATTTAATCTAGTTTCTATGCATATACACCTGCACACCAATAAGCTAACATTTACTTCTGTGTCCTGATACTGCTAGGGGATTGTGTCAATTTAGGAAAGCTTATAGTATGCAGAACTGTTGAAAAGTTGCTTTATGAATAGGTCAGGTATGTATTAAGTGATATTTAACACTACAGCTGAGAGGTGACTTTCAAAAATTTTTTTGGCCTGGAACACCAGTGAATGCAGACTTTTCAATTAAACCTTGTTTTTCTTGGTGTTTATCAATATAAGTTTGCTTGGCAATTCCTCAGTTGGGATTGAAGGACTCTGGACATGACTTTCCTATGAGATGTTCAGGTGACAAATGCTTTCATGTTCTACTGAATCCTCACCATCTTCTCTGGGTTGGAACTCGTGTCTTCTGCATCTCCCACAACATCCTGACAGCTTCAGTATCTTACTCCCCTGCATCCAACCTTTAGGAGCTGATATTGAGCATGACCTACAAGCTGCCACTGCATGAGGTAGTGTCAGCTTCCCTTCTCCCAAATCATTTGTAAGACTTCAATCTCAGCTCTACAGCTTCTCAGGTTTAAGTAAAATTTTAACAGAGCAATTACTTTGTTGCTCCTTGTCCTTCACAGTCAGTGGTACCTTGATGACTTTTAAACTTTTAGACCACTGCCTGAAAACTCAGGCTGCTTATGGTTACAAAAAATATCTGTTTACTATTTTATATGTCATGCTATATGACATGTAAATGTAACCAAACATTAGCATCATATAGCATCTCCTCTATTGTCATATATTGTAGGGTCCATTCTGTCTTTTAGAATAAATGTTAATAAAACAACTAAGTTTATATACTTTCCCATTTCAAATGAGTATGGACTATGAAATATTCTAGTGGAAGGCAACCCTGCCAGTAGCAGGGAGTTATAATTACGACCTTTAAGGTCCTTTCCAGCCAAAATCATACTGTGATTCTACATTTTATGCAGAAAATTTTCATTTTCTGTCAAAACTGCAATGATTTTCTCACCACTTACACATTCAGGTTATATTTTTTCTATTACTCTTAGCATGTTCTTGCTCCTTGAGATGGTTGAATTTTCTAACAACACACGTTTCTTAAAAATATTAATCCGGAGATGAACCCTTAGTGGTTAGGATTCCTGTATCATTTGTAGTTGTATACTTGCCCAGATTTCTTATGGGCTTGCTCTAAATTTTTCTCTGGGCTCTCATCCATATTTTCATATTTTCATCTGTTATCACTTTATAGTTTGGTGTGTCTTTTACCTGATATTTTCTATTGATTTTCTAAATCAGAGCTCTCTTCAGTTTGCAGTCTTGCTTTCTGTCTTATGTTTGCTTGAATAAATTCTGTACATGCAGTGAAGAATATTTCTTTCAACATAGCAACGTTTTTGATACCCTTGAGGATGTTTTTAAGTGTGAGTCTTGTGATTAAACATGTGAGCACAGGAACCCAAATTTTTCAAACAGAGCACATTGTAAACATTTCAAGTGATGGATAAAATATTTCCCAGTGCTTATGATATTATAATCGAATGCATTTATAATTTATAGGAAAAATCTGTAAAAAAATATACATAAAGAGGTTTAAATTCATGAAAGAATTTAATAAGTAAGTGAAAGTTATGCTATACAATTTAAATCTGTTATGAGAAGAATATTCAGGCTTTTTTGTTTGCAGAAACCTAAATATCTTTTTGAAAAGCACTTTTCATCATAAGGCTTATCATTTTTACATCAAAAAATGTTGATGTTGATGGTTTTCAACATCAGTTGACAACAAGTTTATTTTCCTTCCAGGGTGTCTTAACTTTTTTTCCTAAATATACTTCTAGTTCTTTTATAAGGGAATAGTGCTGAGCATATTGACATTTCTTATCCTATGTCCTCAGTTTTAATTTCCCTGACTCCTTCCTCTCTCTGTGCTGTGTCCAATGAATCAGTCACAGTGTTGAAGCTCAGCAGCAGAGATGCTGACTTTGTGATGTGGGGCAGAGGCGTGAACACAAGGAAGCCCCGTGGGCTGCTGTTGTCACAAGGTTCTCGATTGCCCTGATCAATGAGTCCATCTCCACGATGGGAGGATTTGCGTGGAAGGACAGCTTCATTTTATTTGGATTTTTTGAAGTGGATTTTTCTTGTGTGTTCACAGATTATGTCAGGTAAAAAAAGAAAGGGTCTGAAGTTCAGCCTCTTGCTGCAGTTGTAATCCTTTGTCTCTCTGTTGAAAATGCCATCCAGGATGTCAGCTATGACAAGGGTATCTGTCTGCAAGGTAGTTGGAAACCATCAAATGAAATTTGAGGCAGAGACCTTCAAAATGTCAGATTCTCTACCTTACCAAAATGCCAACAGACCTCTGTGCATCCAGTTGTATGTGACTTATATCACAGAGTGTCACAGGTTAGCATCAATGTGGATGGATATAAAAAACAGTTGACCATAATGTCCCTGAGGAAAAAAAAAGGCACTGAAAATATAATAAAAATCCTATTCCATTCATCAGGGAGAACAGCAGACTACTTGTAGTCAGGTGTGTGGTCCTTGAACTGGTGGCTAAGAAAATAATGAAATCTGTCCTTTTGATTAATATTGCATATGGAACAATATATTGGAGACAAAAGCACAGCAGTTTTCTTCATTACTTAACATTTTTATATGTATTTATTTCTGGCATATGGTACTAATCTGACAGTTTTTAGAAGATGAAACCTTGTTCAGGATCTATCTGGTGTTACCTCTAGCCTTTGAGAAAACAGTCACCACATGTATCCTGTAATCCTCACCTTCTCAAATATGCAGACATTTCACTAGGAGAGAGTTATTGGAAAAAGAGCATGACATAAAAGAAAATAAGCAATTTTTGTATCTTGTGTGTTTTATGTTGTTCATCCAGTGATTTATGAAGTGCTACACTTGATCTACCCCAGTTCAATACAGAGAAGAATTAGCCTGTCACTCTCCAACCTCACTCTCAGACTTCAGCCTTGCTCCTAAGCGCAGCATACCAACCAAGGTGGTGAGCCTTGCTGTGAGGAGGCTGGACACAGTGCTGTGTGCTGTGCCAGCCTTCAGTCTTGATTACCTGAGTAGGTCTATTGGCTCTACTTAGCTCTGTTTTCCAATTTCATCACAACTTGACAGTCACATCATCCCTGCAATCCCCTGATCCTCTAGCATTTTGTGATAAGCCTTAAATCCTGCATAGTACATGAGCTCATTGACAAGATGAGAGAAGGAGGAGGATTATTCATTGTTCCTATTAAATGTAAATCCTTTCAACAATAGCTTAGCAGAAAAGCAGTGTTACTTCACAGGGAAGTTTACTTTGGACAGATGTCCTTAAAAAGGACTGCACTTTACTCCTTAACTGTGCTGAACAATCCCATTCCCTTATTTTCTCCTCTCTTTTGCTCATGCTTGAGGACCCTGTTTATCCTAAGGAAAGCAGTAGTACTATGCTGGTTTTGCACTGTGGTGACTGCAACTATCCAAACTGCCAAGGCTTTGCATCAGGAGAGGCAACTGAGAGGCTTGGAAAAGTATGGGGATTGTGTGACACAGACACAGGGACCAGTAACTCTACAGCCACAGTGTGATGGGCTTCTCCCACAAGGAATGCCCCCAGGAGGAAATCAACCCCTGTGGTTCTGCTCTCTAAGTATGACAAGTACTCTGCCCATTCAATTTGAAGTCATACTCTGGGAAGCACTTGTAATCAATTCCTTACTGGTCTTCAAAGACCCCAAAATAAACCTGGTAAGAAAAGTATATCATGCCTGAAGAAAAGATGATTGCTCTCTCACATTGGAAAATCGTGCACACATTAGCTAGAAAATGAGGGCAGAATTTTAAGATAGGGATCCCATAAACCATTCAAAATACCTTCATTATAGCTAGGAAAGAGTAACTATGGAATGCTACATATGGACTTTGGTTACAGTTTTCTTCTCATTCTTCTTGACTATTTATAGAGAGAGGCGGGTTCTTTTTATTAGCCTTTCCCCTTGACATAAGCTGGACTGAATGATCAAATAGTTTGTTTCCATTTATGACTGATTCCATAACTAAAAATTTTTTTGGGTAGGAAAGTAAGGAGAACATCAAAATGTACTTCCACAGAAAATTATAATGTAATTTTATATTATAATAGCCATGTATAAAATGCAGCAATGGAATATTTTCAATAAATTTCTACTAGTGTATTTCAGAAAGAAAGGTTGCTGGTTGATTGCAATTTAAAGCAGACCTAAATACTGACTGAGATGTAATCCTGTGCTTTCATTAGCAGGTGGGAGAGGAGGTTAATTGTAGCTGGTGCACTGAACTTGATTTCCTGACTCAGCTAAAGACTTCCTCTCTTGCTGTTTTACATAACCTCTCATCCTTATTTCCGACATTCTTTTAAAAAGTGGGCCAAAGGAACGCGTAATAAAAGCAGTAATTTCCTCTGTATTCAATGAGATTGACAGCTTTTGCAAAACTCTGTAATTATCAATATTTTGCTGTAACATGCTTGCTACCAAAATTTAAACATTCTCCACTATCACCATATATTTCCAATCTGTTTCAAAACCCAGTGTGAATCTATGGTAAAAGAAATGGAAGTTCTAGTAGCTCCTACCTAAAGTAGGCTTTGCAAAATATTTTCCACAAGAAGCTAGAAGTAGACCCAAGCTTAAATAATTTTCCAGGTTTGAGATATAAGGTGGAACAATCACAACTGACTTCTTCAGTTTATGAGTTTCACAACTTTCCCATGATTTGGGGCTTATTAATGTGAATAACTACAACTTTCTAGTTAATGTGCACACAGAAATGTGCAAGAGTCACACACTCAGATGCCAGCAATGAAATGTGAAATTGTGTAAAACTCATTGTATCACAGGTTTGAAACTCAAGCCTATAGCTATAGTAATGAAAAAAAATTGCTTTTCTTGTTTCTTTGTGTGACCTTTTTCAAGTGGGATGGTTTTCTACCATGCATCAAATGTCACAGTGTTTTGAAAGACCAAAAATAATTGTTGTTCACAAAGGTACTTAAGAACACATCTTTAATGGGGACTGTGCACCTGTTTCAGACTGTAAATGTACCTAAATACTGAATTGAATCCAGGCCCTGAGGAGGAAAATAAATCCCAGCTGCTCAGATCCTAATTTTCTTCTTTTATTTTGAAAGTTGAGCAATTGAGAATTGATAAAGTAGCAGTTAAAGAGAAAAGGCCTGTGTATGATTTATAAGGTTTTCTAGAAGATACATTAGAAAGCATTATGGGATGCAATTAATCAGTGCCTGGATTACTCAAGATACTGAATGCTTTTCTCTTTTCTACTTTCAGCAAGTAAGAGGATAGATCAGGTATAAGTATGGCACATTTTTCTAACTGATGGCACAATTTTCTAGCACCTTTCCTTGATTTATATTCCTGTGTTTATCCAATTTCCTTTATAACATCATCCAAAGCAGAAACATTAGGTACTTGCTATTTAACCTCTATGATACCTTCAGAAATTGGCAGAACAAAGTGGACTCATATTCTTATTGTTGCTTTAGATGACAAGTTGGCAGAACTGAAGGACTGCAACATTAAATTTATTCACTGTTGTTACCATAAAGATATGGACAGTACATTTTTTTTCTTAGAAGAAATATTTTCCTTGCTAGCAAGAAAGGTCACCTAAAAAAAGGCCTCCTGTTTCCAGTAAGATAAATAGGAATTTTGATACTGCCATGCAATGCAAAGAACACTAGTTCCTAGTTCATGAATTTCCTGGTATTAGACTGAGCTGTACAAGAGTCTGGGAACTGCTGGCCAATGTAGCTCATAATTTATTTAGCAAATTATGGAAATTTATACTGGAGAAAACAAATTCTTCCTAGCTGAAGCATTTCTGGTTATCTCACAGCCAGCTCAGAGATCTCACTGTAGTCTGTCTCCCTCATAATTCCAGTTTTCAATAAAAACAAATAACCAACTGACAAAAAGCTCACTGTGAGCCCCAAAGAGCTGGGGTTTCCACAGGATCAGCCAAATGCTCATGCTTGTTTCACTAATTAATTTTTCCCTTCCTTACCAGTGAAATATGTTTGATGGCAACATTGCATAACACATAGCATATCAGAAATACCTTGCAAAGCTTGATCCATACCCTCAACCTGTCCAGTTTCAAGTCTTATCTTTGTTTTAAAGATGACTCAAGTTACAGGCTGGAGGTGGGTCCTAGCTGTGATGCATGCACCCTTGAAAATATATCTCCTTTACTTGGTGTGTTGTCCTGGGACACAAGAAGAATTTTCATCTCACCATAGTTTAAAAAAAGCCACAGTAAATGTCAATGCAGACAAAAGTTATCAAATTCTGTTAGACTCCTAAAGCCTTCTCACAACTCCCAAGTGTATCCAATAGGACAGAAAATTTTTGAACTGTCCTAGCACAAAGAAATTTCTAATGTAGAATGAATTGTTGCAACAATAAAGATGATGAGCTGTGTGTCAGAAGGTCTTACAGCTGTAAGTGAGCTAGTGACACTGCTTTTTACCTTTTAGTTCAAGTACTGTCTCATTCAGACAAGTTACCTTGAGAACATATGCAGAAAAGACAGAGCCTCAAAGACATATTTTGAGAAAGGTAGAATATATTGAACCTTTCTGTCACATTTTACAGCAGCAGTGACTCTACAGCAACAGTACATAGGAAACACAGATGTGTTAAACCTAGGCTGTACCTGACAAAGTACGAATAAAAAAAAATTATTATCTCCCACTCCCAATATCCTTATACACACATCTCCCTGAGCCCAAGCCAAACACCAGAGAAGTCAAAGAGACTTCCTTTGATGCAAGGGAGTTGTTTATTGGGTCCAAAAGAACAATTTCTGGGAATCCAATGCAATTGATATCTATTAGTTTTGAATTTATTATTCTGTTCTATTATATTCACAACTGGAATAAAAGTTACATGATAGTTAAAAAAATTAAAAATGCAACATTTTTTTTTTGCCTTTGGTGCTTTAGATATAACTATAGACTTTTTCTTCTGACTATGAGGGTTAAATCCACCCTGATAAAACTGGCAACACTTGAATAGAAAGTGAGAGTTACTCAAAGGAAGTAACAGAGATTTGATTAGTACAGGTGGCCAGAATTTTGGACTGACCTATAGGAAATTCAGTTTTCTATTATTACTAAATACTGTGGAGGCAATCTTCTGGCTCTCAGAGGTAAGTAGTGCCACTCCTAGGGAACACATGAAATGTCTTTTAAACATGCTCCTAGAATCAAATTTGCAACAGCAGTTAAATGTAATTTACTCAAGGATATGAGTAAAACTTCAATAAGGAAAAGGTAATATACCACACTTTGTGCTATTGGTGAGGAGGCTCACTAGGACAAGACATATGAAAAAGGAATAGTAAGATCATACACACTGCATAAGGTGTCATTCTCACTTAATGAATAATTTTAGCAAATAGAAACTACTTGATGACATGACATCATGACATAGCTGCCCTTCACTGCAGAAGAACCTTCAGGAATGTATCTTGGCTTGTTTTTTTTTTTTTTTTTTTCCATCCCTTCATGAGCTGGTAATTGCAGCCTGAAAACTTTCTAATCTCAGTCCCAAAAGGATATAGAATAATTTAAGGGATTTATGCAATTTAAGCCTGGCACAACAGTAAATAGCCTTGCAGGCATGGGAGAAAAATAATAGATTTGTCCTTTCAAAGCTCTTGTGTCCTCATGAGAAAATTTAGGATAATGGAAAAAATCTCATGCCAGATCTTTCCAATCATTTACAAATTTCTAAAAGAAGGAATGTAGCAGTCTTCTCAGAAAGATATGAGCATTACCAGAGAAATCCATAGCACACTTCCAGAAGCAGGCCAGCTCTTAGGTTCTGACAGACTTTGTTTCTCTGCTTCACTAGTCCAGGGATGAAATGAGAAAGGTTCATTCTCTGTGTGCCTGGGCTTGTCCAAGCTCTAGAAGCAGCTGAGCATAACAGTGGCAGCAGCATATGATAATGTACATTTTTGTGATAGACTCTCTTTTGTCATGTTCTACGTAATGCAGAAGCAGAAAGGCACCCTGCCTGGTTTATCTGCATCTGTGCCAGATTTGCTGCTAGAGCTCGTGCAGCCAGGGGATGCAATTTTACTCCTTTCCCAGTCTTATAGTGAGGGCAGCAATATCTTGTAATATATTTAACTTCAGGGAATGTTTTTTAATTTCCTGTTTTAGTATTTGGCTCTTTTCTGGGGTCAAAATGAAAGATATCACTACCTCATTACTGTATTTTTTTTTGCAGAAAGGAAATAGTTCCCCTAGCAGGCATTACAAATACCTCTATAAAATGTATTCCAGTGTTGTGAACAGGTTTTGTAAACCAAAAACTACTGAATTTCAGGTTACTGTGATACAACAAAAAATCATATCGGATGAACACTCAATAAATTATTGCATCTCTTATAGTACTTCTGTGATCATGATAAGCTATTTGTCTTACAATAACCTTCAAGTCATGCTGTGCTTATAGCACTCTGTTATCAGAAGTCCAGAGTTTGGATTGATGTAATTTGACATGGCTCTGATGAGATTCTGGGAATCTAATGCGACAAACAGACATGAACAACACAACCCTTCCAGCTAACTTGGTTTGAAAAGGACCAACTCAAAAGGACTAACTAGAGAAAATAAATATCTTGGAACATAAATGATACATTCAAAAAAGAAATAAGTAGCCTAGCTGAAAATCATCTCTATTAAATAATGTATAAAAAAAGTCAAAATTCAAAAATGCTATATGAACCCTGTGTCTATATATTAGATACCTGCTAATGAATATCAGTATAAGAATTAACACAAAGTTAAAATACAAAGCTAACATCATACTAGCTATGTATGTATGTATAAACCCAGAATATTAACTCTGTTTTGGACAATAACACCAAACTTTGAAACTGCTATTTTCTCTAAAATAAATAAACATGTTATAAACGGTTTAGTATAATAAATATCTACCCTTAGATGGAATCGCTATTGCTAACTTTGAAAATATTTTCTAAAGAGATCTCTTTAGGGAAACAGACAAACTACAATTCTGCACATATACACAGTAACATTACCCTTATTTAAATTACCACTTGTAAACCTAGTGGCAGAGTGAATTTCTATGTCTCTAATCTCCAGAAAAATAAATGTTACTGTATTAAGTGTGTCCTAGAAACTCTGCTTTCACTGAAGCAAAAATATTCTTGCTGCTTATGATGACATAGATAACCTTAAAAATATGTACCTTAAAAATACAACATTTTCCTGCAGAAAGAATCCATTAATCTCAAGAAGTGGTTAACTTTGCAGATATATTGGTGACAGCTTAGATGTCTCTATTTTTAATTAAATATTGAAGGATTAAAATATAATGTGTTATTTTCTATGTACTCATATCTGTGTGCTTTCCAAATAAACTTTTGTATACTCACACATGATGAACAACTCTATTGTTCTCAAATTCGCTCTCTTAATATCTTTTGTATTGGTGTTATGCATTGCTAAAGCATATCTGTAATACTTTGAAAATGGGAGACACCAGAATAAGAAATGGAGTTAAGTAAATTATAGCAAAGGACAGAATTCTGCTCCTGATAAGTCCTCCTATTTGAAGTCCTACACAGATTATGTACATATATATGTACATCTACATCTATTCACACATACATACATATATATATATATATACATACACGCATATAGACATAAGTATATATAGATAGTTGCAAGTAATGTTGTGTTAAGATCAAGAGATACTTCTGTCCAAATTAAGGAGCAAACAAGACCATATGGCAAATTCAACAGTATGGATTTTATTTAACAGTACATATGAGGTTGAGAGATAGAAACAAACAGGAAGAGGGCGGCAAGGGGGAAGAGAAGCAGAAAAAGAGAGAGAGAGATTAAGCAAAAGATATCACCAGCCCATGGATTTCTGTGGCACCCTGCTGGTCCTTCTTCACCCTGGTCTTCTTTGTAGTGAGGGTCCCTGAATCATTGTTCTTGAGGTCCGATTCTATACAGTCCAAGCCCTGGGTATCCACAGGACATAGATGCTGTACCCATTATTTGAGATGGTATGTGCATAAACACTTGCTTCCTTCTCATTTCCCACTGCCTGCCATGGTGGAAATTTTTGTCCAGATGTTAATCAAACATTTATCTCCATTAGATCAAGTATTAGCTCCTTCCTGCTGTGGCATCTGTGCTTATCTCAAGTTCTATTGTGGTGACTTATCTTATGGGAACAATGTTTTGAGACATGTAACTGCATTCTTTAAGTCTTCACAGGTTATAACTCTAGAACTAAAAGAAAGCTAAAGAAACTGCCAAAGAAGATCCACTGCTTGGCAGCATAGCATGCCTAGGACAAGGTTTCGACCTCCATTTAATTCAGTCGAAAGGGTAAGGATCGTGTAGCTCAATACACTTTCTGAAAAGCTCTTTAGCTTCCTCTTCCCTGGTGACTGCACATACTCCAGTCGGAGGGTGTATTGGGTCTGGCAGGGCTGTAGTTCCTTTTCCCACAGCAGTGCTGTGCTTGGCATTGATGGCTATAAAGGTGTTGATGACACACCATTTGGGCTCAGCACCGGGAATGTCTCTTAAGCTGGTGATAGTGAAGGGAGTCTTACACGTCTGATCGATGATCATCGGTCTCAGATTTATTGATCCAGTTTACATACTTTTATAGTAGTGTTAATTAAGCTCATACATATTGCAAAACCCGAGCTCATCATTCGTTACAGATTACACACCAACCCCCCTTTGTTGTCAATACCTGTGGTTCCTTGTTGAGGCTAATAC
>JAHXMQ010000807.1:60476970-60535743 GCA_020466415.1 Ammodramus savannarum pratensis
TCATGGCCTTTTTCTATAAGCCATGTCTGAACAAAACTCTCCGACATTAAGCAATCTGCCTTTCCATCCATAGACTGGGCTGGGCAAGATCTAGGGGACATTGCTAGGCCAGCTATGACTGTCACCCAAAGTGACCAAAGGGACTTTCCATACCATGTGACATCTGCTCAGATATAAAAGTTAAAGAAAGGAGGAGGAGAAAGTGGGGCATCTGTTATTTACAATGTTTGCCTTCCAGAGCAACCGCTATGCATATTGAAGCCCTGCTTGCTGGGAAGGGGCTGGAAATTGCTTGCTGAGGGGAAGTGGAAAACAAAATTATTGGCTTTTTCTCCTTGCTTGTGCACATGCAAACCTTCAGTTTTGCTTTAGTAAACTGCCTTAACTCAATCTACAAGTCATTTTTCACCTTACTTTCTCTCCCCTGCCTAGCTAAGAAGAGCATCTTTGTGGATACCTGGCATCTAGCCAGGGGCAACCTACCACAGGGAGATATGAGTATCTTATTTTAAACAAATCAAGTGCAGACTTTTGTGGCTTCACAGAACCATTCAGCCTCTGAACAGCTAAGAAAATGAGCAAAAAAATTATTTATTGCACATGCAATAAATTTTCTCATTTGGAATATAACTGATTTTTTTCAGGATTGAAGTTGTATTGACAGTACAAGAAAAAACATATTGACCTGGCTGGAAAAAGTAAATGGAAAACAATATTTATCACCTCCAATAATCTGTCATTCATTGATGGGATGAGGTACAAGAATGAGCAATAATGGAGGAAAATCAAAGAACTCCCAAAGACAGAAAATCCAAGTGAATGTTATTACAAGTGGCACTCCCACTTCTCTATAAGCTATAAAACACTTACCACAAGATTACAGATTTAAGGTTCTATTCCCTTGTATGCCACTTTTTCACAACTGACCATTTTTATTAAATTTTAGAGTTTTTCTGAAACAATTCTTCTTCATCTGAGACATCAAAAAGGACCAATGGCACATGTTCAATACTTACAGCCTGATGAAGTTTCAGAAAATTTCATACTTGAAAGCAGGCCCAATCATGCTTTCAATTCTCCTTTCCTACTTTAGTTAGTAACAACCACTGGCAAAAGGAGAAAGGGTGTGACTAGCATTAAACTGCAGTTCAAATACTGCATATTTTTGGAGGGCTCAGAGTCAAGAAATTTCAAGATGTAAAAGTTCCAACTGCTTTTATGCCAATTAATAATTGTCTAATGTCAAGTTAAAGAAGGACCTGAGAGGAGGGTGTGTTTGTTTGGGTGTTTTGTGTTTTTTTCTGAGTGGCATCAACTGCTAATTTTAAGGTAGACTTCCCCCCCCCCCTCCACTTTTTCTTTAAATGCTTTTGCCACAGTATTTGATATAGATGGCTATGCTTACAAAGATGAAATGAAAGTGGTCATCAGAATGTCTATTCTGACAGGCAGAGGCCTAATAGGAATACTCTGCTGCAGAAGTAAAAATTGTAATATTTCCAGCTGGTAAGCAGTGTTCTTCTTTGATACATTTTAAACAAGTCTGAAATGAGTTATCTTCTCTCAAGAGAACCTTGCACACTGTAAACTTCCAAAACTTCCCTGAGTGTAGCACCTACAGCAAAAACATTTACTCAGAAATGAGACAAAAATGAATGTAACCTTTAGAAGAAATATAGTAAAAACATTATGAATGTATAACATGCATTATTCAATAAAAAAATTCCAGCTCTCCAAATGGTAAAACTCTCCAGTCCACTCTGCAGCTGAAACATATTTAACTTATGGGGTTAGTGAAGTTGTTAAAATATCAGGTTCCCTTATCAAAATTATGTACTTCAGGTTAAAACATTTTCAAAAATTATTTTTAGACTACAGAATGTAAGTTCTAAACTTGGGAACACTGCATATCTGTTGATAATAGAACAATTTGACAAAAAATCTAAGGTGTTGATTTGATTATTCTACCTTATTTTTTACCTTGTGTGCGCACTAGTGGATTGAGAGGCAATGCAAGGCTTCAAGATTATGAGATTGAATATAGTCTGTTAGATGGATCCCACAAGCATCCTCCCTTTTTTCATTTTAATGATTCATACATTTCAATGCATGGACATGGAAGCAAATATTTAAAGGAAAAATACTTAATTATAATGTACTTACAGAAACTTGTCAGGCTGCTTGACTTCATTATTACAATTGTCCTGCCCTGGCACACTTTTGACAGGGTGTTTCATGTTTATGATGCACTCTTTGGGCAACTGCCAGCCTGAGCTTAGACCAAACCACCTATTCAATTCCATCTTCCTGGAAGAGTTTGCCTCAGGATGCAAAGTGCTAGAGCTCAGGGTTGGATTACTGTGTGGGAACAAGAGAATATTCCTTATTTAGGTCATTTGTGGCTTGATATCTAGGATAAAGTGATGGGTTAGTACAGCAGATATCAAGGTTTTTAAATACAGATGCATTTCTAAAGCTGTTGGTCAAATACAGCTCACCTCATAAATAACATATTGATACCAGTAAGAATGATTTTTGAGTCAGTAGAAAATCACACATGCAAAAAAACCCAATCCAAATCTGGCTCTTCAAAGCAGTGTTCCACCACAAATTGCCTGTCTTAAATATGAAAATTACTTAAGTGTTCAGTTCACAGGATAATACTACAAAGTACTCTGAAATTAGGAATTCTGAAAGGGAAACGCAAATCACATGGAACTACATAAATATTCACCAGCAAATATACATGGGATGTATTTGATTGTCTAGAGTTGAGGAGTAAAGCAAAACTCAGAATCAGGGACTGCTGGGTACCTGTTGGAGTGAAGAAATGCATCATAGCCAAAACTGAATGAACACGTATGAACCTATTGTGAAACTGCATGCATATGTATTTGAGATGGGGATAAAAAGAGACTTGGAGTTCCCAGAGGTAGGCATACCTTTTAAGGAGAGTAATCTCCACATGCGTCCAGCGCTGCAATAATAAACATACCAGCTTTACAGCTTTCACAAAGTTGTGGAGTTTTTGGCTATCTCTGCAAAACATGATGAACCCTCAGAATGAGGTGAAGGTGGTCTATCATCCAATTAAAGACAGCTTCTTATAGTATATGTATAAGGACACAAATTTATGTTCCTCTAAAAATCTTAATTATGTCACTGCCAAACTCAAAAATGTATCCTCTGCTTGAGTTTTAGTCATATTGTTAAATGAAGAGTCTGAGTAAACTAAGCTGTTAGTTTTGCTTGACTGCATTTCACTGCTCTTTGCACAGAAAAAACCTTTTTGTTTAGGGCTGAAGGTGCCAAGTTAGCTGCTGATAACTGAACTTGCAGGGGGCTGTGGAAATTGTCACTGATGCCAAGAAAGCCCAGAGTAACAGCAAGATGCTGAACTTTCTGACAAGAACTGCAATGAAATGACTGCACATCAATGAGCTTATAACAATGAAATGAGCCACAACAAGAAACATTTTTCAGAAAGGAAAACTATCTTTCATTTAGGAATATCTAAAATGGCACTGTTTGGAAACACATCCCATGTTTTAGTATGGAAATTTTATTGATAACGAATTTCTTTCTGCTGACACCTTAATTTTCTTTAAAAGCTGGCAGTTCTTTGGCAGTTCTTATTTTTTATGCCAAGCTATTCCAGAAAAACAAAGAATTCAGCTCAAGGCATTTTTTAAAAATTTGACAGCTCTTCCAGATTTTATTTCTTTGACAATTTATAAACTAGTGACCTAGTAATAAAAGGCACTATGAAACAAGGTAGCTCTGACAAAGTACACATGATGTTTGAATCTTTTGTAAAAGATATTTGAAATATTATATTGCTGCTGCATTTCATTTCGAAGCATTTTATTAGTTTCCCTACAAATGTAAACCTACGTCAACTGACTTGAACAATCATATATGGTAGACTACATAAAAGAATTTTCTCCCTTTTCTTATCATTTGCTTGCCCATAAATTTGATACTGCAGAAAGAGATGTGAATGCACTTTATTTTGAAACAAATTTTTTTTTTCTTATTTTGAAATTAAAATAAATAAGATTCAAGTTTTCATTTGACCATTTTTCTCTTTGTCTTTTTCTTAAAAAGATATTTTTAGCTCTAATAAGGGTCATGAGATGACTTTGAGTTTTTGGTTTTTTTTTAAACATATGATTCTGCACCTGAGTTCTCATTCCTGTGAAGAGGCACATGAAAGACCCTAATTTAACAGGCTGCTCATCTTGGGGTAATCACTCTTTCTGTCATTTCACCTTAGGAATTGTGCGTCAATTGCTTCGATTGAAGTATGTGTTGCCAATGTATGAACCAGTATTTTATATATTCTCAAAGCGCAGGAATCCATTCCAATCAATTTTGGTATATAGACCTTGGATGCAGTTAAGATGCTCTTCACTCTTTCTTGGAACCTACAGGTGCTGTGTAAGGGTAGGTAAAGAATAAACACATTAACACATGAAGAATGTGAGGTAAAAATTGAGGAAAGGTTACAGGAAAATGGATGAAATTGCTTTCCAAATAAGTAATCTTTGCAAAATGACTATGGAAATTTATAACCCAGATCTTGCAAGGAAGCTCAAACTAGTGCAGTGCTGCTAAAGCATCACGAGCGAATCCGTTCTGGTTTTCCTAAAAATACAAATTTTGATAGAATTATAGAAAAAATGAATCACATTATTTGGAAAAGACTCTTAAGATCATTGAGTCCAACTGCTAAACCAGCAGCGCCAAGTTCCCCAGTAAACAATGTCCCCAATGGCCACATACGCGCATCTTCTACATGTGACTTCACCACTTTCCCGGACAGCGCAGTCTGAAGCTTGGCAACCTTAGCAATGAGGAAATTCATAGTGATGTACACACTGAACCTCCCCCAGCATGGCCTGAGGCCATTTCCTCTTGTCCTGTTGCCTGGGAAAAGAGACCAGCCCCACCTTGTTACAACCTTCTTTCAGGCAGTTGTAGTGAGTGATTAAGTCTCTCCTGAGCCTCCTTTCTTCAGGCTAAACAATCCCTACTCAGCTTCCTCACCAGTCTTCACAAGATTCGAACTCAAGACCCTTCACCAGCTTCATTTCCCTTCTGTGGTCTCGCTCCAGCACCTCAATGTCTTTCCTGTTGTGAGGGCCCCAAAACTGGACAGAGGATTTGAGGTGTGGCCCCACCAGTGCTGAGTACAACAGGACAATCTCTGCCCTGGTCCTGCTGGCCACAGTATTTTTAAAACAGACCAGGCTACATTTGACTTTTTGGCCACCTGGACACATGCTCTCTCATGTTCAACCACTGTCAATCAGCATCCTCATGTTCTTTTCCACTGGGGCACTTTCCAGCTACTCTGGCCTCAGCCTGCAGTGCTGCATGGAGCTGCTGTGACCCAAGGGAAGGACCTCGTGGAAGCTCATGCAGTTGGCCTCGGCCCATGGATCCAGCCTGTCCAGATCCCTCTGCAGAGCCTTCCTACCCTTCAGTGAATCAATACCCCACCCAGTTTGGTGCTGTCTGTGAACTTACAGAGAGCGCACTTGATATTCCTGTTCGGTGATCAGTAAAGATATTGAACACAACTGATCCCAGCACTGATCCCTGGGGAACCCAGACACCATGTGGATGCAGCACCATTCACCAACACTCTACAGGCCCTGCCATCCAGACAATTCTAACCCAGGGAAGAGTGCACCTGTCCAAGCCACAAGCAGCCGCCTTCTCCAGGGGAAAGTTGTGGGAAATGGAGTCCAAGCTTTACTGAAGTCCAGGTAGAAAATAACCACAGCCTCTCCCTCACCCACTAACTGAGTCACCTGATCATAAAAAGAAATCATTCTGGCCAAGCAGGGCCAGCCTTTCTCAAGCCAATGCTGGCTGAGCCCAGTGCCTGAGATCCCCAAAGGCATCATTTGATTCTTTAATTTCCTTCCTTCACAACAATTAAAAACAAGGCATTAGGCCTAAAAAAAATCAACAGGACTACTGCTTTTAAACTAGGGACCCACTTTTATGTCTTTTATGTTCCTTCCAATGAGGATAAACAAATCCAACAATGGTCTGTGCTGTATTTGCTCATATCTACAAAAATGATGAAAGCCCCAACAAATGAAAAAAATCTTACTTTGATTTTTTCAACAGTTGAAGGAATCTAGAAATCCTTAGCTTTGGAGCCCTTTCTCACTGAGATTCTCA
The DNA here is from genome assembly GCA_020466415.1 of Ammodramus savannarum pratensis. Lineage (NCBI taxonomy): Eukaryota > Metazoa > Chordata > Aves > Passeriformes > Passerellidae > Ammodramus > Ammodramus savannarum. The sequence goes on from JAHXMQ010000807.1 coordinate 60,483,169, forward strand.
GTATTTTTATTCTGTGTTCTGAGATAGCCTTATGGCTATTGCTTGTTTTCAAGCTTCTAGACTTCTGACCATGTAATCCTCAAAGTTTCCCAATTTAGTGGATGTAATTGCTGTATTTCCCTTAAATGCTGATTTGCCTTTCCATGAGAGACACAGGTACATACAGTCCTTTAGTTTACACTGGATATGTTAGTCTTGGACATGTAAAAAGATGCAATAGAGCACCAATATTTTTTTAAATGTCATGGTTAATGTTATATCCTTTCCAGACAAACAATATTTATTCTGTGCCAGGAAAAAATTTGACAATTCTGACATTTTTTTAGAACATTACTTCGTTTCGGTGAGGGTTTTCATCTGTCTGTTCATTTATGTACACTAGTGCGATCTTTTTCCTTCATTTGGTGTACTTGAACAAAAGGTGAAAGGCTTTTAGAGGTATGAAAGAAATAAAAGATCAGGACTCTTACATAAAAGGATCAAATCTATCTGCTTTCCAACAGTGGGGTGTCAGTGCTATTTAGTCTATCTATTTCAGAAGTTTTTGTTATTTTTTGTTGTTTTGTTTTCAAAAGTATCACTCTTGTCCTTGGACATCTAGAAAAAAAAAAAAAATTAAAACCAGGGATTTACGAACACATTGCTTGAAGCAGTTCTGATAAAGCCTAAAACTGATTCCGTGAGAGGGATCAGCTTACACTCAGTAACCACTTTTTGGATGGCTTTCACAATGTTTTTCTGAAGAATTTTTATTAAAATGAATAGATGGGAGGCAACAAGAAAGTCTTCTCTGGGAAGACTATGTTGGTATTAGCAAATTATCATTTGCAAAAGAACATTCTGAAACCTTCCTGCTGTCTCTCTGCACTTCACATAGGGATGGTAAATCTTTCTGAATACTAATATTTATTTCTTATGTGACCCTTAACTGACAGGACTTCCTACCATTTTGCATTTGTTGTAGTTCATGTGCCAAACCATCAGTAATTCTAATGAATGAAATAATTTCATTTTAGGAGAGACATCATGAAAACAACATAGTTACTAGCAATCTCTGACTGAATAAGAAGTCTGATTTCATACATCTACAAGAGAAAATAATGGAAAACACCAACATCAAGAAAAAAGTCCAATGTCACCATAAAGTCAACAGATACGAGATATCAATATTAAAGGATTTCTTCCTTTATTCCTGCAAAGGACTTAAAGTAAATAAGTTATTACAATAACCAATCTCAATAAATCATCTCACACTTCAGAAGATAAAAATGATTCTATTATGTTCTCTGTTGTGAATTCTTACAACTATGAATTTGGAATTTTAATTACATAACTTCATTATTTCTTCTTAGGCATAGGTTGTTTTACAAAGCAGAATAAGAAAAAAAAATTTGCTAATATATCTCTAATAAATTACTGCCATAGAAGCAACAGATGGCTGACTCAAACTGAGTTTGATTGCTTTAAAATTACTCCTGAATATTCACAGCAAATATCTTGCAGCATGTACCCAGCTCTCAAGATGATAATAAAGTTTTCCCATTGTCATTCCTGCAACAAATATTATTTGGTATTGAGCTAGCATGAAAAACAATAGTTTCTCTTTTTTAATACTTTAAAATGAAGCAGCAGTGCTAATAATTTTTTCTTATGCATTGAGGTGTTTTCTTAAGTAAGAGGAACGCAAAAGTAAATCTCAGATCTGAATGGACTTTCTTTTTGTCAGCTTAATTTTAACTTCAGAATTAGCTGGCTACAGACTTCAGATACTTGCTCCAGCTATCACGTAGAACTAGAAGAAAAACTTACTAAAGGGACCAAATATGATACCCATAGTGAAAAAAATTATATGAGGAGAAAATCAACACTGAGATTCTTCTTTCTGGAAATAAATGAGTTGGTAAGCAATATTATAAGGGTCTGTAAATCAAGGTTGGCCCAGGAATTGCCTCTGATATCATATATCACTGTGACTCATGAGAAGTTAGAAGCACCCTGGCCTTCTTACCAGGTTCAGGACATGTATTTAACAGCAAAGGGACATATATTTTTTGTGCAGTTTGTACTGTGTAACCCAGTATCACAGAACATTTTAGAGGTAAAACAAAACCAAACAAAAGTCTTCAAAGGCTGGAAAAAATTATATTAAATTTAAATTTAGTGATTTTTTAAAATGCAGCAGGTAAGTAGTGTTCTTTGATTCAGAGGTACTCATATTGATGCATCATAGAAGCTAGAAATATGTTACATTGGGGAAGGCCTGAATATTAAACTCCTCAAACACCTGCTTTTCACTGCTGTTAGAGGAAACCTACTGACATTGGTGGGCCTGGGGTCCCATCTCTCAGAATGCATAAAACATGGTTAGACTTCAACTTTGAAAGCAGCATGCTCTTTTTCTGGCATAGGAATGTGTTTTAGGGTGGTTAAGAATCTTTTCTTAACAGGACCTAAGAATTTTTACCTTCCCTTATGACAGGAGGGAGCCAAAGAACTTGAAGAGAAAAGATTTTGCTCTTTATTAGGCAATTTATATTCTTAATCCTTATCTTATCTAAAACTGTGACAGCAGCTGTACAAGGAATTTTGCTTCTAAAGCCGCTCAAGTCAATTATTAATTCCTTGAGAAGCCATTCATATGACCAATTCCTGTTCCAAGAACACAAAAACTCTGCAAATTTATTTTTGCACCTCTTTCCATGTTGAAATCACTTGAGGAATGACAGTGATGATACACGAGGTTTAAACTGCTTTTCATATCAGTTCAGTGGTTTTTCTTTGCCTGATGATAGAATTTCATTATATTACAATAAAGCTTTAGTGTTGGTACAACTTGTTCTTCCTGTAATTTGCTTGTTTCAGTTTTGCTGCTTCTTTTAAGAGTGTCAAAAAAGCAATTTCTAAGGCTAGACAGCATAACCAACTACATGGTGAAGGAAAACACTTCCAGGTAAGAGGAAGGGTGTGTGTGATTACTGACTAATGTTTCTGAGAGGTGGGCTAAAAAGGGAAAATATAGTGTTGTTGCCTGGTGCAAGAAAAATCAGGAAAATCATGATGGGGCAAAAATGACATGTTTCAAGCAAACTGCAACATTTATAAAATATGCCTGATCTCACTGTATTATTATGAATATCTTGTACATGTGTAACAAAAGGAAATTTGTACAGAAATGTCTCAGCATGGCAGAGTTGCAGCTTTTTAATGGTTTGGAATTTTTATCAACTTTTGAGCTTTAGAACTATTAGGATTTCAGCAGAATAATGATTCCAAGTCAAATGAGGGGACTCCAAAATAACCTCTCACAGGGTTCTGTAAGCACCTATAGCACATCACTTTGATGCCCTGGGGTACTGTGAGTGTGGTCAGTCAGCTGGCTGTGATCACTGTAACTCCACTGGCAAAACAAGGGCTGGTCAAATCTTCCTTCATCCAAATGCCTCTTACCATTTCCCTGATAGGTTAAAGGTTTATATTTATAACTTTCACCACTGGATAAGTATTTATGCCTTAAATTAAATATTCAAAGAAAAACACAAAGAAGTGTTCCACTTCTGTTATCATGAGCTTGTTCTATGGCCTCAGAATCCCACAGCAATTTTTCAAATTTGCTGAAAAACTGACCAGCACCTAATTTTGGAGGCACAACCAGCTCTCCTCAACACGTTGATTTTTGAGATTCACAGGGCTCATTTGACTTATTTTAATATCATACATATTGCAAATTACCTTATTAGAGTACACAACTGGGACAAAAACTGAATTAAGTGGCCCTTTTCAAGTTGTGGCTCTTGTCTTGAATATACTGCCATGGTCTTTTTGCAAGATATCAGCTTATTAGTGATGGAATTAGACTCAGGGGAGCTCAAGTCAGAAAAATGCCAAAAGAAATGTCTAAAAGCATTGAATAAAAAGCTTAATTTCATAAAGGCAATAGGAAACCATCCTCCAGACTTTATATTGCCTAACATTATTAAAAAGATTATGCTGCTCAAAACAGAACTGAAATTTTATAAATAAAAGATATTAATTTTCATGTTCCTAACAGATGGTTATGTCTTTCTTAATAAGCACACATCCATTTGCTCCTTTATATCAGTTAAAACTAAACTCAAGTAGCAGAACAGCAAGTATTTTCAAGAACCTATGGTCCAAGGTGAGTGGCTGGTGAGAATATAAACCAAAATGGAATAATACTTACCAGCTCATCCCTCACATTAATTATATTAAAATAGAACTTCTCATGACCCCTATTTATTTTCCTGTTGCCAAAACATAAGCAAATGCCACAATCACAATTTAGTCCCAATTGAGGGAAATTACCAAAGTACCTGAGCACTTGTGGTATGGCTGTATGTGTCTTTCTCAGCATAGATGTGTCACACCGAGAAATTTATCTTCAGCAGTAGCTACAAGTTGCCTTTGAGTTCATAGATTGTTTTGCTTGACATAAAAGCACAAAGATGACTCCAGGTAAGGTTTTATTTGGATTACAGTACTGAATATCTTTTTTCCTCTTGTTGTTTCCCCTTGCTGCATGTAAATGTTTTGCTATGGCAGAGATACTGAGAAAGTTCTCTGCAGATAGCCTAGCCTTATTTCATTTTTCCTGGTGGAAAGGTGGCGGGGAAGATTCTGCACTGTTTGAATAAAGTCCAGTTTGTGCATATACCAATTGCAAATCTCCTCTTTCAATGTTTTGGTTAGAGAAACCTGAAAACAAAGAGATTAATTAGATTCAAGGCCATAGAGACCATACATTGGAAACCAAGCTGCCAAGAGGACTGGATTTTTCTCCCTAAACAATTTTTATACAGTTTTCATCATTAAAAACAAACAAACAAACAAACAAACCTGCAAGAGACATTGTTACACAATTTGATTACCAGTGGAGGTTTAAGCAAGGAGAAAAAGCTGCCTGGCACACTGCAGTAGCAAAATGATAATTCAAAATAAGCATTGTTGTTAAAAAAAAGGCAGGACTCTGCAGCAACATGTTATAGGAAGCAAAAAATTGAGTGTGTGTAAGTACAGGAATGGAGTTAAACACATAGTGTGAGAAATTCGACAACGATGAACAAAAAGCCAAAAATGGTTATGAACATAGTGCAAAAAAGAAAAAAAGCAACCCAAACTGTAATGATGTAGTTAAAAATTCACTGGAGAACTATGGGCTTTTTTCCTCCAGCTGTCCAGGTTCATCTTATCAACCATATCAGACACAGAATTTATAAAGTGGTTTTAACATAAGTGATCAGAACTGGTCCTTATCCCCAACTCATTAAAATCATCTGAAATAAATTTTTGTTTAACAGTACCTGATTTATGGAAGGAAAATGAGATTATTATCTCAACAGTAAGCAATTTAGGAGAGAATGAAAATTGTTGAAAGAAAACGTTATTTAACTCATAAATAGTTAAACCTCTAGTTTGGCTAATATCACTCAAATGAAAATAATAATCTGTCTGTTATCAACTTATTTGGATTAGTGTAGTGTGATGATTGGTAGGACTGACATGCAAACAACAAAAATGTTTAATATTTTACCCAAAAGCTAAATTTGTGTGGGTTGATTTTAGGTGTTACGTATTATTTCCTCAGTGCCCAAACTATGTAATTCAGATTTTTAAATTGCACAGCTACACTTAAATATCTTCTAAAGTTCTGCCCATTCTTAATGATGTTAGTTCATTTTGGTAATGCCTTCCTCTGCAAGAACTGCAACATTAAAAGGTGCAACTGCCTTAAACCCTGAGCCCAAAAAGTAGTCTTGAGTACTAAGGAGGTAGGGACATTTCAGTTTGCTGTGGAAGAGCAGAATAACCTGCATGGCTACTGCAACCAGTACATGAAAAGCAGACTCTAAAGTGCTGTTACTATCTTCTCACTTTGTAAAAGAAAGATCAAGGACTGTTAGACCTCAGCCGCAGACGCCTTGATTCATCCTGCTTAACTTAAGGTCCTTCAAGAGTGCCTTTGTCTGTGGTTTCATTTATAATCAATGGTGAGAATCCAATACCTCCAGAGTAAAATGTTGTCCAATTAAAGACTTAAATAATCTTTTGAAGGCATCTGTTCTTTTTCATTGACTAAGGGAACTAAACTTCTGAGTTAGATGCCTCAATTAAGTGCTTGAAGTTGAGTAAATCTAGGTGGTAAAAGATCACAAAAAGCTTTTCCCTTGTGTTTTGTACAGCAAGTGCAAGAAATACTTCTGTTCATATTACTGATGCTCTTAGGAAGACATAAGCTTTATCTTCCTGCAAAGTTGTTTGCAGGAGCATCTGTCAAACCCTCTAGGGTGGATTGACCTTGGCTAGCTGCTGGACACCTTCTCAGACTCTCACTTCACCTTCCTCATACAAGGGAGGGGGAGAAAAATAACATGGGTGAAGATAAAGGCAGGAAGATTGATTGACCAGTTTTTGTCATAAACAAAACAGACTTGATTTGGTGTGTTCAGCCTGAGGGAGCCTGAGGGGAGACCTCATTGCAGCTTACAGATTCTTCATGAGGGAAAGAGGAAGGGCGGACACTGATCTCTTCTCTCTGGTGACCAGTGACAGCACCTGAGGGAAGCTGAGTCAGGGGAGGTTTAGATTGGATATTAGACAAAGGTTCTTCCCCCAGAGGGTGGTTGGGCAGTGGAACAGGAAAGTGGCCACAGCACCAGCCTGAGAGAGTTCAAGAAGAATTTGGACAATGCTCTTGGGCACATGGTATGACTCTTAGGGATGGTCCTGGGCACAGTTGGGATTTGGAATCCATGACCCTTGTGCTTCCCTTCTAACTCAGCATATTCTGGGATTCTGTGACTTGGGGAAAATTAGTTCAATTTATTGCCATTTAAAATTACATAGGAGTTGAAAAACAAAAAGACACTTCACCTTCCCCCTTTTTTCCCCAGATTCAACATCACCTATCCATTCCTGACTCCTCATCCTCTCCCCACCCTGCCCAGCATTGCAGAGGCAATGGGGAACTGGGGGTTGCAATCACAACAGTTCCTCTCTGCCACTGCTTCCTCCTCACCCTTTTCCTCGGCTCCAGTGTGGGCTTTCCACGGGCTGCCACTTCTCTCAGGATATGTATACGTGCTGCAGCCTTGGGTCTTCCATGGGACTGCAGAGTGGCTATCTCATCCAGCATGGAGTATTTCCTCCTTTTCCTGGTGTTCCATCTGTTGTTTCTCACTATTTTTGTTCCTTTGTTCTCTGTCTGTGCAGAATTTTTTCCCTTTCCTTAAAGGTGTTTTCATTGAGGGACCTAGCCATGACTAGGGGCTCAGCTATACCCTGCAGTGTGACAGGAACTGATTGTTTCCGACATGGGACAGCCCTGGCTGCTCCTCTTGGAGGCCACATCTCCCCACTGTCCCTGCCTTGGCATGCAAATCCATTACGTGCCCTTTTCCCAGGCAGGCACCATTATAATTTGTGAGTCATTATGAGTTTGCAGATAAAAACTTTGTATTATTCTGGAAAGGAAATTACCAAGAGAGGTGTAATACTTTCCCATTAATTTTCTCATGGAAATTTCAGTTTATTGTAAAGGTAAGAGTGTTCATTCTTGCAGGTGGGAGTTTTTAGTTCTGGATGAAATAACTATCTAATGTCCCCAAAGGACAGCTCTCAGGATGTAGCACTGAGCTGAGGATATTTTCTGAGCTCATAAACAGGTAATTACTTTCATCCCCTGCTTCCAGAACTGGTGAGCTTGTATCTTTCAAAGGGCAGCTCAGATACTTCAGGGATTCAGTCAGATGTGGATACTGACTGACAGCTCCACCTAAACCTGCCATGTTCATGTACTAGTGTTTCTGACTACAGAACTACCAAATTTAATCTGGAGTGTGTCTGAAGTCTAGTCTAGGAAAGAAGAAGGCACTCTATAAACTTTTGTGTCTATAGATATGAAGTGCAAAGAAAATGACTGAAAAACGTTTCAGGAAATGAGCTAACTCAAGAAATTCATTTATATGAGGGAAAAACAGGATAGGTAAGTTACTCTCCAAAATAAAGTATGCAGTTATGCAGGTAGAGTGTCAGCAAATAAGTACCTATTCCACAAATTAGTAATGTTTTTGTTGCTGTTTTCTTTTAGATTTTTTAACTTTTGGGTCGAGGGTTGGAAACAAGTCCCTTGCTCCTCCCTCCTGTTAAAAGAAATAAATGAGTCCAACTTTTTTGCTGCCTCTCCAGAGTGCCTGTTGGTCTCCAGACTTCTGGAAGTATCTAAAACTCAATGCTTTTCTTCCTGCTGATATGGACAAACTCTAGATTCTTTTCCTATTGCCCTTCTCAGTTTTCATGGTCCTTCTGAAGTTGCACAAGGCTCATTTTATCATACTAGAAAACATCTATGATAATGTCTGACCTACATACCCTGAAGTTCAGACCAACTGTAAAAGTGGTTATCAAAAGCCTTATATTCTTAAACTGCAATTCTGCTAGTACTGACAAGAAGACTTGACCTTTTTTTGCATTTGTATGTTAACTCAGTCAGAAGTATGAGATGAGACTAATGGAACCTAATTTCAAAAATGCTGATAAGTTTAATTTATCCCTAGTTGTTACATAATATGCAATTAATGAAGCATAGTCAAAGAAATACTTCTAGGAAAGAGCCAGTTCTGGTTTGACATGCAAAGATTTTTGTGATCCTTAGCTTATTACAAAGAAATTCCCCCTTCTAAAATGAATTAATGCAGATGCAGGTGCATGGATTTCACAAAATGAGGAAACTGTTCTCAAGTGTTGCACTATGGTAATGACTGAGCCTCTTTTACAAGAGCTAACTGCTATCAGGTGCCTCAGCTGAAATATTTGGCTGTTAAGTTCCTGCTTTTAGGTGTTGAGTGTGGTACGTTCTTGAGATTTGGAACTGATAGAAACAATGGGAAAATACACATGTAAAAAGGACTGTATGACTTTTTTTTCAAGTTTTCAAAAAACATGTTGATGTGGTACTTAGGGACATGGTTTAGTGGTGGACCTGTCAGTGTCAGGTTAATGATTGGACTTGATGACCTTAGAGGTATTTTCCAACCTCCATAATTTTCTATGATTCTCTAAGTAAACTGCACCTCTGGTGCTCTGACTTTTACCTTCTTCAGGCTGATCCTTGATTCTTCTAGTTTTCAACAGATGCAATGGGAGCTGCCAGGAATTTTCTGTTTCTGAAAACATTCAACTCTGACTGCTTTAGATATCATAGATGGGATTAGAGGAATAATTAAGACTTTCTGTCTATCTAGTTTGCTGTTCATCTGACTATCATTATCAGTTACATCAATGTTAAATTCTTGATAAAATTTATCTGATTTTACTCCTCTCTGAGTGTTTATGTTAAGCATTGTGGTTTATTATTCACTTTTTGCTATGACTCTTCTGTGAGATTTTTCATCATCCTGCAGAAGTCACTAGACACCCAATGGTGATCCAAGAAAATTTTCTTCACACACGTTCATTCTAACTACCAGGTCTTTGAAGCACCAGATACTGGGATAGAAAATAGAACTATGTGGCATGCATTTCAGAAACCTGTGTAATGATGATGACAGAAAAATATAGATGGCGGAGCTCACTCCAAGGCTCATCCTCTGCCAGCTGGGCTGGTAAACAGGTTGCAGATTTCTTGAATAAACAATGTTGAGAAAATCTGTGAACCAAATGTCCAAATAACCTGAGGCTCAGTTTGACCAATGACCAAAGATAAGTTTTGAAGCTCTGTTCTCAGTTGAAAGATGCAATGAAACTATTTTCCTGTGGCCTTAGCCACCTGTGAGCATAGAATGAGTTTCTATTAATTCCATTGACTGAAACAGAGTAATATCAGATTTATTAATGCTGTTCCTAAGAAAACAAATGAGAAAAATAGTTGACAAGTGACTAAATCACCCAAAAGCTGTGAAAAGTTTTTCTCAATTAATCAGTTACTAGTCAGTTGTTGAAATAAGACTGTATAGAGTCAGCTTTTGTAGGTATGCTCAACCAGCTAAAAAAACTTTATGAGGGCTCTTTGATTGCTTACTTACTTATCTTCTAAAATAAGAGTATTGCTGGACTATTTTTAAACCTTAGTTACCCAGAGGAAAATAATTTTATATATCTTTGTCACAGAGGGGCAGGGAAAGGGAAAAACATCCCCTCCGACCAAAAAAAAAAAAAAACCCCAAAAAACCCCAAAAAACCCCCTTAAACGAAATAGGGAAAAATCAAAGTACCAAATGAAAAAACAATGAGAAAAAGTACATATAAAACCTAGGCTTTGTAATTTAATGTACCCTGGGTTACTTCTCATGTTGCCAGAAAAAATAAATTGAACTATTTAGCAAGAATTATTATTCTCCGATTTATGGTTCTTGGGAGGGGAAGAGCAGACAGATGGAATGTACATGCTACCTCAAAGGAAATGACTGATGAAAGTATTCAAAATTTCACTGGTCTGTGATGAGGATTCCCTTAGGCAGATATTCTAAAGAGAAACAGTATTTTTCCTTTAAAAAGGCATCATTTCAGAAAGCTTAGCCTCAAACTTATTCTATTATCTTGAGTGTAATTTTCAAATTAAAACCCTAGCAAAAAAAAAATTATTTTCCTCTTGGATGTCTGAGTGATGACATTTCCCACTGTCACACAAAAATACACTCTTCTGCAGCCTGAAGTCAGACCAAAGTAACAATTGCATGCCATAGTGACTTATTTTCTTGAAGGCAGGATGCCTGACAATAGTGTACTCAATGCTTGTTACTGTGCCTTGTATTTTGTGCTTCAAGACATTGCTGAGTGCCTCAACAATCCCTCATGTCTTTACCAAATGAACAGTGCTTTCTCTCTTCGTTGCTTTTGACAGGGCAATATTTCTATATTTGACATTGAATAATAAAAGAAAGAGAGCATTTGTCCCTCAGCCCTTCTATCCATGATGGTATTTGTTAAAAGTGTTTTAATTACTACATGGCTGTACGAAGACAAGAACAAAACCAGAACAACTAAACCACCAACTTTTTGTATCTCAGGTCTTCTGGTTTTCATGTGTGTATATGTGTGGGTTTTGAGGATTTTTAAATGTAACTTCTGAGTTTTAGAAATCTTAAAGAGCTTTGCTGAAAAGCGAGAGGCTCAGAAGCAGGTAGGAGAAAACAAGACAAAATCAGCAATGTTAGACTAAGAAGTTAAGCAGATTCCACACAATGTACCAGAGTAGATGGCACTTGACTTTTGCTTATAGAAAAGATCTTCACAAAGCATTGCTTCATCTTGGAAAAAATGCTACTGCTCTGAAATACAAGTTTTTTCTAAGTAAAAAGTCTTTCTAGAACTTGAACATGGGATGGATTCCTAAATAGGATATCCACGATAAGGGAGAAAAAAAGAAAAAAATATTTAAGAGAGTGGAAAATTCTCACTTTCACAGAAATATGGGTTCTTGAGCTTATAAATTGCAGTCATTCTTGGCAGACAAAGATGCTTCAATTTAGGTCAGTAGGTGTTTCAATCAATTTGCATTCTTCTCAGAATTTTTTTTTCCTCTCTTACTATTCAGATTTTTTGATGCCCCCAGAGCAAGATTTGCTCTTGGACTGATGCTGTTCAGATGCAATAATGATTTTGCCTTTGAACAGAGAGACTGCTGGCCTTAGAACAGAGATAATTTTTCTTACTGAATGAGAACTCAACACAAAGATTTGACATGCCAAATTCTCTCATATCAATTCTCAAGGTCAAAAATGAGGAGAGAGGAAGTTTTTTTAATTATTACTCAGCTTCTCAGGCATTATGCAAAATGCTGAACTGTAAATTACAGCTGATTTTGTGATGTTTGCATATGAGAAAAATTATTCTGGGAAATCAGATTATGAACATTATTGATCCCAAGGTCCCTAGAATATGTCAGTGTTAAAATCACAGCGCAGTGAACTGAATTTGTCATACAATGATTTCTATTCTATCTTTTTCCCAGCAGAATATTCCTTTCCCTGTTTACTAAAATATGTCATTATCTGCCACACACTTTCTTGCATGTGCTATAAGCCTTTTCTTATAATGTGACACTCAAGTTTTCACTAAGAAAGAAATAATAATAATTCATGTGATTTTAAGGAAAATTGTAAATGTCAATCATGCAAGAATTTGGCAAACATCTTTATATCCTGGAAATTTTAGGGATAAAAGGGAAGAGCAATGGCTGAGACATCCTCTCAGCAGTGTGTTCTGAGCATACTGTGCATTGAAGAAACTGCAGAAAGGTATTTCCTTCAGTTCCATCCAGAAGCAGGTGGGGAAAACACAAGTAATCTGAATTTACATATATAATAAAAATATATCATGCTCTTTCCTGAAGCAATCACCAGTCACAGCTTATCCTGTTCTCATTTACACTGCAAAATTGATTGGTTTAATGTTAAAACTCTTGCCAAATCTCCATCAAAATATTTGTATTTTCTCTCTACAAAACTGTCTGTGAAGTATATTTCAGCAGTTTAGTGGAGATTGTGTTCAAAAATGAGAACATGGAGTACTAATAGAAAAGATGGATCCAGCTCTAATTACTTTGTCTTGTTATTCAAGAATTATGCTGGTCTTATGACAAAATAAAGAGTAGAGCATAAAAAATTGGTATTTCTATTTTCAAGCTGTGAACTGAGTGCTTTCTCACTTGCATTTTCAGCATGTTATCACAAATGCTGCCTCTTTTCCTGAAGATAATGAAAGAACATCTTATTTCAACCAGGACATGCAAACTAAGAGAAGGGAGACTATTTAACTGGGAGTATATTTCAAAGAAATAAAGCCTTGCTACAGGTTCTGGGGCAGTCTGAATTCAGTAATAAAAGAGAATTAGAGTCATAAATTCCAAGTAAACAGAGGTTAGTTTCCCATGGGATTTTCATTGTTGAATATACCCAATGGATAACAGCCTCAGCTCCCAATGTAATGATTTTGTAAATATTTTTCATATGGGCTGGATAGAGTAGGGTTATTCACTGCTGATGATCTTTCTCTCAGATCTTGGAAGAAAGACAGATTTCAATTTAATGTTTCAGGTAATAGAAAGGTAGGTATGGGCGTAGTATTGCATAATCTAAATTCTCATCTTAATCTAGCAAATTTAACTGCTATCTATGGATGTAGTCCCCTACTATGAAGGAAAAACAACCTTCAGAAATACTTTAAACAGGTGTAGAAGACTATTCAAAATGGTGTATAAGCAACTGAGCTTAAACTTTAAGGAGGCATGACATCTGAAAGTGCTACCTTAAATCCTCTTTCATAAAATGTTTTTCCAACCTAACCAGACATGCAATTCTATGCATAGACATTAAATAATTTTATATCCATAGACCTATACCATCATTGTTTTAATTTATCAAATATGTTTTTGATTATTCAGATACCACTTGTGAAAAATCTTAAAGTATTAGACAGCCACCATGTTAAAAAACTCCAATCCCCAACACATTAAAAGAAAAGATGGGATGAATAGTTTGCTTATCCTTGATAAGCAAACTATTCATCCCAAAGATGTTAATGATGCTGATTTCCTTGCTCTAAGTACTTACTGCACTTAAACATCTGCATATTGTCACAAGACATCATTGCAAAAAAAACCCAAAACAACAACAACAACATCAACAAAATAAAAACAACAACAACAACAACAACAACAAAAAACCACCAAGGTACTTAGCTAAAGAGAAATCTTTACCCCTGACATAATTGACATTAAGATTATCTCAGGAGTATATGCAATACCTGTGCACTCATTCTTAAGCCAAACCTTTTCCAACAGATCTGTGTCTGCACACATTGCAGTCTGTGGCACAGGGGCTGAGCTGTCTGCAGCCCATGGCCCAGTTTTGTAAGGCACAGTTATGTTCCTTGGCTCAGCTTTACTGAAAAATTCTTGGGCTGTGAGAGGACACAGGATAAAGCCAAGATTTTCTTGAGAAAAAAATAAAACAAAGGAAAATGTGAAAATTTTGAAATGGTCATACCGACTTGAGGAATCAGAGAAAAACAGTGACATGTAAAGGGCTGAAATGCTGAAAAGAACCAGTGAGTCAAAAAATGAGAACTCAGAAGGATTAAGAACAAGGCTGTTCTAAGGACCATGGAAGATCTGACACTTTTCCACATCAATAATAATTATCTGGGCAGCCAAGACTCATCAAATGCCTGTACTGGAGATGCTGAGCAAACTCATGTTTAGTCTAGCTGCTCCTGGCTACCTGCTCTGTGTATCTTGCCAGTGAATAATTGCTGTAACTTTAAAAACTGTAAATGTAAAAACTCTACTTATAGAGTCTTTGCACATGCTTAAATAGAGACAATAAATTAAGGGTTTCATTTGCATGATACTTGAATGCTCAATGAATATTGTGACTAGAAGAAGTACACCAGCTTCTGGAAGAAAACTGCTGGTTTTTGTGTTAACAAATAGTGACAAAGTCAGAGCATTAATATTATATGCAATGAAAATTCTAATTTTATACCCTAAACCTTGGTCTCTAAGCACTTCATTTTAAGTCTGTATATTGATATACAATATCCATTAGTTGTAAGAATTTTATTGACTTATATAAATCTCAAAAGAAAGTCAATTAATATGAAAAATTAATAAATGTAGGAAAACAAAAAAGAAAGCCAAACCCAAACCAATGCAACTATGACTGTATATTGAGTTACAAAAAAACTAAATTCCTACAGATCAAATGGTTGGAACTCACAAATATCAACTAATTCCTTCCAGGGAGGCTCCAGCAAGAATTCAGTAAGACATAAATTGATTTTAGCAAAGGTCATTTTAAAACAGAAGAATGTCAAATAAATATACACTAATTAAGAGAAGATAGCCTGGACCTTTCAGAAGCCATTGTGAGATGGCATAATAACATGTGTAATAGCTGCTAGTCATTAGGCCCAACACTGTTGAGTGTCTTTGAGGTAGGAGTTCTAGAGTCCTGAATGTATTTTCCTCAGCTACTAAATCATTAGAAACTGTAATGGAAGACACAAAAGTACATCTGCCACTTATTCCAGTCTTCACAGGGTTTTGAAAGTCATGTGAAAGTAAGAAGGTTTTTTCCCTATTATTTTTCTATGTAAAGTCAGCTACCATTTACTACTAAACTCAGCAGCATTTAAAAACATCAAGAGACTCCCAAAAGGAATGCGACCCCTTGTTAGCAACAGTTTCAAGGTGGAAGAGGATTGCATTGTTGGGATTTTTGTTATTGTGAACTGAGGTCTGAAAGCTGGAGGGAAAGCGATTAATTTCAATGAAACAAAAATCTTTGTCATCTTTACTATACTGATGCTTAAGAAAGACATACAAGCAAAGAAAGATACATATTAAGTAGCTGATTCTTTGCCTGGCCAGAAAGCAACAGTTTTATCAATATTTTTTCAAATACAGGGACAAAGGTATTGAATTCTGAGACTTTAAATCCCCCTGAATGAATACACTAAATATGTTTTTTCTATTTTTTTCTGGCATAATTTTGTGAACAGCTATTATTAATACACAAATCTTATCAAGTTTTTTTCTTTCACATTTATCAGTCCACAATAACCAGATAGGGCCAGAACAAGGCTGTACAACTAAAAAGTTATTGCACCACCCTTGGCCTGTGTGTTGTCTTTATCTTGAGCCCAGTAGGATACCATTATTTTGGTACCTTCATTTCCATGCTAGGATCTTTCCTCGTTTTAAACACTGTCTGTTATTTTTTTCAAGAAATTCAGTCTCACAGCTAGACCTTCAGAACCACTGCCAGTTTCCCTTTCTCCAAGATTCCTAGAGACAAAAATACTAGTTCCCAGGTTTCAATTATAAATTTCTGGTTCCTTGTCTCAAAGACAGACAGTCTTTGAAGTTGAACAGGTACCTAGACCTAGGAAGATTTTGGGAAAAAAATCACTTTGTGATCTATAATGCATTTCTCTTCATTAGGTTCCTCACTGTTCCTAAGTACCCTGAGTCTTGGTAAGGTTGCCTGAGGTCAAAATTAATTCGGGGCAGTCCTTCCCTCCTTAAGAGACCCAAATGAAATTTAATGACTGTCTAAATTTACTCCTAAAATTCTCCGAAGACATTTTTTTTTAACACCAGACAGAATACCCAGGGAAAAAATTGAGGACTACTGAAGTTTCTCATGAGCCACTTAAAAGATATAGTCTAGCTTTTTAACACTGTTCCAGTCCAGCCTATTTCCTAAGACTCTGTACTAGCAGCTGTTGATCTATTTATTAAACATTTAAAAATATAATTAGTATGAAGAATATGCCTATTTCAGGAGAGGAGGAAAAAAAGTAGCATCTTTTATTATGAACCTCCAGGGCTTTGCTGGAAATCTAAGGCTTCTTTGATACCGTCAGATCAAAACCTTTTCATCTTGTGTACATCAATATTATTTTTTTTTAATTTAAATGAGAGTCTGAACTCTCCAGCATCACTGGTCTAAAATTTATATCATGAATTATGTTACATTTTGTTTGGATTTTTTGTGATGTATGAAGTAGACTGATCTGTCTAGGCTGAGAAATCATAAGGTGACTAAGTAAAAAAAAATACAGAAATTGTTTTGTTTCTGGTGAACAAAAGGAAAAACAAAGGAGATTATACCTGATCTTACTGACAGAAAAAGTTGCTAGCTTAAATTCATACACATGGCACTCAGCATTCACGTTAACAATCATATCTTCATGTGGCATAATCAATCCTCAATCACCAGAGTGTGGAAATGCTTACCAGACAATCAGAATGAGAATATTATTTTGGTTTCTGTATGTGTGGTGGGGAACATGGAAACATAAATAAGAGTTATGAATAAATATTTTTCCTTGAGGCTAAACAGACCAAAATTCGCCATTATTGGGTTTTCCACATGTAGTTGCATTTCTTGATAAACAAGATTTATTGCTTCATAACCTTTCTCTGAGATTGTGTCTTCTAAACTGTGATAACACATATAGGCAGCTTTTTTTTTTTTAATGTTTTAATTGATACCCCTATCTCCATAAAGTATTTTGTCACTGCTGCTCAAACCTCAGAGTTTTAGGTCTTCAGGGAGAAACCATCTGTTACAAAAGCAACAGCAGTGTGCCAAGACATAAAGTTGCAAGACACGGTAACTCCAGTTAAATGCTTATATTAAGATGTATTTGCCTATAAAGACCTCATTCTTTAAAAAAAATGCTGAGTAGCTACAATTCCCTTTCAAAATTCAACATAAATGGATAGCATTAACTACTCCTTGTGGGAAACTAATCCTTAACAGAAATGTGTTCTTGAATCATATCCATATTATGAAACTATTCACGCCACACCGAAAAGAGAGGGGTGCAAGGCTGTATGTGATACATCATGATAGAGTAAAGCACAAACCATAGAACTGGCAGCAGTCCTAACTAAATTATGTTGACTGAGCTGTACCTGTAAAACAGAGATCAGAACTTGACCAATAACCAGCCGAAATGTAAGAAGATACATTCATGTGAGAACATAAACAATGGTTTCCTGAAGTTAGCCATAATTTGTCCTTTTTAATCTTCCCACATTTGCTTGTATCTGAATTCACATCTGACAAACAATTAGCCCAACACAGCAAGCTGAGGAACGTGGTCATTAATAACTGTCGAGCGCAGCTGGCCTTAAGAATTCAGGCAACACTGCTCACGTAGACTTTAGGTCATTTGGGATGAGCAGATTTGTACACCCTACTATGTTCCACAAGCTTACAATTATGTATTCAGAATCTAAATCAATTAGGTACTCAGATACTGGCAAATAAGAGATCATGAGACCTATTCACTCAATTTTCCTCATTGCCACTTAGTGAGGAAATGACTCAAATCCTGTTCACATTGAAAATACTGGGAAAACTCTCACTCATATGAGAACAAATCCTGTTCTTATTAAAGAACATTTCATTTAAAAGCTTTACAGGAAGCAAGTTGCTGTTGCCATACTACTCCTTCTGGGTCATGTGGAAAAAGTTTGAATGCATCTGACATTTTTGCCTTCCTCCCTCTTCCATTTACATCCCAAACCTGGAAACATCTTTTATTAAAAAAAAGAAATTAAAAAAAAAAAGGAGAGATGAAAGATGCGCTTTATTCTGCTAATACTTCTTTCAGTGAAGCACAAGCATAATCTACCCTGAGGCATAGGACGAGAATGACAAGATACTGCTGTACTCAAGACAGGCTGACTTTTATTGTCAATAACTTAAATTTATTGTCAATAACTTTTTCTGCTCTTGCCCACCAATTCAACATGAAAAATGTTCACCCTTCAAATTTTTCTTGGGTCATGAAGACTAAAAGGTTAGTTGATAAGTTACATATCTACTTTTGCTAAATATTATGTGCGACTTGGGTGCTCTGTGATGACCTCTCTCTACATTTAGTGCTCCTCCACACATAATTTTAAAGGCTCTTTAATAAGAGCACATCTGGTACCAACACAGGCTGGGGGATGAACAGACCAAGGGCAGCCTTGACCAGAAGGACTTGGGGAGGCTGGTGGATGAGAGGCTGGATATGACCCAGCCATGAGCACTCACAGCCCAGAAACCAAACGACGTGTCCTGGGCTGCATCCAAAACCAGCAGGGGAGGGAGGGGATTCCACCCCTCTGCTCTGCTCTGGTGAGACCCCACCTGCAGGGCTGCATCCAGCTTGGGTACCCAGCACATGAAGAACAGGGAACCATCGGAGCAAGTCCAGAGGACGCCACCAAGAAGATTTGAGAGATGAAACACCTCCTCTATGAGTAAAAGCTGAGAGAACTGGGATTGCTTAGGCTGGAAAAGAGATGGCTTTGGGATGACCTAATTGCAGCATTCCAGTACATAAAGAAGCCGACAAGAAAAATGGAGAGGGACATTTTTCAAGAGCATGTAGTGATGGGAAAAGGGGCGGGAGGGGATAATTTCCAACTGAAAGAAAGTAGGGTTAGGTTAGATATTAGGAAGAAATTCTTTACTGTAATAGTGCTGAGACACCGCATCAGGTTGCCCAGAGAAGTTGTGGAGGCCTTGTTCCTGGAACTGCTGTTGGAAGGTTGGATGGAGCTCTGAGGAACCTGATCTAGTGGAAGGTGCCCTTGCCTGAAGCAGAGGGATTTGGACTAGATGATCTTCAAGTTCCCTTTCAACCCAAGCCACTCTACACTGTGAAAACTGAATTGAAATCTGTCATGACTCAATGATAAAGGGCGTAACGTTTGTTATAAATTCTTGTCAGGCTGAACAAAGACTCTGGACATGTCAGGCAACTCTTATGTTTTATTGCATGGTCTTCTATAACTCCAGCAACCAGCCCAATGTTTTGATGTAAAAGGCATTAGCTAACATTCCCTTAAATTCTTACAATACACTTCTACAAGAGTGGAGGATAAGAAAACTTTAATTTTGTACAGTACACTCCACAAGTCCAGCAATAAACTTCTAAATTGTGCCTGCTGATTCACAAGCCAAAACACCTCTACAAGCTCCCCACTCTCACAGCAAATTTCAATAAGGATTAGGGGATAGAATGCAATAGCCTTGTTTTGGCTACTTTCCCAGGCAAAGCAAGGGAAGAAAACCAGTCCTAGGATCCTGTGTTGGTGCTGCCATGTGGAGCTGGGGTTGCAAGACAAAGAAAAGAGAAGAGAAAACAGGAGAGGAGATGAGAAGAGAGGAAAAGATGGACTGAGAAGGCCCAATCTCTGTCCAAGAGCGAGGAAGTGGGACAAATTCATTTCCTTTTATAATTACCCTGGTGTATGTTTCTCAAATAAATTAGAATTTTTGCACATTTTTTTCCATGCATGCAGAGGCAGACCTTCTCCAGGAAGTGAGCTGGGGGGAGGCTGAGCACAAGCCTCAAGGTGGAGCAGGAACCTGGCTCAACACAGCCTGTCCTCACCTCTGTGGGACCTTCTCTTCTAAAACTCACAATGTTTGAGGCAAAACATGCTTAGGTCTCGTCCTCTACAACACCCCCTGCTGTATTTATTCTTACAGACCTCTTAGTAAATAAGATCCAGCAGCAAAACTTAATAAGAACTTCTAAAGAGAATATGAGAGAATACAAGGGGTATGTTCACATAAGTCAGAAAGGAAATGCACAGATAGATAAGGGTGCTTTAACACTAATTAACCTTTTAAGTCTGGTCAAGACATTTAAAGCATCCTAGTAGTTCAGCCTGGTTACTTAAAATTAACTGATTTTGTACTTTTAGAAACTGTTAGCAGGACTATTACAATAATTATTTTAAACATTTTCAATACAGTTTTAAAATTCAAACAGCTAAATTAAAATAACTATTTTTGCCAACATTAATGTATTGATTTTTCAACAACAAAATAAAATACCGTATTTTTTGAGTTGAGACAGCTGCTGAACAACAGTACAGGAAGTATTCATGTGATGGGCCTTGAAAAACCATAAAACTTTTTCAAGGTCTCTCTCAGCTCATAACGTAGACAAATGTAAACTGCTTTCACATGGACTGTGAAGAAATGTCTTATGAAGCAAAATACTAGTGTTTTATGAACTGAAGTACTTTATGAAGGAGTTCAATGTGAAATTGTTACATTCATAATGATGCATTATTTCACAGATGCAAGAGGATTCCAAAATTGCTTATTATGCTCATTTGTATGGGGTGTGAGAACTATTTAATGATGCAAATTTAGATCTTGCTAACACTTAGGGGAAGGTAACAATGTGGATATTGTTCTGAGCATCTCTTTCAGCAATCCACAATAAACTCAGCCACTACTATATTATCTTTACAATCAAGATTGCTCCAAAAAATGTCAACAAATACTCAAAGATGTCTGAAGCAATGTTACAATTAATAATGTTAAACTGACTGAAGAGATACTTCAGCAATTGTTAATAGAACAAAACAATACTATTAGAGGATTACAGAACAATCTTAAAAAAATGTATTACCTGTCTGTTGATTAAAAAAGAATAAAAAGAAGTAAAAATAAAACCTAGAATTTTAACAGTACATTGACATAATAAAACAATCTCCTTTTGTCATGCTTCTAGCACATGGATTTTGGGGGAATGAATGTCACAGAACTGCAAAAATGTGCAAAGCAGCTGGATGTTTTGTCACAGAGATTAAAATAGAAGCAGTCCCCCAGCAAAGTGCTGGTCATAAGATTGATCTTATCTAAATTAAACCAACAAGAAGAAAAGCGTCTTCAAGGTTATTGTGGAGTCTTGATTTTGTTAAATCTACCTGAATTTTGAGAATCGTGTTTGTACATATGTACTTTCTCCTCCAGCTCCCCATACTTGGACTGACATTGCAGCACTGACCCAGAGTGAGCAGATGCAGGATAGGATGGATATAATTAAAGCAAGTTCAGCCATGTGATATTTTTCACTGAGAATGTAACATCCGTTAGGCAAGTGAGATGGATCAGCATTATTGAATTTAGCAACCTTTATGCAAATGAGATGGATCAGCATTATTTTCTTACTGGCCCTGCATTCAGAGTAGTTCTCTTGAAGGACATAGGCTTGAGGGTCTCTTTTGCAGTGGCATGAGACAGCAAGCAAAAGTGTTTATAATATCCAGTTTGAATAGGGCCCTGCAAGTGCACTGTGGAAATACTCAATGATTCCATCCCTCCAGTGATGAGAGGCATATCCACCACACTGAAACAATGAAGATGTCTCAGTGAGTACTCCCCCATGGCTGTTTCCCAATATTTGTGCACAATCCCAACAAGAGCATCCTGGAATTATGTGAAGCATTTACGTGCCACAGGATCCTTAATGAAGAGAGGTAATAGCAGCCTGTCTAACCAAACACCTTCTGCTTGAATTCTAAAAATGCTTTACCAATGCAAATTTTGTCATTGTTTGCATAGGATCTATGGATTTTTCTTCCTCAAATAACATACTGGATGCCAACAGACAAACTACATTGACAAAAGAGAGAATTTATCTCAGTCACTGATTTGTTGTTCTTTATTAGTGGCCTGTTCAGTCAAAAAAGGCAATGCTGCGGCAGTTATGTCAAAGCTGCTGTGAAGATTAATCAGAAATAGCTTTAGTTTCAATGAAATTACAGGTCACCTATATTAAGGTAACTAAATTTAAGAGTCACTGCTGCTAAAGATCTTTATTATTATATGATAATTTCCACAAATGAAATACATATTTGGATGATCAGCCTAGGATTGGTTTAACCAGAGAAAGTAAAAATAGGCTTTCTTCTCATCAGGGACCCAGTTACTTGGGATGAGACAGAGTAAAGAATCCAGGGCTGTCAAGCAATGACAGTTTGTATGAAACATTTCAAGGAAATAGGAATGTGGAAAAATGTCCCAGGGAGAGAGATAAGTAAGTTATTTAAGAAACAACTTCAAATTCATGCAAAAATAAAAGCTTCTCCTGCCAAATGAGTGAAACTTGTCAAGTCTACTAGATCTCTTAATTAACTGGGAGCATGAAAGAATCTCCCTTCAAGGTATTTGAGCTTGCAGGCATCATGGCTAGTTCTTTTTGCAGAGTATAAAATGAACAATGCATTTATTAGGCTCATAAAGCAACTTGGATGAGTTGAAAATAGAGATGACTAATCAGGGGAGAAATTAAATTATTCATAATGTGGAAACATACTGGAAGGAGGGAAGGGTTAAAAATAGCTGGCAAATTCACATTTTGAATATACTGGAGGGCAAAGAAGGACTTGGAAATGTGCAATCCAACCCTTCCTAAAATCCCTTTCTAACAAAATTCACGAGCCTACACTATCTCTAACAGATCTTTGTAAGCATTTTTCATAGGAATCAGAAACCTAGGAATCTCATTAATAATAAAACAAACCTTACAGTTCTGCAGTTGATTTGACTCTCTTATTGTAGCCCAATGCCATTCCATATAGCGCTGAATTGGAAAACAATGACAGAAGGAAAAACACTTCTAGAAGCATTAGTTTGTAATCTGTTGCAATTTGAGGGGATTATGTTGGATAAAAACATAGAAACAAAAAAGCACAACTCCCTCACTAGGACATTTATTTCTTCTCTCTTGTGCACCTGACAGAGACTGCTGGCCAAAAAAAATTTGCTTTAAAATAAAAAACAACCCCTCCTCCCACAAACAAGTTAGCAGCAATTCCACCTGCCATAATTTTGACAACACATTTTTGTCCTTGAAAAAATCCCCAGGGTTCACATTTTCAGAACTTTCTGAAAAATGGGCTTCTTTTAAACCATTGATCTGAACACCAGAACTGCTAATCCCATCAAAATTACTGAGTTTGAAACATTCAATTCTCAGTGAGTGAAGGATTGGAAAGAACGTCTGTCCTTAGACGAGATGCTTCTCCCAGTGGCAAACACACAAGTAATCCTCAGTGTATTGCTGTTCCTTAGAGGAACAAATGGCAATATCAATGTGAGCAAAGGCTGTTAAGAACAGACTCAATCAAGAGCAGACTCAAACAAGAACAGAGGGTGCATGTTAACAACAGAGGCAATCAACAGAGTCAATCAAGGACAGAAGGTGCATGATAACAAGGTTTGTTTTGCTGTTTGTGTATCTTTCCTTTTTTTTTTTTTCCTTTTTTTTTTTTCTCAATCTCAATTCCCATACACATCAACTGTTAAATATTAACTGAAATATATTTACTAAAGCAAATGTTGCTCTGGGTATTCTGGCCACACTCTCCGCCCCCGCCCACCTTATCCCCCCAAAAAAACCCCAAAAATTGTAATTCAGGAAGTTTACACTGATATTTTAATTACGTTTGTGTGCTTTAAAGATGTAGAGCTGAAATCTACTTTTCTCTCATCCCTGAAGTACAGCATTTTAAGTCACTGCAGGGAACCTTATTCTAGATGTCGAAAACTTTGTCATAGTTCTTCTAATCCCTCTTTTCTTTCCAAATGAAAAGAAAGATCTTGGAGAGCTTTTGAAGGCCAAATGAGAGCAAAACACTTCCCGTAAAGTTAAATGAGATGTTATTTATTGAACAACATCCTCAGACACATGGTGTGATTTTTGGGGGGTTTGTCCTGTGCAGGGGCAGGAGTTGGAGTGGAGGATTCTTGTGGGTCCCTTATAACTCAGGATATTCTATGATTCTGTGGTCAATTATGAGTAGCAAGCCAGCAAGGAAAGGACCCTAGTCCAGAAAGCCATACTAAGTGGATGAGTACCTCTTTAGCTTCAGTGTACTTCTCAATGCTTGTGGATATTACATACAGATAAACTGCATGTAATATCCACAAGCATTTTTGATAGTTTACTATCAAACAGAAATCTGTGGAACAGCTAATGCTCCTGAAAATGACTATAATCTGCTTCATGACTTTTATTGCTAGTGAAAAGTGAGACAGCAATTGGCTTAAGGAGAAAACTAAAAATTTGAATATCACTGTGTTGGTTTGGCTTTTTGTAAATGCGGCATCCACATTTGGGTCTGATCCAGCCTAGCCAGACAGCTTGGTGGGATTAACTCAGACAGAGTTGGTTTTTTTTCTCCACAACTATGACACTACTGCTATAGTGTTATTAAATGCCACTTCTGTACTGCAGTACAGAGGATGAGCAACACACATATGTGCAGCACTGCACTGGCTCACTCACTAACATCACTTCAATTCACCTCTTTCTACATCAGGACAGCAGAGGCCATCAAAGAGCAATTAAACACAGCAACTCCTGATCTGAATGTGCTTTGAAGCCTAAATTCCTATAAGTATAATAAACTCCTATAAGTATCAAGTCTTGTAGGAGTTTCAATAGAATGAAAATGAAATAATGTGAATTATTTATACTTGGGATATTTAGGCTCACATACAAAAATTTTACAACATTAAGTAACTGGACACAAGTGAAATGAATGAACAAATGAAACAAAGTGAGAAGCAAAGGAACAAGTGAGAAGAATCTCACTTCATAAACTACAGAAAACTCATTGAATAAATGTCCATAAACTGCATGAATATATGTAGTCTTTATAATAAGGAAAAACTGGCTAATCATCTAAATAAGGGGGATTTAGGGACTTCTATACATTCATATATTATACTGATGTGGAATATTTAGGTTTTATATTACATTATCATTTATCAGTGTTGTCTCTGCTTTTCCTCAAGACTCTTAAAAAATTCCTCTACTAAGGACAGCTTGACCTGAGGAAAATTTCACGAGAATTTTCCAGCTTATTTTCTACCAAAAAATGTCTTACCTTTAAAAAAATCCTTTAGCTCCATAGAAAAGCAGCTCATGCAGGATAAAGTCAGATGGATGTCACAGTGGAAACTGCATGTTTGCCTCTGCTGCCTCAGTGACTGCTCTTGCATGCAGCAAACCCACGGGTGTCAGGAAAAACTTTGTAAGCTGGACTTCAGTGACTCTGTGCTCCACACAGACTGAGTCACCTGCAAGTTTTAATATCTTTGACTTGCGAGATGTTGTGACCTCCAGTATGGGCTAAAGTAGCAAAGAATGGTTTCTGGTTTGATAGAAATTCAAAGTCCTTCACACTTTTTTTCCCCCCTTGTTTTTTCTTCCTTCCTTCAAGAACACATGATATATTCCATACACCTATTTAAGCAGAAAAGGAAATTTTTGAGGATATCTTTGTAAAAATAGAAACTAAATAACCCCTGCTCAGTGCTTGAATATCAGAGACTTAGGAACAACACAGGAATTAATACATCACATGGTAAGAGCAGAGAGATTTAGAAGAAGATGCAAGAAGTGTTCAAAGATGTCCATATCTCACAGGGAACCCAGGGACATAGCAAAGGACAATGAGAAACAAACAGAACTTCATTATACAGAAAGTGTGAAGTGTCATTATCTGAAGACTTCTGTATTTTTTCTCATTTCTCTCATACCTCAAAAATACTACATTCTTCCCCTCCAATTTCTCCATTTACCTATTGTAAATGCTTTTAAAATATAATAGGAAAATTTGTATTTGGTCAAGATTTCAGAAAACATATCAGGACTAACAGCTTTTATTCAATTCAGGGTAGGAAATTCCTACTAACCAATTCAGGAATTTGAGAAAGGGGAAATTTTGATCATTTAATTTAGGTTTATGTGCCTTCAAAATTCTGTCTTTCCCAAATTGTGCTGTGACTTTAGGCCCCAATTCCTATGGAAGTGGGAACTCTGTACTACTCAGGAAAAAACCAGAATGTTACAGAGTCTTGTTTCAGCAAGAGAAATTTTTGTTAAAGAGTGCTTCTTGCTGGAAGCAGCTTAGCTCAGAGAAATGGCTAATGTTTATTTAATTAAAATAAACAAGATAATGCTATATTTTGCAGACATTTAAAGACCTTTCAAATTTCACGAAATAAAGGATCAACAGGATTAGCAAGTCTTTGGATTTCCCAAAGTACAAGCGTATCAGATTCAGTAATAAGAAAGCATTTGATAGAGGAAAAAAAAAGATTCAAGTTTGATATCAAAATATGTTATCATCCTGGTAATGGTGATAACACGAATGGAAATTCTTGAATGAAAACAGAATAGCCCTTCCTGTACTCATTTCTGCAATTCATGTGTCAAAGTTATTCATGTTATTAAAAAAAACCAACAAAATAGACAGAAATTGTTTGATCTGACAGATTCATGAGATTTTGCAGATCTGAAAGGATCTTTGCAGATTAAAATATGTAGTGAAAAACAGATAAAAAGGAAGTGTGTAGTTTTCATTGATATACAGGAAAAAAAAAACAAGCAATGATGTTGCCTAGAACACACAGAAGTAATAGATGGACTGGTGAGAGAAAAATGTACTCCTATAAACTGTAGAGGAATCATATACTTTTAAGCAAGGAGATAAAGACTTTTGCTATGGTTTTAATAATGCAGGTCCATTAAAAATCTTCTGATGGGTCTGATCAAGGTTGGAAAATCATAGGTTAATGCAGTAAAGTGCTAATAACCTTCATGGAACCAAATGTGGGTTTATATAATTTCCTAACAGAAGCAATGGGCCAAATGGATTTACGATAAGGGAGTCTGGTTGGGCTTATGAAGGTAATGTAATAACATGCATCCTTTGGGATTCCTATTTCCTCAATATGGGTCGAAAAAATAGGGCAAGTTCTACCACTAAAGACAAATCAGAAATGAGACAGATTCTGGCCATGAGGTAAAATAATTCACAGGCAATAACCCTTCAACATGAAATGTCCCTGGGGATATAAAGACATGTAAGCAAAACCAATACATATATCTAAAAATGTAAAGGTTAGAGTATAAAAAAAAATATCATGTTGATATTGTGCCTTTCTGGAGGGCATGTTCCTAGCAAAAAATATCAAAGGTGATGACAGAACCCTGAAATTTTTTGATCACATGCAAGATTCACAACCACACCGGAAAAGTTGAGACTTGTCTGTAGTTTACAGCTGGCAAAAAGCCTTGTAAGATGGGCATGAGTAATTTAATTTTAGTATTGTAGATGTTAATAAATGGGTGATGATATAAACTACTGAAATACACAGTATAATGTAATTGATTTTTTTAACCAGAAATATGGCAACTTGCCATCCATTTTGGGAGACATTAAATTTTGTTCATGAAATCATAGGGTGATTCTGCTCTTACTGCAAATTGTGAGGTTGAGATCTGGTACAATAAAAATCCTAAAATTATTTGGTTTGCAAGGTATAATGATAAAAAGTTATAAGAAAAACTTAAATCCCTCAGTTCTGCTCCTCTTTTCCTACTTTTTCAAGCTTCAAATCTACCCTCCATTCATTCTCTCTTCGTTATCTCCTTAAACTCCTTAAAGTTTATAATAACTTCCTCTTCTTTCAAAATCCTGCTCATGGGGGATGAACCAATTATAACCTCTTATCATGTAACTTCTGCTAGAAATCAGGAGGCAAACAGTACATAGGAAGAATTTGAAATCATACATGGAAAAGAGGTAAAATTATGGGCAAGCAGTAGTCCATAATTTAAATCCTGCTCAACTCATTTGAGGCCTACTGGCAGAATCTCTTCAGCTCTTTTATCTGCAGATCACATTACCATGGTATTACTTTCTCTCACATTTTACATATTTATTTGTTTATTATTTTCATATTAGTACCATTTTCTTTCTAGCTCCTTGGACCACATGAGTTTCACTAGAGTTATTTGGAGGAAACTTCCATACCAAACTGTACTTAGCATTCTGCTGCTAACAGCGTGGGAGTAAAGCACAGAACAAACACCATACTGAATCAACCAGTGGTTTTTATCCATTTCCACTGTCCATTGCTTTGGTTTGGTAGAACACAATGAGGACACCTAGAGAACATCCCTCGGGGAAAAATAATTTGAAATAATTACCTTTAAATATATCTTTCATTTTTAGTCATTCTTTTTCCATGTATTTTATTAACCATAATTAGTAATATATAATTGTGCATGTGTTTGGACCATCATCTTATACACCAACCATATTAGTCATTTAACCTAAGTGAAATCTATCTTACTTACACTTTTATTACAGTTTAATCTAATTTATCCTTCTCAAAAAATTGATTTTGAATTAAATTTTATTATACAGTTTCTACTCACTATCACATTTTCTCTTCTCAAGCTGAATACAAGGTCACTATTAGGAAGTAGCTATTAAATATCAGCATATCCAGACGTTGTATAGTTCAGTGAAGGGAAAATCCTCAGGGCCTGATTTTCCTTGCTTGTACATTTTACAAAACAAAAATTCCCTTATTATGCATAAGGGTGACCAGAAATAATTGCCAGCTTGAAGGGAAGGAGCTGTACCTCGCAGTGCTGATAAAACCCACTTCAAACATCATTTTATTACAGACTCCTTTACACAGGAAATCCATACTGAGGAGCACAGAAATTACTTGAATACCTGTCCTGAAAACATTTACACATTTATTTATACAAATATATATACATATGCTCATTCAGTGCAACAGTGAAGTGAAGTAATCAATAAACTTTAAGCTAAAAAATAAGTTTTCAGATATGAGTGGTTGTTTTGTTGATCCACTCATGTTATCTGTCCCTATTTTATTTACTCTCCTGTTTTCTATGACAAAGATGTTTTGATAGATTATAGGTTATAGATTATGCAATAGATTATAAGTTATGCAACAAAATTGATATTATGAATTAAAAAAAAGTTCAAAGACTACTTGTTTTATATTCATTTACATATTTAGTGGAAGTAAGGGAGAGAGTTTCGTTATAAATTCCTCCACATGCATTTTGATATGATAAAAGCACTAAAAATCTGGTGAAGAAAACACTGAGATCACATTCTCACATTCTTGACCGTACCTGGAACTAAAATTTACTGTAAAACAGTAAGGGTTGCTCTAACTGCTTGCATCCTTCACCCATCTTCTCTAGAATATCACTCATGCAAAGGCTTTGAAATCAGCCTGAGGGGTTTTTTCAGCTCTTTCATTGAGATGTAAATTTTCAGGAACTGCATATTTCTAGGAACTGCCCTTCAACTTATGCTTTTCTGATACTATTTTTTCAGAGAAACTTTTTTCAAGGTTGGAGCAGCTTTATCGAAGCATATCAAATTTAACAACAAAATCTAACTAAAAATCCTTTCCGCTTCCTTGGTACTCTCCTGAAAGCTGACGATCAAGACATTTTTAAACAAATATTTTAAAATATTTTTTCAAGATGCACAATTATCTCAGATTAAACAAAAAATATCAGGTTTTAAAATGAATATTTTGCAGGAATAACACCTTTGAGAGCACTCTAACTATGCATTATCTAACTTTTCTATTGCTATCAGCTGAAATAAGAGAAGGTGTTGGTTAGAGGTATATGCATCCTGCTGGATCCAAGAGGAATAAGGCTGATGGCACTCTGTGTGCCTAGATCTACCAGCATTGATGCTGAAGATGCGCTCCCAGGAGACACACACACACACCAGCCCACACATACCCTACATATACTCATCTCAGTGCAGCTGTCACGCAGATCACAGAGAGAAACCGGGAGCACCCACAGGAGCACAGACAGCGCCAGTGGCCTCATCCTGCTTTCCTCTGGGGCTAGGCAGGATGGAGGCCCACTTGCTACAATATGCACATTCACACATACATCTACATATCTATTTCTGTGTCTATACCTGCCTATATATACAGGCACCCACTCCCTTAGTCTGAAAGGTGACTGGACTGCTGCTCACCATGACTCGTGGGGACTGCTTTCCCACCTGGTTTCTGGAGATGATGTCTCCCCTGAGACTGACCAGGGAGGTGCCTGGACAAGGTACAATTCACTGGGAGGCCTTCTTTTGGGTTCCCTGTGTATTCTCATGCTTTTCTCAGCTTCTGCAGGTGGGCTGATGGCCCATGTGTGGTCTGCCTGGGAATGGCTTGGCAGGGGATTATTTGGGCTTTCCCTTCTACCATTGTCTGTCTGTTCCCCTGTGAGTGTGCAGATAAGCTTTATCACATAATCCTACAGTACTGGACTATATCCAAATGAAAAGCTCAGTGGAAATCTACTTTTTTATGTTTTTCTCCTTCTTGTGCTAGCAACTATAAACACTTCTTACACGTTGTGCCTGTTTTGGCTGGGGTAGAGTTAATTTTCTTCACAGTGGCCGGTATGAGTGTTGTGGATTTGGGCTGGGCATAGAGTTGATAATAAAGAGATGTCTTTTGTTATAGCTTGCTCAGAGCCAAGGCTATTCTGCTTTTCGTACTGCCATGCTGGCAAGGGAGTTGGGGATACATGGAAATTTGGGAAGAGACACAGGCAGGACAAGTGACCCCAAATGACCAAAGGGATATTCCGGATTATATAAAACCATGATCAGTGTATAAGGTGGGGAGAAGAAGGAGGACGTGGGGGCACATTTGGAGTGATAACGTTTGTCTTCCCAAATAACCCTCTTGTATGATGTGGTCCTGCTCTACTGGAGACAGCTGAACAGCTGCCTGCCCATGGGGAAGCAGTGAATGAATTCCTTGTTTTGATTTGCTTGGATGTGTGGCTTTTTGTTTCCCTATTAAACTGTCTTTATCTCAGCTCATCAGTTTTCTATTCTTATCCTTTGATTCTCTCCCTGATCTTGACTGAGCAAGCAGCTGCCTGTGGCTTGGCTCTTGGCTGGTGAAAAACATGACACGTGTCCATAACATTCTATAACTAGTGATACATGATTGATTTCAGTCCTTTCTTTAATTGTAACATGTCTTTTTTGAGTTTCCACCCACTATTACCCACTGCTTTTCATTGACGTTAACCACTGTTTTTCATTTTTTTTCTGTATCCAAAATTTTAGAGTTCCCTCTGTCAGGTACTCCAATTTCCTTCTAACCATGTTTTATCATGGCTTGCTGGGGAGGAGAGGCAAACTTCCCTTCAGCAATGAAGATTTCTCTAAAGCTGGTCATTGCTGCTTCAGTAAACAATGAGACCAGAGCATAAAATAAGGGGAGTAGCTGCTGACCCCTTGTGTGCTGCCAGCTGGAGCAGTCAAAACAGCTTAGTGGATGCAGGAGATAGAAGAGAGCAGCAACAGTGAATCTGGAGCAGGATCTCTGGGGAGGACTCATGCTTTAACCAGCATTCCTTTACAGCTTTAGGAAGGATTATGCCTGAGATGTCATTAAGATCCAATATTGCTAGTAGATTTGGAGTTATGACAGAGTAACAGGAAATAAGTTCTTCAAGTTCCTTAGATACTGACAAAGCCCACTGAATTTCAAAAATAATCTTTGATAGTTGGAACTCCTAATAATGCAAGATAGCAAATAAATTCCATATATTTTGTCAAGGCGTTGACTAATAAATTCTCATATTTGATCTGGAAGAGGAAACTCAACACCCGAAGTTAGGGTATCTCAGACAGTTTCACACAAGATTTGTAAGTTATTACGTCATGACTAAGGCAGAGTCTAATTTATGCAAATTTATGCCTAATTAATTTCCTCTCTTAAAGCAAAACACTATTTCATATAATGAATTCCAAATGTTTTTGCTGGCAAGTTTTTTCCTAAGGAACTTCAAATTCTGCTTTTCACTGATATGAAGAGTAGAAACATGGAAACATATAGAGAGTATGTATGTATACCAATCAGAGAAATCAGAGAGGGGTGAGGTGTATATATATGTATGAAAAATATCAGTAAATGACTGGCTCTCTCAAATTTTTCATTCCTTAAATTTCTTTCCATGGACAGCATATTTAAATTTTGAAAAATAAAAAGAGTATTACTACTTTCATCTGTAGTAAATGCCATTCAGAATACTTCCAGCTCCCGCCTTTATGTCTGGTACTGTTGGATGGTCTTTTATTTTGTGTTTAAAGCTTCTTTAAGAGCAAAATCATGTTCTCTAGGCCTATAGTTCTTCTTTCATAGAGAAGAATTTCCTTATCTTCCTATTAAGGAAATCCTTTCTAGAACTATTTCTAGAACAGTGTAATTATTTCACACTGTTATAAATGGTAAATGCAAAGAGGTAGAGAAACTCCATTGGGATTATTTATTTAGACAATATTTAGCTACATTTCCATCAGCTGAAGAATCTGTACATTATAGCTCAGATTGAGCATTTCTGTAGAAGAGCTAGTGCAGACATCCACTTCATATGCATGTCAAATAATTTTATTTTAAGCCATCAATAATGTGGTGTCATGTTAGACTAGTCTAAATAGTACAGTGCATTATGTGTTCATGTCCTAACTTAGTCACCTTAAAGGAATACAGCATGTCCAATGGCAAAGCAGAGCAAGCAGGAGCAATTGGTAAACTGGATGCAAAAGTAAGCTCCTGATTTGAGTTAAAATGTTGATATGAACACATCCTGTAGCATTCAACCCCCAACTTTAAGAAAAAAATTGCACTGTCAGGATTAGAATGTACAAACTGCATAATGATCCCCAGGGAGAAAACAAGTACATGATGGTCTCTACTCTCAGCATTTATCTGGTTACAAAAATTTACCAAAGTCAGTATTTCATGGAAGTTTGTTTTTCTTCTCTGTATTTCCATTTGTCTTCCATTACACTTACACAGGTCTTTCTGGTAAATGCATGAGATTTAAGGTGGAGACTTCTCCATCTTATCCCAAACCCAAAATGACAAGAAAAGGTTTATTATTTGACAATAACAATCTTACCATGGATTTCAAATGGGTTATTTTGTAACAACACTTAGATTAGTATCTACAGAAAACAGAATAGAAGAAAAACAGGTCTAAAAATAGCTTTAGAAGAAATGTGATTTCTCTGCAGTTTAAATTATCCATATAAAAATAGAGATATTTTTATATGGATAATTTAAAATATGCTGTTAAAAGGTTAAGTTACATATAACTCCTATAATACGCCAAAGGCTCCAGATTCTTAACTAGGACAGCTCTGTCTTTTGTGAGTATCGGCAAATCTTGGGGCAATAGATGTTCCTTTACAAGTCACCTTATTTAAATCATGAAGTAGCTAAAACAGTACCTCCAGAGGGCCTATTTTTCAAAACTAATTTTGGAAAATGTTCTGTTTTGAGGCACAGTTGCCTCTAGCTAAATGCTTGTTGACTGGAATACCTCAGCTATAACTGCACATTTAAGATACAGCCTTTCAGCTGGCTGGATTATGCCTTGTAATTGCTCTACTTGCATTATTTGAATTCATGTATGCATAATGCGAAACCTAATGTGAAATCTAGTTCCTTTGTGATGTCCCTGTTTTTTATCCTAGCCTTCAAAAACCCAGGAGCAATTTTGTTCATCACATGCTGTCCTGCTGCAAAATCAACTGAGGCAACACTAAATGTTGGGGTTGGTGTTAGCAAGAAGGAATGTCTGCCCTCTTACCACCACTGTCACACTGCCCTGCTGTGACCTTCTGTATCTCCTTGCTAGGATCAGAACTTTCCCTTTTTTCATATATGCTTTAGGACAAGTGATATTTCCTTTAGCAAGGAGCATGTTATTTAGAACAACAGCTTCCAGATGCAAAAAAGCTATTGGGATAAGAGTTATTCTTGGAATTAGAAGCATTTAAAGGTTGTCTTAATTCCAAAATATGGGATTAATTTATTTCTTTTTTTTTTCTTAAAGACTTACGCTCTATTTGAGTTCAGTCTACACATCTGTTCTCCTTGCTTCTCTTGAATTAGACTCCCACTGACACAGCCTTCCATATGGAGGACACTTGAGTATTTGAAGTAACACTCTTCGACACTTTAGTCTGGTCTTTGGAAATAACACTCACGAAATAACCTGCAAGCCTTCAGCATAATTCCTTGTGAAGTAGAATTAGGCGCATTTGTAAATCTTTAAGCCTGTTTCCTAGATAACATGACCAATAGACCAATAATATGCAAATATGTATTTCTATGTAAATAAAGATATAATTGCATTAATGTCAACTTAAAGAGAAAGGGGAGCTTTCCTTTCAAGAATACTTATCATTTGGAAGTCTGGCTGATAGAAGTGTGCATACATTTCTCTACAGATAGCTCAACCTAGTGCAAGTGCAGTATTTACAAATAGTTAAAGTATAGGTTTTTGTTTAACATCTCTAATACATCATTTGATTGGACAATGATGGTTTTCCATCTTGCTTTCTAAGAAAGCCTTCTTTCACATCCTCTTTCCCACATCGTGGTCTTTTTCCCAGTTTCTGGAGCCCTTGGGCTCTAGGCATCATAAACTTGCTGGCACTTTGGGGTGCTTACCTAATGCTTCCCATCTTCCATTCAATTTCTCATTTCCATAATTCACATACCAGTCTTAAAGAAAACACCTAATGTTTAAGTTTGTGCCTGATTCATTTTGGATCTTGATTCAATTTGAAATACTGCATGTATTATTTTTCTCTTGTTTCCTCTTTCACAGACTGAGGGAGTTACTCTTGCACATACCTACATGGTGTAGTTTGACATCTCTATAAGATGGTTTTGTGCAAGTAGGAACTGTGAGCTTGGTGGAGCTCTGGGCCTATCAGTTCAGATCTAATTAGCTCCCTGTCTGCATTTTAGCTTAAATAAAGTATCAAGGAAGAGAACATAAAGCATAAACATATGCTTTTAACATAAACAAATACACTTGATGTCAAGGAAAGACACTGCTAGGACAGACAGTAAGGCCTAAGATATGTCAAAGAAGAAATCTCATTAGATGCTGGACCTCGTAGCCATAATGGTTTTGTAGAAACAATAGTAAAGATTGCCTGGGGAAATGTTCCTGTCTCCATCTCTGGAAGTCTTTAAAAAAATATTAGAAAAGCACATCAGGAATGACACATCTATGAACAATTGCTCTAGGCAGGAGAAGGGACTTGAAATTTTCTTTAAGTTCCCATCTAACTGTGAGA
This sequence comes from Ammodramus savannarum pratensis, assembly GCA_020466415.1. Lineage (NCBI taxonomy): Eukaryota > Metazoa > Chordata > Aves > Passeriformes > Passerellidae > Ammodramus > Ammodramus savannarum. The sequence goes on from JAHXMQ010000807.1 coordinate 60,518,492, forward strand.
GCAAATAGACTTTTAACTCCTTCCTGACCTGATCAAGGAAATTGTAATATGACATAAATGGGAATATTCCATTTGTGCGGGTTTTCAACATCACAGTACATTATACTTTATGCTGATAAACATGTAAGATTGAACATGTGGGAAAGAAGTAGGAAAAGACAGGCAAAATGAACTTTTCATGGCATCTGCTCTGATATTTTAGTCTGGCAAGTTTTGTTTACATTTATGAATATGAATATTAGCTCTTTTGTGGAACATCATATTTCCACCACATTTATGACAGTAGGTCTGTTAGCCTCAAACCAAGTCTCATCCTCATAACAATGAATTGCAACAGTGTCTTGAGCTGCATTAGGAAGCACATTTCTAGAATTTTCAGGGAGGTGATTCATCTTCTCTGCTCAGTACTGGTAAGGCCACACATAGGATGCAGGGTCCCGTTCTGGGCTCCTCAGAACAGGAGACATGGACCAAGACATGGAGCAAGTCCAGCAAAGGGCCACAACGATTATTACTGAAGTATCTACTGCGTGAAGAAAGACTGAGAGAGCTGGGACTGTTCTGCCTGGACAAAAGCAGACTCAAGAGGACCTTATCTATCTGTACACATGAAAGTTGGGAATGAGGAGGACAGAGATATACTTTTCTCAGTGGTGCCCAGTGACAGTACAAGAGGCACAGATTTTTTAGAAAACCCATCAAAATATAAACACAGGAAATTCCGTCTGAACACAGTTCACCCACTTTTCTTACTCTGAGGGTAAACACAGGAACAAGTTGCCCAGAGAGGCTATGGAATCTCCATTCATGGAGATATTTAAAAAACCAAATAGATTTCCCCAAACCCTTTGCTAACCCAACAGTCCTGGGCAACCTACTCTGACTGACCTGCTGTAAGCACGAGGTGGTTTCCAGTTATCCTCTCCATCCTAAAATGCCCCGTAATTCAGCTAGTAGTTATTATTGGTAACTATCTCCTGGACAGGGCTGGTGGTGCACATCTGCTGGCAAATATCTGAGAGGAGGGCTGGGTCAGTGGCTCTGTGTCCAGAGCAATGCTTTCAAACACTCAGCCCTTCAGGGCTGCAGTGCTTTCAGCCTCCTCTGGTCAGTGCTGCTTGCTAGAGCCCCGAAGCAGCAGTTTAGGCCACTCCAGGATATCTGAGGAAGAACGTCTGCCTAGGTGAAGCTACAGCCATCCTTGCACTCACAAACACTCTTCTTCACAGTTTACTACATGGCTGAAAATCTATTAGCAGGAACAGGTATACAGAAAGACTGTCAAATACTGCACTGACAGATATTTCCTTTATACTATGTGTTGACACTATAAATAGCACCATAAAGCAGCAAGATAGATGTTAAGGCAAAGAGGGAGGAGTTGTAAGGATTAGGCCAAAAAATAACTAAAATATGTTACTTCAGTACTTTCTAAGAAAGATTACCTGTACAGCAAGAAAAAGAATTAATCTCCAGACACATGCAGATTAGCGTCAGAGAAATGCTCTGTGAGATCTCTGCTCAAAATTCTAAATGTTAATTTGAAACATGGTGTTCTGCAGGTACTGTTATAAAAAAAAGAGGTGGTTTAATGAGGAATAACAAGGCTGAATTGATGAACTGTTTTATTTTCACATGAACACAGAATTTTCAAGAGTAGTCGTGCTGCAGGTGGCTTGTTTCGACTTAAAGCTAATTCTAGATAATAAGACCTCAAAGAGCGTGACTTTTTCCTCAAATAGAACTCCCTCAGGTGTCACTTATGATTGGAGCAGGTAAAAACTATGGCTATAAAAATGAGCACAGTGTAAGCATCCTTGATTTCAACAGTTTAGTGTTTGGACCGCTGTGCTTTCCCTTGCAGCTGACTGTCAAATCAACTTTATTCCAATGTTCAATGCAGTGGCTTCATGCAATTCAAAACTCCAAGCATTGTGAAAAGAAGAGTGTATTTCACCCACAAGACTTTGGCAGATTTAAGAGGAAATAGATTTCCTTATGTCTCACAGATAGGCACTATTTCTATACTTGTCTCCATAGAAGTTCAAGTTTACATTATATCCACCAAGCTGGAAGCATCTTGGTAAACCTGAATTAAAGCAAAATAATTTTGTTAAATGGGAAGAGAAATTACATAAAGTCAGAAATGCTTCCCTGAAGTTTAAGATTTACCAAACTGTTCACGTCTGGTCACAAATAATTGTATATTGTGTTGTGTAGAGACAGAAGCCTTTGAACTGAATGGAACTATGTAGTGGACCTACCTAAGATTTTCCCATTATAAGTCCTCCAAAGAAAAGGCTTTTAAGCTTAAATTCCAAGTCTTATTAGAATATGAAGGGAAAATTTAAATTTGGACAGGGGGAGGGGGAGAGGTGTTAGGAAGCCAGCAAGACTAAAGACAATAGAAATAAATAAATTCTATAACCATCTTTCTTGCACACTGAAGCAAGAGGACTTCTTTCTCTCAGCAGCTGCCCACTCAGAAGCTGTTTGGAGAAATATCTGCTGTGCTCTCCACTTCCCAGGAAGTTTCCTCAGTACTGAGGCCATCACTCCCTGCTGCCACATTTTGGGGATTACAGATTTTCCTCTCCTGGACATACTAAACACAAGAGTTCACCTGAGGTGTTCCCTCTCAGGCTCAGAGGAACATGGCCAGCATACACACTGTCACTGCACACACAGCTTCCTGAAGAAAGCAAACAGAGATCTTGCCTCTTCCCTAATCTATGGTTTTGCCACTACCCCAAAAACTGTGAACTCCCAATGTTATGCCTACAATCTCACTGATCCCATCTTAAATGCAGGAGTCTGGAGGAAGATAAACACAAAAAATGTGATTATTCCTTCCTCTTTCAACTTTGAAATTTGCTCTTTGGGATAGGTGGATAAACTACCAAATAAAAGTATTTAATTCCAAATGGATGGCCACATCTAATATTTAAATTCTGTTTGTTACAACGGGTAAAAAAGGCTCCTCAATAGATCACAGTTGTATTAAGAACTGTGAATACAAGGATGTCAATATGAGTATACTGTTATTTGTATAACTGACCTACTTCTGTTTGAAAGACAACAGAACTTCTCCAAGGTCAAAAGTGTCATCTCCTGCAGCTTGCTAGCTATTTTCTTTCAGGGAAAACAGCTCAGGCCTCAAACTTTGTAGCATGTGAAATCTTTTACTTTATAAGCAGTGGTGGCAAATCATCTAGGAACAAAGCAGGCAGGAAGCAAAAGAAGAAAAAGTACTATTCTCATGAATGTATTTATTAGCTACTATCTTACAAAAAAAAAAATCCCACTGTCAATCATTGGTTCAACAAGAAAAGCACTGGAAAATACTGACTACTTAATCCTTGCTTATAAGCTTTTAACAATATTTCAATGTAAATTGATGTTACTATAGTAGCAGCATAGTCAGAATTACAGAATCACAGAATGGGTCAGATTGGAAAGGACCACAGTGGTCATCTGGTCTAGCCTCCCTGTTCAAGCAGGATCATCCTAGAGTAAACGACACAGGATTGTGTCCAGATGGTTCTTTATTATCTCCAGTAAGGGAGACTCCAGAACTTTTCTGGACAATCTATTCCAGCGTTTGGTTACCTTCACAGTAATGAAGTTCTTCCTTATGTTTAGGAGAAACTTCCAGAGCATCAGTTTCTGCCCATTGCCTCTTACCTTGATGCTCGGCCAGGGTAAGAACTTGCCAGGAAGAGCTTGGGTTTATCCTCTTGACACCCTTCCTTCAGAGTTACAGACACTGATGAGGCACCTTCTTGGATGCCTATTCTTGAGGCTGAACAGGCCCAGCTCCCTCAGCTTTTCCTCAAAGGAGAGATGCTCCAGTTCCTTAATCACCTTTGCTGTCCAGTGGAATTGCTTCAGCAGCTCAGTGTCTCTGTTGTACTGAGGAGCCCAGAACCTGACACAGCACTCCAGGTGCACCTCACTAGGGCTGAGCAGAGAGGCAGGATCATCCTCCTGCCTCTGACCTGGTGAAAATGCTCTTCCTAATGCACCTCAGGACACAACCAGCCTTCTTGGCCACAAGGACACTGCTGGCTCACTAACAGCTTTTTGCCCACTGGGGTCCAAGGTCCTTCACTATAATGCTGCTTACAGCACTCAGACCTAGCCTATGCTGGTGCCTGGGATGATTCTTCCCCAGGTGCAGAAGATGATTCTTCCCTGCACTTGCCTTTGCTGAATTTCAGAAGGTTCCTCTCCACCCATCTCTCCAGCCTGCCAAGGTCCCTCTGCAGGGCTGCACAGACTTCTGGAGTATCGGCCACTCCTCCAGCTTTGTGTGGTCAGAGAACTTGCTGGGGAGACATTTGTCCCTTCAGACAAGTCACTGATGAAAGTTAAGCAATGCTGGGCCCAGTACTGACCCTTAGAACTAGACTGTGACACTGATCATGATTCCCTGGGACCTATCACTCAGCCAGTTTCCAATCCCTTCCACTGTCCATTCATCCAACCCACACTTCTGCAGCTTGCCCAACAGGATTTCTTGAGAGACAGTGTTGAAAGCCTTACTGAAGTCAAGGTAGACAATATCCATTGCTCTCCCTGGTCAGATTGATCTTAGAAATCCCAGTACATCCTTACAAAGATATGGAACACTGAACACCTCTGTTCAGTTTCACAGCTTTTCACATAAAGTTTCTATTAGGCATCTGAATCCAAATACTTGCTTTAGGAGCTGAAGTATCAGGAATGCTAAATTTCTTTCTTAATAAATCAAGAATTTACTCATTCTTTGCAAAAGGTAGGCATTTAACTTGGGAACTACAGATGAAGTTTGAAATAATTCTTTAGGCTTAGAAATAGAGTTTAAATTCAAAATCTGTTACTTTTAGAGACATAAGAATTTACAGAATTTCCTATCATGAAAGGAAATGAAATCTTGAAATCAGAGAAGAAAGTATAAAAAACACTCTGAAAAGGAGAAATGAAAAAATCAAATGCAATTGAAAAAAAGAAAAAGAAAATTTGGAAATGGAATTAATACAATGAAATGGATTAAGATGAAATGAAGCACAGTGAAAGGGACAGAAATTTGCACATATTATAATTACTGAAATCCCACAATCAGGCAACAAAGTCAAACAAGGAGATAGGAGAAGAAATTGAAGACATGAAATACAAAAAAAACCCCAATTCTACACCAAAGTGAAAACAATAAAATGGCATGAGATGACATGAAGTGCAGGGAAACCACGAAGCCCAGAGCTCCAGGCACCCTGACACTAAAAAAGACCTGCCAAGGGGAGCATGGCACTCCCCCAGCATTGCTCCCTCCACATTTTTCACTTTGGCACCTGCCTCAGCAAAAGGCTGATTTCAATGTTCCCTTTAGAGTTAGGGTTACACTTAGGATTAAGGCTGAGAAAACCAAAAAGCTGGGAGCTCCAGGGATGCTACAGGTACAAAAGGCATGCCAAGGGAACATGGCCTTACCCCAACTTTGTTCCTTATACTCCTTTCTGCTCAGCACCTGCTTCAGCAAAAGGCATCTTTGAGTGCTCTTCTCAGTGTTAGGGATCCTCTTAGGGCTTGGGTTGAGAAAAGGCCAAAGCCCAGAGCTCAAGGCACCCTGGCACTACAGAATGCATGCCAAGGGGAGCATGGCACTGCCCCAGCATGGTTTTCTCCACACCTTTCTGCTCCACACCACCCATGTGCTTAGCACCTCAGCAAATTTCAGCTTTTACTGTTCTGCTTATGGTCAGGCATTGGAAAACTACAGACCCTAAACCTCCAGGGACACAGAAACTATAAAAGCTGGGCAGAAGAGGAGCACTTCATGTTATCTAATTATATGTGATTACAATCACTAAATTTCTGAATTTTCTTTTATTTCTTTTCATGGAATTTAATTTCATTGACAATGCACTCTCATCATTTGTTTCACTTTGTTCTCTGATACCAAGATTTCACTTCCTTTCATGAGATAAAGACCTTCATCTCATGAAAGGAAATAAAATCCTGCGATTTCAATGAGAATCAATTCAGCAAGGTTTGGTCCATTTCCCTGAACTTCATGGCATCCCATGCCTTTTTCTTTTTCTTGTTTTCGCTTCAGAATGGGATTTTGTCTTTTTTTTTTTTAAGCATTTCACTTTACCAGTTTTTTTGCTTGCCTCTTTGCTTTGCTTCGTTTGCGTGTTTCCAGAGTTCAATTTGTATAATTTTAGTGAGATTTGGTCCTTTACACTGCTCCTTATTTCCTCTCAATCCTTTCAGATGTAGTCACTCAGTTTCCAAATTTTCAGTTTTTCCACTTGCATTTGATTTTATCATATCTCCTTTCCAGTGTGTTTGCTACACTTTCTTCTCTGATGTCAAAATTTCATTTCCTTTCATGAAAGCAAATTCTTCATTTCATGAGAGGAAATGAAGTCTTGCGATTTCAACGAGGATCAATTCAGAGAATTTGGTCCATTTTCCTGCACTTCATGTTATCCCATGCTATTTTATTATTTTCACTTCAAAGCAGAATTTTCTCTTTTTTTTTTTTTTTTTAGCTGTCAATTTCAGTGATTACTTCTGCTGTGCCTTTGCTTGACTTTGTTCTCTTATTGGGGGATTTCAGCAAGTATAATTTTGGCAAAATTCGGTCCTTTTCACTGCACCTCATTTCATCCGAATCCAGTAGGTTGTAGTCACTTTATTTCCCAATTTTCAGAGTTTTTCCACTTGAATTTGATTTTATCATATCTCCTTTCCAGAGTGCTTTTTACATTTTGTTCTCTGATTTCAAAATTTTATTTCCTTTTATGAAAGGAAATTCTTCATTTCACAGAGGGAAATGAATCTTGCAATTTCTGTGAGGATCAGTTCGGCAAGGTTTGGTCCATTTCCAATGCACTTTATGTTATTTCATTCCATTTTATTATTTTCATTTTGTTTCAGAATTTTTTTTTTGTTTGGCCTTTTATTTCATCAGTTTGTTCTTCTGTCTCTTCATTTCATTTTGTTCCTTGGTGTCAAGGTTTCTGTATGTATAGTTTTCGCAAGTTTAATGTTTTTCACTGCAGTTCATGTCATTCCTACTCATTTCATTGTATTCACTCCTTTCCCAAATTTTCTTTTTTTTTTTCCTAAATGCATTTTATGTGATCGTATCTCCTTTTCAGAGTGTTTGTTACACTTCTCTGATTTCAAGATTTTTTCCCTTTCATGGAATGTAATTGCTCATTTCAAGAGCTAGAGAATTTAAAATTTTTCCAGATTTTGTGATACTCTGTAGGAGTGAATTTAGTTGTCTTGTAAAATTATGCAACTTTGAAAACAAATACTCTATACAGGAAAATATTAGAATGCGTTAGGTAAAAATGCATCTGGACTGTAACTTTATGTATTTTCTGTTCCATATACCTACATCATACTCATTCCCTTAATGGTAGTGATTACTATTAGGCTTTGCCTGGAATGTCTGAAATTATCTGCTGAAACAAGCCTTTGAAATTTATGTTCAAATATTTTCTCTTCCACTGAGGAGTTTATTTCTAAGATATCTCCCTCCACACCTTTTTGTGTTACACACACATCTGTTGCTCAGATGGGGCATATATTAAATCTGTCATTTCTCAAAGAAGGTGGTAAAACTGTGATTCACACATATAAGAGGCAAGCAGAGATGGAATTTTTTTTAAAATATGGCTTCTAGAAGTTTGTGTCTCTGATAGCTCCCTAGATGGTTTTCATTATCTCCTTCATGAAACATTATCCCCCTTTTCCAAGATGAAAGAGAAAGTGATAAAAATTTGACCACTTCAGAAAAAGAAATGCACTGCAGGGACAACTACTTCCCTAGTGACCAAATGCCACTTGCCCTAAATGGGAGCTTTGTATCAGCATTTTACTGCACCTGCAACTTTACACTATGCTTCTCAGGGTAATAGCTGAGCCCTGGCTAAGGGTTTGTTGTGACCTATGTGTTTTCAATCCTCCGTGCTGTCAGCTTTGCTCACACTGACAAAGGAAACATTTTCAAGCACAGGGTGCCCTTGACAAGTGCTTACACCCCTTTTAAGACAATTTTGTAGTCTGCTCATATGAAAGAGCTAAGAACATGGCCAGTTACATTAATTTAAAGTGTCTGCCATAATGGTCCCAAGTTGCAGTTTCATAATCTTTACTTTTAGAAGGAATTAGGTGAGAATTTAAACATACTTCCAGGAACTAGGATGTTCCACATTGCTGGAATTCACTGTGAGGGTGAAACAAAATGAACTCCCTCCAACCTCCCCTCAGCACAAAACTTTTGCAACTGTGCAAGAATATGAATCAAACATTAGTGACATGGAAATAGGGTCTGCATTTACCTGTCTTTTGTCCTGGTGCTGCACAATAGGACCAGATCAGATCATATCACTAGACCAGGTTAAGTTGGGTTCTGGCTAATGTTGCTCTTCTGTGGACAAAATCATACTTGTCAGGGTTCAATGGAATGGAAAGCACATCTAAAGGGGCTGTCTGAACCTGAAAAGAAAGAGAAGAGTTGTTAGGTAAACATTATGGGATTGTTTATCGCTACCAGGAACTGAAAAGAGAGAAGCAGTATGTTCTTAACATAGAAATAATACATTTAGCAGTTGCTATATTATAATAACAACTTTATTTATGCTGTAAGGGATCTTCAGAGCTCATGTTGTCCAACACCACCAATCAGAGCAGATCTGGTTGCTGAGACCTTGAATACATCTAAGTAAAGAGCAGACAAAAAAAATTATTATATGAGCTCTGCTTTTCTGCAGGCTCTTTATTCTCTGACATCCATTCCTTTTGTCTAGACTCCCACTCTCCTCCTGCCCCTTGGGTCTTTTTATGTCTTTTTCCTGCAATCATAAATCAAATATGACAACACTCATCCTTGTGTTCCTCTCATAGTCCCTCTCCCACATTACTTCCATCACCAAAATTCATCTATTTTGTTTTTTTTTTTATTTTTCTAATATGCAAGGACAGAAGGATATTGCAAATCTTATTCTTATGACAGAATAGACATGATTTACCTGTATGAATTTGATTTGTAGGTGCTTGCTCTCTTGCAAGGTTTTCCTATTTCTCTTGGCCAGGTTATTATTCCCTGAGAGTTGTTAAAAGTCTGGAGACAGAGGGATATTGCAAATACAACTGAGCAATTATGGCTCAGGAAAACTTTCTGGAGTCTGATATAGGCAGAGAAGCTGCAGCTATTATGAAGAGTGGGAGAAAAGCTAGAAAAAAGTCTAGAAAAAAAGACTAAAAAAGTAAAACTTATCTTCTCATTTCATCATCATTTATTTCCAAGAAAGTGCCACTTCCAGCCCTCTCTGTCAGGTGGACAATCATGCTATCTTTGATGAGTATCTGGGCCTATTTATCTTTGCTTCTTTGTTTCCCACCTCCATATTGCCAATCTCTTTCTAAGTCCCACAAATATTATTGCACAATGTGAAAGATCCATCCTTCCTTCCTGCCAAATCCATTTGCACGACTAAAGCCTTCTGCCACTTTTGTTTTCTACCCAACTGGGGGAACGAATTCAGTCTTTGTTTTGCAGGAGAAAAGCAATGAATACTCCCCAAATTTTCAATTTATGACTTGTTTATAATATTCAAAGTTTCTGGAAAGTAAATAAAGACATCAGGATTTTTTTTTTCCCCCTCTCCAAATACTGAAAGGGACACCCCAGATTTTCCCTACAATTTCTGCAATTTGGTTTCTGTTGTAAGGTAGAGGTAAGGTCATAGCCTTCAGTATTTATCAGCTGGAAGAAGCACAAAGAAAAGGGAAGACATAAAAGCTAGGTCCAAGGAATCTCAATTGTTCAGCAAGTCCATTCTAGGACAACATCCATTCTAGGACAACATTTTTGTCAGGCTTCTGCATAAACTGCTGTTAGAGACCTTGAGTGGCAGGAGCTCTGCATTCTCTGATAGAAATAGTTCCTTGGACTTCATTGTCCACATTTTAGGAGGATCCCACCTAGCCAGTGCCTCACCTGCATGTCTTGGTGTGGCCAAAGTCCATTGTTTCTTGTGTGATCTACAACTTATAAAAGGGAGGCTGATCTTCACTTTGCAGCAATCTTTCTGCAGTTCTTCTCCCCTTCAGTCATCTCCTTTTTGTGCCAAAAATGCCCTGACTGAACAATGATAGTCACTAAGTGATGCCAGGTAGAAATAAAAGATGAGTTTGCTCTACTTGAGACTCTATTCCCATGCAAAATAACGTCTACCCACCTCAAAACACTTTCTTCTCACTGCTTTTCTTGAACACATGCTTGCATAAATATTCATAACTATACATCTTATAATAGTTTTATTTATTATAGTAATTTTCAAAGATGTTTATTACATTAATCCTTGAAACATGATTTCAAGTTTGTCTCTTAATGAGAGGATTAAACTTGCATATTCTACTTTACCATCATAAAAAGGGAGTTATTTACAGCTAAGTAGTACAGTCAGATGTGGAAGTCAATATTCAGTCAAGCTCAGTCTTTTTCCCCATAAATATTGATCTATTATACTATTTAGGTTTATTTGCCTAAGGAGAACTAAAAGAATCAAAGTACAAAGGGAAACTGAGTCAAGACATATTTATGTTACTTAGGGAAAGGACAGTCCTATATAACTCCAGCATTAAAGAAATGCCTTTCCACAAATCTTACAAGAAGAAAAATAAAAAATCTACTACCAGAAGAATGCTGAATTACTCCTTAGAAAGTTGAAGATTTCTTGGACTTGCTCATGAGGAACGTAAATCCCAGAAACTGTTAAAAAAGTAGATTACAAATCCCATGAAGTTGACACTTTTGATTTCACAGAATAAGGCTTCATTCTAAAAATACAAATTCATTTGGTTTCTGTATTTACTGTTGTTGCCTTTTTTCCTCTGAATAGAAGTAACATTCTAAAGTCTACTGTGGAGTTGCAAGTTGGACTGCTTGAGGCACAAAGATCAGCATGTATCATATCTGGATTGCGTGGCAATGTTTGTAGAGAAAATTTGAGCTAAATGCTTACTGATCCACTGCATGATGCTTTCAGGCAACTGTGCTTTAGCTAGTTCAACAAGGTAAGTCTGTTTTTATGCTTCTCTCTTGAGCCTGTATCCCATGAGATTCCAAGTGCTTTCAAGATATTGAAAAGTCAACAAAAATTCAAACCATTTTTTAACCAGTGGGATGTGTCGAGAACATCACAGAGAAAAGCCCAAGGAGAAACAACCATAAATAAGGCCATAATTTGTAAAGAAGGAGGGAAATACAGTCTAATGAATATAGGCATCACAGAAGCTAATGATGCATCCTAATTATCTCCTTCTCTGACAAAATTTTTGCATCACGTTCAATTAGCATCAAGGAACCTGAACCTGTTATACTAGAAAATTACTAGTTATTAGTATAATTACATGAGAGGGTATAAAGAATTCTAATAAAAAAAGCAAAAAAAACTGGAACAAATAACCTGTGACTTCATAGAATCACACAGTCATTGAATGACCTGGGTTGAAGGGAGCTTAAAGATCATCTAGTTCCAATCTCCTTGATGTGGGCAGGGACACCTTTCATTAGGATAGGTTGTTCAGAGCTCTGTCTAGCCTGGCCTTGAGACTTAGTGGGAGCTGGATTTTCAGTGATAAAAGATGTTCTACAGACTTTGTGGGGTTTGTGGTAGGTAAAACAACCCAAAACCAGCAACCCAACACAATCTTTCTTTTGGCCTCTGAGTAGAGATTAACAGCTCTCCAAACCTCATAGAATTGGATTCGTACTAAATTCAATCTTTATTAACATTTCTGTGAACAATTAATCCCCAACTATAATTTTTCACTAAGATAATCTGTTTTATTAGCTGTCACATATTAGAGACAGGTACCATAATTTGTTTCATTTTAGAGTTTGCAGAAAAAAAAAGGACATGTAATTTGGTCAAGAGACTTAACTACTATGAGCCTACCTTTCTTCATGGGATCACATGAGCAACAATTATTTGAAACTCATAGGAGAAGTAGGTGTTTTATCCTAGATTTGCCAATAACTTCCTCTTGAGGCCATTTAAGTACACAAGGTTGAGATTAGAGGTCTTGATGGTCTCAGAAGTGAGATTTACATGGGGCAATCTAAAAGCTTGACTGGTATTTTAACACAATGCTGTTACCTAGGATCAGTGAAATGTCTTCCTACCATGTGCTCCCTGTCACCCTACTCCTGTCCACCACCTCTTTGGTGCTTGTATGCCTTGCTCCCAGGAGAACTGCTGAAGGTATCATCTATTTAATGGGAGACATTTAACTTTTTGTCAGTGCAGAGTACAGTAACCTGAAGCAGGGACTACATATTCTGAACTATACAGGAAGAGCCTATCTTACACAGAATAAATTAGACCCTACTTTAAAGGATGCAATCATGAGACAGGCATGAGTCAAGGCATCACACTCATTAAAGTCATGCCTGCGAAGGACTGAAATTTCTTTGAACTCTCTTCAGTTTTGACACATTCAGTGCAACCTCACCACTCCTGCTTTATCCATTACTCTACAAAGAAAGGACAATGAAGCAGGAAAAACATGTTAAAAAAAAGTTTTTAAAAAAATCAAGAATTCTTCAGTTCACTTCAAGCTTTTAAGATTTTATTGGTTTTCCTACTGTGTTTATGTCAACAAATAAACTCTCTCCTCTCCCTTAAATTTCTGCAGTCCCTTTTTGCTGTTGTGTTAGAAGCTAGTAGAAGAATCTTCTGATAGTAGTAAAAACAAGATCAAGGACATACTTGTTTTTCTTTATCCTCTATTATTTCTCCATTTGTCTCTGCTACATGAAAGGTATGCATTTCAGAGAACCCCTCAGTGCTGCAAATGAACAATTTTACACAATGCTGCAGAGTGACAAGGCATAGACTTTTGTGTTTGCACTCATTTCTTCAGTAGCCAGAACAGGAGAGGTCTCTGTCCTTCAGCAATCTTTGCACAGCAGCTCTGCATTCACCACAGCTCTCATCCTTTTGCTGCTAAGGTGAAAAGTGCCCTAAAGGGGGCGAGACAGGATTGTTTAGGCAATTTTGGCAGACAACATTTGAAGGAGAAACCATGCCTCAGTAGTTACACACACCAGCCTGTAAACTGTAACACCTTGGTACAATGATATGCATACTAAATTATATTGCTAATACAAAACTTCTATTGTGTATATTTACATATATGTAGATATGCACAGGCTGAAGCACAGTTATATTATTAATTAATTTTCCTTGCATTTAAAGACACAACAATTATGTGCAATGAGCAAGACAGGAAAATAGTGAGCTTGAAATGGGAGAAGGAACAAAAGCATAGGAAGATAAAAGAATAGGGTGGTGACAGAAAAAGGTGCTGAAGAAAAAGAACATGAGGGAGAAGGATGAGGGGGATATAAAAGCAATGAAACAAAAAAAAAAAAAAAAAGGGATTAAATAGGATATCCAGACAACCACAATATTATCAAGATGGAAGGAAAAAAAACCAAACAAAAATCCATCCCTATGGAAAATAGCACCAAAGTTGGATTCAAGGAAAGTAATAGTCCACAAGAAACTTGTCAACAGCACTGAAGACAGGCTATGCTGCTCATTAAGAAGATTAGTAAGCTGTCCCCTAATCTTCCATGGCTTTTATCTCTCAAAAAAAATAAAAAAAGACATAAAACATCCCAGAATTTTTTTTTCTTCTTAGAGACACACCCTGAATAACACAGAACCAAAAATATTCAAAAAGAAATGACATTGGAAAATGAAGCTTTCCTTTTACCATGGGCAGGTGATTACCTGTAGTAGGGAAAGAACCTCAATTTCAGCAAATATCCTGTCTTTCCTAAGACAGACAGGAAAGTAGAAATTTCAGCCAATTATTTCCCTGTTATCTTAAGATTTCCTCAGTATCTTTATCCAACAGTGACTTGTTCAATAAAATAAGGTGTTAGAGAAGGCTACAGAGTCTACAAAAGGCTACCTTGCAAGCAGGTGCTTGTTGATGCCTTTGTCCTTGCTTAGAGTTAATGTAAGAAAGAGTTGCTCTTTTCCTCAACTTCAAAGGATCTTTGAGTTTTTGTTTGTGAAATGACCATACCCACCTGTGGAACAAGAGGTCTTCAGTACTCATAGAAAGAGGACTTACAAGGGTAATCAATTTAAAGCAAATAAAATGACAATCTGGAGCAGTGCTTTTGAATAAAAGCAGTAAAAAAGTAATATAAACCTTACATATAGCAGTGATGAGATTAACAAGCTCACATTGTAGAAGACAAGAAATACATTGTGCTAAAGCTTCTTGCTGTGGCCAGGGATAATTCTTTCTGACAGAAACAGTGAGAGATGGTCCAAAGTCCTGTGGTAAATGAAAAATGGGTGGCAAACTATGAGTATAGATTTTAATGACAGTTTTTATTAGTGCTGTTAAGGCCTACTGGATAATCTGTCCCTAGAATAATTTTCCTGTGAGCTTTCTGGGAATCAGGCATGGAGAAGACCCTTTGATTTGAATGCAAATTGTGCAGTGAAATCTTGTGCAACTCTGGAAAATATATGTATCCTTGCTTTACAGAACAGAACACTTTCTATCAGACCACCTCATTTGCTTTACATATTATGGAATAAATGCATTTCTACTAGCCTTCTGCATTTAAAGCCATTTGCTGATATGAAATAAAACTATTGTGTGCCTGAGACACATACATATAGTGCCCTTTCTGATATCTGGGCAGCAAAGATAGTTCACCAACACTGCAAAACATATCCTAAGCCCTCATTAAAAATGGAACCTTTTCTCCTATGGATACAAAGACCTTCTCAATTTTATTCTAGCATGCAGAATTCATTGCCTCTATCTGAGTGCATAACTCTCCATTTTGGCAGTGGCAGTTTTTAAGGGGTTATAAAATTACTTGTTGAAATACCCATGAACCTAAAGCTAAATAAAAAAAGTAATTTAAAGACCAGCCCAGAACTGTTTGAATGCCAGGTATCTCAGTGCTCAGTTATCTCATTAATTAGGTGAGCCAAGTAAATCTGATCAGAGAGCAAAGCTATGGACAGGGGCAGGAGTCAGACTCTTGCTGCTCAAATGCTCTGTGGCACCTGCACACTGGACAGTCACATTTTAGACTGTGGAGTTTCCATACAGCTGACAAAGAGAACTAAGTGTCTCTCCTTGTCTCCAGCTAGCATAAAGATATTGCAATCAACGTATTCTGAGCAACATTGTAGAAAATCAAAAGTGATAAAAATCACTTGAACAAATATTTTTACATGGATATTCTAGTTAGTACAAACAAAATCATGTTGAAAATCTGTTTTCTTTAGGAAATATTTTAAAATTTTCTACTCTATCTCATATTTTAAACTGCTGTCATCTTCTATTAGCAAAATTATTCTACTACTCTCTTCCACTGAAAATGTAAAAAGAAATAGTGAAGAAATAATAATATGTCACATTCACTATTTATTTTTCCCTCTGTAAAAAGGAAAATCTGAGTGGATTTTAAATTGAAGAAAATTATTAGCTTATTTTTTTAAACTTTTTCCTATTATCTTGTTCTACAGGAATAAAAACATTCAGAGTACTCAGGGAAATGAGGAAAAAAGGAGAAAAAAATACCAACATTTTCAGGACTTCATACTATATATATAAGCAATTAATTCACCATTATTTGTTTTCATTAAAATGTTGGATTGCCTTCCAAGGTGGTCATCTGCTTCTTATAAATATGAAAATGTTGTTTAGAAACAGAGGTGCAGGCAGGTTTATTAATCCTACATTCTTAATTCTTAGTAACCTACTACACACCTTATTTTTAATTCAAGCAGCTCTTAAACACAGGTGCAATACTTTATAAAATATGCGCTTAGCAGAGTTCATAGCTAAAAAGTAGTAATGTAATTTAATATCACATTGACTTAATATATAAATGTTAGCACATCTGGAACTTTAATGGAAAGAAACAGTGAAAATTAGTTTTTGAGAGAAATGTTTTTTGAAGAGTATATAATTTTATTTAAGATAACTTTGTCTTAAAACAAGAACTTAGATGTTTAACTACTGATTAGGAACTGAACATCAGGAAAATATCATGTTTCTGCCTGAATAAAACTGTTTAAAAATTACTTTTGTGTTCATGGACAACATTTCCAAATGTCGGATTTTAACAAAAGACTTGAAGTCTTCTGAAAAGATATTTTTATTAAAAAGAGATTAAAAAGCTGGACTTCTTTTCAACAGCAGGAAGGAAGAAGGAAGTGGTTGATTTTTCCATCTAACTTAACTTATATAAACAGGTTGAATCCGCGAATTTCAGATTTAAGGTCCTTTCAAAAAACCTTGGAGTTGTGAAGCCATGTTCCTTGTTACAGGCTTAGACTGATTTTGCCATGCACAGGACTTAAGTCTGTTGTTTCGGGTCATGCTCCCTGTTATTTAATCTATTCTGCCTTACAGAATAAACAGATCACAAGCATCTCAGAGACCCATGATCTTGCTGGGTCTTGTTTTCTGATGCTCTGCCTGTCTATCCATTTTTCTCCTAAAATACATCATTACACTTAGACCTGAACACTCCTTCTTTTGGAATTCAGCATCTCTATATGAATATATACATGTCCAAATATCAATGTATATCTATATATCAGTGTATGGATGTCCCCTCATCCCTGGAAATAGCTGTTGATTTAGATAGTTTTTTGGGCAATGTAAATTTCTCACAAAAGAAGGATATTTTTCCCTCTCTTTGAACAGAACAAGAGTCAGCACCTTGAAAAAGGTGTTGAAAAAGAGCTGAGTGGTTATTGCATGTGAGAGCAGCAAGGTTTTGACATGCACATGTAGTAAGTCACAGTGATTGGAAAGGCTGGCCACCTAGATTCCGAAACTGGGGCAGAGTGACACATCCTGGATGACAGGCCAAGCTGTGGTTCTGCTCATTTCTGTGCAGACCATGTTTCAAAGTGGTACAATATTTCCTCTTCAAAAATTGTTCTAATATGTTGTCTAATTGTGCAGCTTTACACAAGTTCAGGACTTTTGAAATTGTGCTGCAATCGAGAAAAGTTCTAAAAGTAGAGAGCAACAGCCAGAAGGTTTGGATGACTGTAGATGGTGAATCATTATGTTTTAACTCAATAACCTGATCAATTTATCAACAACCATTTTTAAAAGTATTTCAGTATGGCAAATTCCTGTAATAGTCTAGCTGGTTTCTACAGTTGATACTGTTTTTTTTT
>JAHXMQ010000807.1:60535843-60550924 GCA_020466415.1 Ammodramus savannarum pratensis
TCATGGGGGCACTGGCTTAGTGCCAGGCTCAAACCATGACAGAGGGTAAGGAAGGGATGAGAAAATTGAAATGAGAGCAGTAGTAAGTGGATGAGGAAGCACAGTGGGTATTTTTCTCCTGACGAAGCAGTTGAGTTGATGCATCCTATAAATTCATAAAGTCTGTTTAATGCGAGGTCTTAGCCCATTGTTCCTATTAGCAGGTCTGATTTGTATGGGGGACTATGCCAAGAACTGTCCAGCCTACAAAACCTTTAACATTTTACATTAGTACCTTAAAAAGGCATCATTGTGGATTTGCACTGTGTTGCTGGAAATAGCAAAACATTGACATTTCAAACTAGAATAAGCATCTTAACCTTGTAAGAGCTGTAATACACTATTTACTGTTTTATTACTAGCCCTGGGGCAAACTCTAAAAGAAAACCTAAAAAGCAGAAGCCTCAATTACCTTCCTGCAGGATGGAAGTAAATTGTTTGACCTGATTAAAAGCAAAAATATAGGTAGCTGAAAATGGGTAGGAAGGACCTTTAAAACACCGCCTTTATAGCATTTCACTGAGAAAACATCATTCTCCCAAGAGCAAAAGAAAGAAAGGATGCAGTTCAGGGAAGCAGAATGTTTGGGATATGTCTAGCAAATGTGAGACACAAACTATAACAGACATGACTCTTGACCAAATGGCAGAAGCACAGAAGGGAGCACTTACCCCACAGCTTCTACTCTGGAAGAGACAATATTTTCTTTTCTACTTACTCTAGATTTGTGCTTGAAGAGGAGTAAATAGAGAGGGAAGAAGGCCAAAGACAAGAAAGGTCAGTTTTTAGCGCCCAAAGGCAGCAGTAGGCAACAGTAACAGCAGGCTTAATCCTCTCCCCTTCTGCGGTAATAGAAGAAATTGGTGAACTTCAAGGAGGAGAAAACCACCTGCAAGGGATTAGAGACAGCAGAACTACTTTCTCCAGCTGGTCTCAACAGGAAAAAAAGGTCTGGTTTAGGTGTGGGGAGCAGAAAACCCACACCACAACACACACTAGTTCTGATTTCAGCTGTAAAATATGCCTATGTTAGACTGCATTTAAGAAGTCCTAAAACATTTGCTGCTAAAATTAAACTCTGGGAAGAGGCTGAGGAGTCACTATGGATTATTCACTGGACTGAGCATGTCCATTTGCAACTGTAGCCAACAGAAGATTACAAAATGTTGAGCATTGCTAGGAAAAATCTTGAGAACAAGGGAGAGGTCTTTTGCCTCTGTAAAACCCATGGCACTCGTGCCTTGAATATTTAGTACTGTCCTGGTCTCCACATCCCAAGACAGATATAGCAGGCTTGGAGTCAGAGAAGGGCAGCAAACACAATCAAGGGATGAAGTATCCCACATATTTGAAGGTTTTGAACAGCCTGGGAGATTAAATTTGGTGAGGAAAAGGTGCGTTGGCAGGTTGACTGAGGCTTACAAGATGATGAATTACAAGACGATTGAATGACTGCAGGATGGTTTTCCACCTCACCATGCAGTATGAGGGGTACTTGCTAGAACTATTGGGATTTCACTTTAAAACTGATGAATAAAATACCTTTTTACAGAGAAGCTGCTAAACTTTAGGAGCTGCTGCCACATGATTTTGTAGAGGTAGAAGAATGAGTGGCTGCAAAATATTCTGAACAAACTCCTGAACAGATTTATGAGCAGATACTAAAGGGAATTTGTAGTGTCTGATGTGCTTAATAAAAAGGCTGTGAAAGTTGGGAAGAATAGGTTAATGGATTTGAAAAACAATCCAGACTCATGTTTCCCCTTGCTGATGAACTTCTCTTTTTGCTGCTGTCATGGTGGAATGCCTGGCTAAATGAATCATTGTTGTACTATCCAGGAGGGATTTTCTTGCTGATTTTAATAGATACAAAATTAATGATGTTTTTTAAGTCAAGTAATTGCTTCAGGCATAATTTTGAAAGTTCAACTCATTTCAAAATCCTAATAATCTCTCCTTTGTTAGTATTTTCCTCTTTTAGTTAATTCACATAGTAAAGGAAGAGTTGTTGGTTGTTTTCTCCCTTTGCAACTTTCTTGGGTTGTTTTTTTAAACTATAGACATGTCCTTTGAAATAAAGGCAAGACATAATTAGTCCATGCCTATTGCATCTCATATATACACAGGTGCAATACTTTATAAAATATGTGCTTAGCAGAGTTCATAGCTAAAAATTAGTAATGTCATTTAATATCACATTGACTTAATATATAAATATTAGCACATCTGGAACTTTAATGGAAAGAAACAGTGAATGTTAATTTTAGAGAGAAATGTTTTTTGAAGAATACTCATCTCCATAAGTAAATTCATAAGCACACACTTTCTTAAAGAGTAACTTTGGAGGTGACAGGTTGGGCACAGAAAAGCAGGAGAGTCTGTGAATTTCATGTCTGCCACAATTCTCTTCCTCTCTTTTGTCCAGTGTTTAACACTCCAGTCATGCTTCCATAGTTGCCTCTGTGCAACTCCAGAATGATGGAACTGGATCTCCATCACAGGAGCTACCAGGTCTGCAGGGCTCCCCTGCGGCCTCTGCCTCTTCAGAAAACTCAAGTGTCAAAGACATAATGCACAGAACAAGACAATTCTTGCAGTCCTTTCATATTGTGCCCTGCTCAAAGAAAAACCTGACTTCCATAATGCCACAATCTTTATTTCTAGAAACCATGGTCATTAACAGATAAAATGAAAACACAATAGGACTAGTGATAGGATGTTAATAACATTTTGTCTTATTATCTTTCCTGAAAGTTACAGCTTATGTGATGCTTCAAAACTGTTCTGTGAGATAAAGAGGAGAGATATTAATATTTTCATTTTGCATGCAAATACACTACCATTAATTGTCTTGGGGCTGTATCATCTATCTAGATTGCAAAAGAGCTGATTGGATGAACTGGAACCTCAATTTACCAATTCTCTATACTCTTTTCTATACCCTGGTGAGTGTTGTTTTCATTGGAAATTATGATAAAATAAGAAATTTCTTATGCTGAAACAGTACTCCTACTTGCTTTATGACTGCAGCCTGGCTATCTTTTGACTGTCCTCCCTCGTTATCATGTGAATGTCTGTTTTAATTTCTTTTCTATGAGTATATCTGCCTGGAAATTTCCATCCAGCTTGCTATAAAAACAAAGAGGACATTGTTCCCAGGAAATATGTTCTCTACACTGTTGAAAAAAGATTTCCCTTGGTGTTAATGCATCTGTATACTCCACTTCCCACTTCTTTTTCAGCTTGATTGTATGCTATGCAGGTTCTAACACTGCAGCCAAGACTGTGGTGTCTGAATAGCTCATACAGCTAGGCACCCATCAAGGTGAGCTACGGTGACCAAGTTTCCACTCCATTCACTCTCCTCACATAAAAAGATGTTATATTGGATCTGGGTGAACATATTCTACAACTACTAATTTTTTTTGAGCTTCTGCAAACTCAGGTAAGGTCAAAGAAAGAAGCATTACAGTAATACTTGAGTGCTGATATTTTTGGTCATTCTTAATCCTAGTTTAAGTGTTTCAGGCTCGCAGATGAAAACAGAAGTAAAATTATACAACCTGAACCCAGAAGCAGCACCTCTAAAATGAAAGAGTGCTCAAAAAGCACTGCTGTCCAGATAGAAATTGAAAATTCCCAAAGATGTGGCAGTACTTGATCTTATTGTATTGAATAATTATTTGCAAAAACTTATAATAAATAATGATTATTATTATTTAATTCTGTGTCTGAAGTAGGTAAATTTCTGTTATCATAAGAATGTACCAGCTTTGGCTTCCTATCCACAGAAGCACCACTTTGCACTGTTCTTTGGATAGTATTTCTCCAATTAAGTTTGGGGGCAATGGCCTGCGAGCAGATTTTATTATTTTTTATTCATGATTTATTATTTGTGGCCATATAGTGTAACTTTTTTTAGAGGAGACTTCACAGTTGTGAAATGTTATTGGGGGAATCCAGCAACACACATTGTCAGACAAATGTCAGCCAGCAGGTCCTTACCAGGTTTACTGCAAACTGCTGGAGAAATACTTTACTGCAGTCTGCTTACTGTGATGTTGAGAAAAGATACTGTCATTTATGATGCCTGAAGAGCTGTGTCTTCACCTGTAGCTTCAGTTGCCAGTGCTGCTGCACAAACAAAGTTGATGGAGCACATTATGGATTTTTCACTTGCCTGGAAGAGGAAAATCAATTTCCATCTAATAGAGCAGGAGGTCACTAAATACTACTAGCTGCTCTGTGACACTATAGACTTAAGCAGTCCTCCTATGCGACAGAAAAGTGTATGGAATGGGATCCTGGAGTGCATTAGTACACAGATAAATACAGAGGAAAATTTGACACTGAAGAAGAATTATCTGAGAAAAGAGAGTAAGCTGCAATTCTTTTAAAGAAAATCAT
Organism: Ammodramus savannarum pratensis; assembly: GCA_020466415.1. Taxonomy (NCBI): domain Eukaryota; kingdom Metazoa; phylum Chordata; class Aves; order Passeriformes; family Passerellidae; genus Ammodramus; species Ammodramus savannarum. The sequence continues at coordinate 60,540,290 of JAHXMQ010000807.1, forward strand.
GGCATAAACTCTGCACACAGAAGTTGGGACAACTCCATTTGGGTCAAAAATTGTTACACAATTGTCTTATGATGGAGAAATTGAACTTGCATGCACAAATCTATCACAAGTGAGTCTGTAGGTCAGTCACTAAAAGAGTGCTGTGTCTCAGTGATGTATAAAGTTCTGTAATTGAAATTAAGTTTGAAATTATGTAGGCAGCTCACTGCTGGAAGATATTTAGGAGATACAGATATAAAAGAAATAAAGAAATAAAAGGAATTCAGAAGATATTTAGGAGACATAGATATGAATATATGAACAAAGAAATAAAAGGAATCCAGATAATATAGTAGAAGAGAACTGAACAAAGTAGTGCTGTTATCCTTCTGTTATATAATAATTTTCTTATGGGGGAATGACCAAGACAGTTGGTGGGACACAAAATACCTGCATACATCTATGAATAAATGCAGAATATACTTTCAAACTGTGATAAAATAATCAGTTTATGTATATTTTTCTGTAAAAAGAGATTTTGGCTTTGTTAGTATGAGAACATGGCTGAATATACCGTCCTTGTTTTTAACTGCCGGGTGACAAATTCATTATGTGGAGAAGCACACACCTGAGGTTTGGTGTTCAGACTGCTGTTCAAATCTGGCCAGCTTTGCTGCAGATAGGTGGGTGTGTGTAGAGTCCTTTATAATGCTGCAAACAGGGAGGAGGTCAGGCTGAAGCAACGTGCTGAGCCTGATCACACAGGTTTGCCTAATGGGTGGTGATGACCATGTGTGTTCCGTAGCTGAAAGAGGAGAGACCCAAACACAAATTGACTCAATGAGGAAATATTAATGCTTTAGGAAATGTTCCAGTAGGATTTGTACCATCTAGAAGAAAAACACTGCATTGGGAATTGCACGAAAGTACAGGAACACAATAAGGAGAAGCTGAAGGGCTTTTTTCTTAAGATGTGGGACAAGCAGTGCAGTGAGGCAGCCAAGTAAGGCCAGACAGTTGAGAAGAAGAGGGACTGGGGAGGTCAAAAAAAACAAACCCTAAGAAGTCAACACTCTCATCTCTCGTTTATTTTTCAGATATCCACAATGAAAAAAGTGTGGATCGCTATACTCCATAGAAAGGCATATAAGAGAGAAAAATATACACAAACCTGAGGTACCTTCTCAATTCAAACATTCCCTTTTGTACAAATCACTCAGTTGACTTTAGGAAGGATATCACTTTCAGTGAATGATGCCAGAGTAAAGTCTTAAACAGATCGTCAGTGAATAAAACAGAGTTATAGTGCTGCCATTCCAGCTCAGGATCAATTAGAACATGCCACAGTTTTACTTGAAGGAGTTTACTCATTACCAGCACTTGCAGCAGTAGATTGTCATGGAAGCGAACTCTTGCCAAAGCAGAGTCAGTAAATCAAAGAGAGATGTTCTTCAGGAAACAGGCTTGGTTTTTTTCTTTGTGGGTAGAAATATCACACAGTAACAAAAGAACTATTAAAAAAAAGAAATGGGAAAAAAGAAAAAAAAATTACTCCCTTAATTTAATTGCATTTGCTCAGTACTTTAGAGAATTTATGAGAATGAGACATATATATCTACTAAGCATCTATTCCATCTTGAATTATATTCTCTTGGGTCAAATTTTTGAAGTTTCACTGCACAGGCAATGAAGCAAAGAATGGATCCAAATTGGTTTTAAATTAATCAAACTCACAGTTAAAAAGCAGAGCATCATCACTTAGGTTAAATGTCAGTTGTTCATCTTCACTTCCATGTATTTTTTTGAACATACCATAATTGACCTTTTCAAGTGTAGCGCCAAGTTAAAACCTGTAGAAAATGACAACATGATAAAAGAAGGACAATTTTAGTTATGACAAAGTCTTTATATAGAAGACGAGATATGAAGATATTAATTAATCTCTTCTACCAATTTTCCACAGTGGGGCAATTACACTTTTGGACTGATGCTAGTTGTAATGGATGTCATATCACAGCTGAATTAAAGGTGAGCAAAGAAGGTACAAAAAGGACTTTAAAAGGAGTGAGAAAAGCTTTGTTCAAAGCTATATAAGTGAGTGGTAAGATTATGATGGATTTCTGTGAGTTTTATATTGGGTCTTTAGAGCAAAATTGGAAATTTGTTCAGATTTTGATAACTTGAATAAGATAGCTACCCTTTTGCCTACTGAATTGCCTTTGAATTTCCCACTTTGATCCTCTTTTTTTCCAGTCACAGACTGTTCCTTGTTAAAATAGCACAAACTTTCTTTGGGAAGAAGAATGAAAGCACCTTGTTCAGAGAATCCCTGAATAACTATGCCAGCCCAGGAAATTTCTTATATGCCCCTCCTTGTCCATGCCGCTGCAGTCTGACTCTTCTTGCTACACTACTGAATACAATTAGCATCTGGCAGCAGGCACATTTTTATCTCAGATTAGGAGAAAATTCAGTTTTTGAAGTAAGCTCTGAATGTTTAGGGCTCAATAATAGCTTTTCTTGCTTGAGTGCACCAGAGCAGGTTGGAAAGTAAGCTGGGGGCTAGCTGTGAGTCAGGAAGTGCATGCATGGGCAAGTGCCAAGAAGGAATTGTTTCTCGTAATATTTGGCAGATGAACAATGTCAGTGAAGTCAGGGGGTCTATTCACAGAATTACACTCTTTGGCAATTTGGGGACAGTCTCCTCAGTTGCTGAGCTGCAGAAACAGAGTTTTCACCTGCTTCAGTTAAACCAAGTTACAATAACCTCACTGGTTTTAGAGGGACAAAACACAAATGAGAGATGCTATATCGTCACAGTGAAGAAGGTGTTGATCAGAAGTCTTATTTCCAACAATGAGTTGTTGGCTTAGGGCCATACAAGTTATTATGGGGTATTTCTAGCATAGACAAATCTCCCATTGACTTTGTATCCCATTTTGATGAAAGTAATGTTAATTGGATATAAGTTTGGTCTGAATCATTATTCCAGATTTCCCCAGTGAGCTATGTTATTGTTTTTTAACTGGCTTCATGTTTGTCAATCTTTTAGTCAGATCTGCTACTTAACAGGTCTTCCTAAGTCATTCATTATCTGCTCCTGAATCTTCAATAGTTAATAAAATCCTTTTGACATTAGCACTACAAATAAACTGAGTTTTTTCATTACACTTCACATGTTTTATTTTGGCTTTTATTGTTATGACAGCCAAGCAGCTTGGTACATGTGGGAAACAAAACCAGTTTTATCTGGAAGTCTATTTAATGTTTTATGAAACTGAGTCTGTGCTTAATAATGTGTGGACTCAAAATGAAACTACTCAATTCTTCTCAGGGGTGAGAATACAGGCACTTTCAACAGAGAAAAACAGATTTAAGAAATAAAGCTCCTAGTTTTAAACAAATCACAGTTTGAAATCTCTGGTGTAATACAACATTTACAAATTAAGGTATATAATGCAGAACCATCCTAAGCCTACTAAGGGTGATGAAAATCTGTGTACTGATTTTAAATGAGTGCTGACTCAATGCTTTTGAAGACAACTGATAATTTCAGAATATGCTGCCCATAGAACTGGGTTTAATCCCCACCCATGACCAGAAACATGACCTTCATCAACACAGTCCTTCACCCCATATCCATAGTTATCCATATGGAGAACAGGAAAGACTTGGGCCTGTAACCATTCTGGTACATGGCATGGGGCCCAGATAGGCTTCCAAACTTTTATCATGTGCCTTTATTTTATTTCACCTTTAATAAGGAGATTGTAGGCAACTTTTGGTTGCAGATATAGTGCCATGAATTTAGGCTACCAGAGAACTTACTATACAAGAGGCTATGTATGGGAAGTTTTGAGGGGCCAGAACTAAAGGCCAGTGCCACCTCCATTGGGTACTCCCAAATTCTCTTAGATGCCAAAGTTTAGGAGAAATGCTGTTAAGTTGGAAGCATGAGGGGCAGAAAGTGTCAAAAAAAGGAAAAATACTTGGCAGTTTTTCCAGATCAGCTCATTTTTGTTGGAATAAAGAGAAACACATTTTTTTTCTCCCTTTGCAACTGTCAGAACTTGCTTCAGTCACGGCAGAAGTAACTTGGCAAGGAAGAAATAGCAATGGATAAAGGAAAACAGTAAAATCTCCATACACATACCAGAAAACAAGATGTATTTTGTATTCTCCAGATTAATGAAAAAAGACAGGAAAAGCATGAAAACACCGCATGAGAGTAAAAACAAGAAACATGTACAGAAACAGGCTAGACTTCAGGCTCAGGAAGGATAAAAATGAAAGCAGAGCCCTTTCATCACCTGACTGGAATCCAGAGCAGGAGGCTGGGAACTTCTCTGCACTTTTGAAGGTTGTGCCACAAGTGAGTGTGAAAGGAATTTGATAAGCCTAATGTTCCTAAAATGAGTGAGAAAGCAGAAAGTTCTTTCTTCTTAAAATGTCAATTCGGAAAGTAAAAGAAAGAATTAGATGACTATGATGAGAAACCAGGAACTCTGCTGTTCATATGTGCCTTGGTCATCAGAAAAGATAGAGAAATAACTCATAAGAGGAAACATTTTTGATTTGCTGATCCTATTACTGAGTAGACATAGAGCTTAGGCAAATGAATTCCCATGATAATGATCAGGAACCCTGCAGCAGTGAGTCCAGTTCAAAAGAAGAAAGTGTTCAGAGGTTAACCAAGTAGATGCAGCTTATTTTTCTGTGTTTTGACATGCTGTACTGTACTACAGATGTACAGAGATGACTTTTTTCCCTTGCCTAACTTCACTTGGATGTGAAAGGATCATGTTTGTGATACTCAGAAGAATTTAAAATAATATATATATTTTTAGACTGATGTTCAATTTAATTTCCAGTGTTTACTTTTATTTTTAAAAGTAGTTGCATTTTCAAAACTAAAACTACTCTTTCAAAGTTCACTTTCAAAATGTCAAAATGGAACACTTAAGTGTTGGAGTTTTCATATTTCTTTAAATTTTGTGGAATTTGGAATTTTCATATATAATTTTGTTCAGTCCATAATTGCAGTTTTCAATGCACAATATATTTCACTAGCAATTTTTGAGAGGAGAAAGAAAATAGAGACTGCAATGAGACTGGAGCAGGAAGGAAAATCATATCTGACTTGAGTTCTCCATAGGGTCAGAAAGAAAATATAAGAGGTCTTGTAGAAATTCTACGTAAAGTTGAACAGTAAAGCTTTATAGGTAATGGAGTTGATTATGGTCCAGTACTTATCTCTCTCACACAGAGCTGTCTGAATTTAATGTTTGCAAAGGGCTTTCAACCAGCAGCAAAGAAAGTATTACTTTTTTGTGTGGAGGTAAAGACTTTCTGGATGCTTGGGAAATATGATCATTTCCTCATTCCGTACAGTGAGGTTCACTTAAAGAAATAACAGGAGAGAGGCTACTCCCAGCACAATTCAAAATATTTAAGGAAGCCTAGAAAATTGCTTTCACATGCAGCATAGTGAAGTAGAAATGCAGAATCATATTGTCCATGGTATAGAAATTGACCGGTAAATATAAAAAAAATGTAAAAAATAAAGGAAGAGTAAACAGGGTGGTCATCTTTAGTATTAATCTATTATTTAGTATTAATCAAATCTCAATTAGACTAATTGGCATAACTTAGGAAACATCTATATAACATCTAATCCAGAAGACCAAAATACAAAAAGCAGACCTAAGATAATTTTCTTTCTTCATACTTGCTAAAAGGAAAGAAAAAGCACTTGAAGTCATTATATGTTATTAAAATGGACCAGTAAGAAATAAACATTCTGTAGACAGTAATTTCAGCATGACACCACCGAGAACATTAAGAAAGTACAAATCTGTCCTTAAAATTAAATTCCACCTAAAAAAAGAGTATGGATAGATAATATGCCTGTAATCTCTGACAGAGAATGAGTATCTAGAGAGTATATGCAATTAATTATTTTCTCATTAGGAGAATGAAATGAATGTCAGATAAACTATCAATTTAGTTTTCAAGAAGAACAAAAATGAAGTTTCAATGAAAAATGTCTTAGATTTTATGTCAAAATTAGGAGAATAACAACACCCCATTGCTCATAAACTTTGATTTCCACTTACTCTTCTGGTCAGCTCTTTCACCCTATATTCAACAGGCTTGACATTGTGGTTTCCTTGTGTCTAATATTGTATGCTTTTTCCCTACTACTCTTCCAATAAGTTGCAGTTTCCATGAGAAACATTGCTGTACCTTATATAGAACTGTGAGCTACCAGTCCAAGCCCAGCTTAAGCCAGCTTGCTTAACTGGAAGCAAAATGATTACATGTGATGGCACCCTGCCCAGGGAGCACTGCTGACATTGTTATAGCAGAATAGTTCAAGCATTCATGTGTGTTCTTGCACCTTAAATTCTTACCCCGTCTCTTCTGAAGTACATGCAAGTACTGCATTGATCAGGTGCACTCCAGTATATTTTCTCAACAGTATTTTGAATCTGAAAGCAATTTTTTTTTTTTTTTACATGGAAAGATAGTAAAATATCAAACTTAAATGTGTAAATTTCCCTCTTAAGTGTAATAATCACCTGTATGACTTACACATAGAAAAATATGAGTAATGAAATACAATTCTCCCTTTTGTTTGCTTACCCTATAATCATTGCTTCCATATTTCCAGGCATTGAATTCATATTGATTATATTGTATATCTGTGATGGCTCCCACTATGAATCTGCAAAAACTTCCTCTAAGAATTGTTTTTCCTCAAAATAATAAACAATTTTTCTTTCTTTTATCATAAAAGGAATAGACTTCATGGTTTTAATGATTTGTTCATTTTTAACTTTACTCGTCTGAAATCTGTGAAAAATTAAATCTACAGAGTAACATAACTGAAGTGGCAGTGAGAGAATTATGCCAGACTTTAAGGATGTCTCGATGGTCTATCAGTTGGTGTCAGCTTTCTGTCTCTTGAGTGCTCTAGAGCATGAAATCTGCTCAGATAGGCAGATGGATGTGTTAGTTTGATCTTCTGACACAGTACTAATAACCCCATTAGACCCAGAGATTAATGGTGTATTGTGCTTTGTGCATGCCTGCCTTATCCATCATGTACCTGGTTATCAGGGGCAGAAAAGAAATGCACCTTTTATGGAATCAGTCAATAGCTTTGTTAATCTAATTGCCAGTAATTATAGTCCAACTGGTAGAAAAGATTCCATTCACAAACACTCTGCATTTTTAAATTATGTTCCTCCCCATTTTTACTAGCTAGTAGCTACAGAAATACATATTTCAGTCCATTATTTCAAGCATTCACTTTTGCTTTCAAGAGCTATTTTGTTCTATAAAAGCTCTTTCAAAACTTCACAGGACAGCAAATGATATGAAATTTTATGAGATAAAAGTCAAGAGCAAGCCAAGTCATGGGAAGCTTTAATCTCAGAGATTTAGCTGGATCTCAAATGAAGTCATCAGAAAGACAGTAAACCTAATGGGAGTGCTCCATTTTTAATAGTATCATAATTTCAAATGTTTTGAGATAAAATTTATTCAATTACAAACTATTTATACAAGGTCTAGTGAGCCACACTAACTTCACAAATTTTTTTGCCATGTATCTTAGGAGAATGAGAGGAAGATGCTGAAGCTCGTGTAAAAATAATGAGTTGTAATGGGCAGCACATCCAGTCAATCAGCTTCTGCCATGGGTAGCAGGCATCACCAGCCTCCTAACCACTTGGTAATTTGGTAGATAAGCAATTGCCAAATATAGTTAGGCAAGATTTAGCTATTTGGGCCGAGAGCACAAACAGCAAGCATTTAGCTATTTGTGAAATAAAATCTTATTCCAGCAAAAAGCATGGTGAAAGTTGTGGTTGATTTCATCAGAGCAGTAAGATGATGTTAGTGCTGCAGAGAAACATTATTATCCCTTGGTTAAAAGCTCATGGAGACTTGGCATAAAATTCTTTTCAACAAATCCTGAGTCCTGCCTAATGGCAATGCACTTTGAAGACATCACATCTCATAGGAAGACAGGCAACTTAGATTTAAAGGATTCAAGTGCTGAGTGATCTGTCACACGCTTCCAAATCTGTTACAATGTGTGAAAAATGTGCACACATTTTCATTTTAAGTTTTGTTCTTTTTCATTTTATCCAACTTTCAGCTTATCTGCTAAACCAAAGTGCTGTCAAGAATGAGAGGTTTCTCCCCTCACATATATCTGTAGGCTGGGATCAAATGCCCTCTAAACTTTTCAAGGTTGAGCTCTCTACATCTCAATACGTTTTGCAGCTCTCCCAGTCCTCCTTTCAGAAGTACATTAGTTTAGAGTGGCAGCTGACCGTTGGCAAGTCTTTATAGCAATTCCATGATTTATTTTCTGAGAGTTGTCAATTGTTGCTGTTCAGTGACATCGTAGAAGCAAATATGGGTGTATCAGCTAGGGGAGCAGTTGGAGGGGTGCTGATGCTACCCTTGGGTAATTTTTGTTTGGCAAAATGAAGAGCTCAGCAGGATTTTTGGGGGTGTCTAAACTCTTGGTTTAATCAGATGCCAAGCCAGATAGAAGCAGCTGTGGCCTCAATGGCTTAGTCCCAACAGATGCTGGGTACAGCACCTTGCCACTGGCTTTGCATAATGCTGCTCTCTGCCTCAGCGCTGTGCGCACACAGAATGCTGTCATGGATTGCAGCTCTCAGGAAACACTGCACATCTCAGAAAGTATGTACTGGGGTTTATTTCCTCCCCTCCTCCCTGTAGGTGGGTGAAAGATGATTCTGAAGATTTTTTTTTTTTTTTTAATTCAGAATCCAAATATTTTCATTCATGTTTAAAAACAATAAGTCCATGAAAGAGAGAAGCAATTGCATTAAAGAAATTACTGTGGGAAGGAATACATCTAGTTTCTTAGCTAATTTTAATAGTACCTTGATAAAGGAAAGCTTCTAGACTATTTGAGTGAAAAAGGAAAATCACCTTTTTCAGCCTTTAATTAAATGTATATGCAGGCCTTGCACAAGATTTCATCTTATCTGTGCTTCCTTGTGCACTGAGATTCATTATAATTTTAATAGAGTTGCACCAATAGAATTTCATTATTTCCACATTTACATTATTTTCAATTGAGCTAAATTATAGCTGTATCCTTTAGCTTAACTTTGACCAGCCGCATTTATATAAAATCAAAGATTTAGTTAAATAGAAAATGAGAAGTAGAGTTAGTTTTTTTAAATTTGTAAAAAGGAAAATAATTTTACTTTTTACCTAATCAGAGAGAAATATATTGGATTCATATTCAGGAAAACTTACTGACAAATGGTCTAAAAACCTTTTCTCATCAATATCTTTTTATATTTTATTTCATGCCTTATTTTATATCTTGTTCCCTTCCTAAACCTGACACAATCAAATTTGTTAATAGATAAATGCTGCAGTTTTATTTGCTCTCTTCAGCACTTCACTCAAACTTTTATCGACTCATTACTCTTTTACCCTTAATTTCTTTTTTGTTACACCTAAACAAGAAACAAAATTCCATCAAGCCTATCAAACAGAATTTTACAAAAGTGTATGTTTATTTTCCCTTTAAAACCACTACAAACTCTGATTAATGGGTACTAGAATCAATCTCTATGTTAGCCATTCCTATTGTGGATGAAGAAAACTTCTTTAGCAAGTTTGACTGTCTTTCCTAAATTTCTGCAGAGCTATAGCACCCTGAGACAGTCAGTAAGATAGTAATTAGCAGTTATGCATTCCTTTCCCATAAACTCCATGCCTTCCACACTTGCCAGCGCCTCTGCTGAGAGCAGTGTTAGATTAGGACTTCAGCACCCACAGGGTGGGCCTCTCTTAATCATGCAGGTGGCAGGAAGCTGTTGTGTCACCTTGCAGCTGTGCAGGGCCTGACCTCAATGGAGCTGCCTCAATTTACCACACTCTAAGATGTGGTGATGTGTCTGAACCCCGCTGCTCTCTCACGAACAGCTCCATGGAGTCAGGCACTGCATGTCTGTGGAGAAAGACAGCAGCTGTGTCTCTATAACTGCCTGGTTTTTTAAACTGGCTGTGCTCAATATTCTGGTTTTTGAATCAAATAATTTAGTTCTTTCTTGGTTAATATAGCTTCATTTGGATGTTAGGTAGACATGGACCAGGGGGCTTGGACCAGGAATACGGTGGATGCAGGAGACGCTGTCGATGTTGCCTACCTGGACTTCAGCAAAGCAAACACTGTGTCCCACAGCACATTCCTGGAAAAGCTGGCAGCCCACTGCTTGGACAGGAGCACTCCTTGCTGAGTTAAGAACTGGGTGGATGGCCAGACCGAGAGGGTGGTGGTGAAAAGTGCTGCATCCATCTGGGGCCAGTCACCAGTGGTGTCCCTTAGGGGTCTGTGCTGGGGCCAGTCCTGTTGAACATCTTAACTGATCTATCTGGGTGAGGGAAATAAGTCCCCCATCAGTAAATTTGCAGATGACACTAGGCTGGGAGGGTGTGTTGATATGTTGGATGGTAGGAGGGCTCTGCAGAGAGACCTGGAATGGTTGGATGGATGGGCAGAATCTAATAGGATGAAGTTTCATAAATCCAAGTGCCATGTCCTGCATTTTGGCCACAATAATCTCCTACAACATTATAGGCTGGGGACAG
>JAHXMQ010000807.1:60551024-60665554 GCA_020466415.1 Ammodramus savannarum pratensis
GTCAGGTGGAGGTTGATCTCTTCCTTCAAGCAGCAACTGACAGAACAAGAGGCTACAGTCTTAAGCTGCACCAGGGGAAGGTTAGGTTAGATGTTAGAAAGAAATTTTTCACTGAAAGAGTGATTAGGCACTGGAATCGTCTGCACAGGGAAGTCACGCTGTCACTGTCCCGAGATGTTTTTAAAAAAAAACTGGGCGTGGAACTCAGTGCCACGGTTTAGTTGATGAGGAGGTGTTAGGTCATAGGTTGACTTTGATGATCTCAAAGGTCCTTTCCAACCTAGTTCATTCTGTGATTCTATGAATGCAAAGCATTTAGTCCTCCAGGTGATTCCAGAAGAAGCACGTCACAGAACTTGCCAAGATTTTTTGTATTTTCACTCAAAATCCTTCCAAAACTTCCAGCAAGATCTACCTTAACCTTTGCATGTAGGCAGGTTTGGATTTTTCACATGAAGGATATCACAGTGCAGACTCTAAAACCCAAAAAAAAATACGAGTCTCTTTGCTTCCAATAATTGATGCAAATAGGAAGTGACTCATTCTCCTTCACTGCCCTTGCAGTATCCCAAGAATATGATGTTATTTGTTACTACTTTTAATTCATGTAGTAAATCTCCTGTTTCCTGTTTTCTTCTGAGACAGCAGCACTTTTACTCACGGTAAATGACATTTGAGCAGTTCCTATTGTGACCATTTACAAGGCTTTGAGAATCTGAAATAGGATTTGGCTGTTTGAGAAGCCTGCCTTTGGTCTGACACAAAGATATCTCTAGGCTGTTTTCTACAACTGTGTCCTTATACAAGTAGTCCGATTTCCTCTGAATAATGCATCCAGAGTTAAGTCTGTGTGCAAAATGCTTTGCTGGGTTGGAATAAAATGGTGATTAAGCATCTTAAAGAAGAAAAGCCAGAGAGGCAGTGCTGATGTTAAGCATCTTACTAGGAAAGTCAGGGATTTTGCCCATCTTCTCCTACTATCTTTGTTACCTGCTGTTGCCATCGTATGAAACATGAGACAGGGGCAGATATTCCCATTGGGGAGGCCTGAGGAGAGCTGGCAATGCAACTACAGAAGCCAGCAGTGCAAATCCCAATGATTCTTTAATGTACTGGCCCACAAGGGGCAAAAAGCAACTTTATCATCCCAGAGCATGGCAGGAAAAGAACCGTGACAATTGGAATCACCATTATCTCTGCTCTCTGTTCCCACCACTGGGTAGTCACACGCTGTGAAATTGGCAATATTCAAAGTTCAGTAAAATGCAAAGTAAATCAATGGAAACAACAGAGATAAATATTTACTTCCTAAACCCTTGGAGTGAGAGGAGATTTCAGTAACACCTGTAATGGATTGAAGAATTATTCAAGCTACTAAAACCTCTTATCCAAAATATACAAAAAAATCCTGCCATCTTTAACTGCTCCTCATCCTAGGTCAGCTCCAAGGATATTTGTTCTGACATGAATGTAGCTGTTAACTTTACACTGATTTTTTGCTGCCTCCTAGTGCTCCATGCTGCAAATGGGTCCAAAGCTTGTGCTGTAATGGAGAAGATGGAAGCAAAATGCTCTTTTATCACAGGTTTATTTCAGTTGAACTATCTCTGGCAAGAGTGCAACTAAGAGATTACATGAAGGCAGAAAACTGAACAGGCTTTTTACTTATTATTGCATGGTCATACTTCTTGGGCCCAGAGTTTTACCGTGAAGGAAGAGACTTCCCACAATGAGTTTCAGGCTACCATTTTCCTATAGCAGTGAAAGACTCATTCTCCAAGTCTTTTTCATACTCTGCTTACAGCTGTAAACCAGGGCATTCAGGTTTGTACAGGACCTTTACAGACCAATACATTTTTATTTTACATGTAATTACTTTTGTACAAACACTTTTTAAATATAGAAACAGATAGGGAGGGCAAATTTTCATGTGCCTCAGCCAAAGAAGTGGGGATAATTTATCTATGAGGCAATGAGAAGGGGATCTTTTTGATTCAGTTTTACCATGGCTTTCAAAGATCACCATGGCAGTGTAGTCTGCAGGACATGGCTTCTCCACACTGCCCATGGCAAATGTTCATTTAAGCATCTGAATGATTCAGGCTACGTGGTGCAGTCAATATATAAGCATGCAGTAATGTAAGGCAAGTTACTGAAACTAAAACTTCTGACTGCTTTTTAAAGTATCTTTTATTGATTTTGTGTAAACCATAAAGAACTGCTTTTGATTATCTGGCAAATCCACCTTCTAATACTTTAACTTTCCAGTATAAGTTTGTAACTCTCACAGTTGAAATGAGCTTTGGATTAATTAGGCAGAAAAAAATCTCTTGAAAAGAAAAAGATGAAATATCCCATTCCTACTGATTTTTCATGGAATGATCGCTTAATATTTTGGCATACAACGTTGAATTTTCATCCAGATGAATAAAGTTGTCCTTCTGAAACTTTTGTAGGAATTTATCCCACATATTCCATTACAAATCATAATCTATTTCCAAAAATGATATGTCTGTGTTCAATAAACAAGCAGGTATTTGTTCACAATTTTGTTCTTGACAATATCCTTGACAAAGGACTATCTCATTCTTAGACTGGCACCTTGGAAAAAGAACATCTTCAGTTACTGTGAATTTTTATCTCAAATATATATATGAAAGATATGGAATCACCCCTTTCCTGTGCAGTTCTGTACAATATTTTCTTTTAAATTATCATGTTTTTGTGTCCTCTGCAAAAAATGTCATATCTGATAAAAAAAAAAAAAAAGTGTTTCGCTGCTGAAATTGGGGGGGTCTAAAAAATGAAGACCAAGTTAAGAAAATGCAGGCAAAGCTGAAGTCAAATACTTTCTGACCAGATATAGCAAATACTTGTCCAACTACTTTTCAATTTGAGCTTGATGTTATAGAACATACAGGTTCTGGCTGTGTGAAAAACCAGTCACTCTCTTTCACAAGGTTACTTAAGACTTTGTATTAAAAGGAATGTGTCATTTTTCTGAAATGTGTCATTCTCCTCAACTGAAAAATTTGAACTGAAAGGTCAATAAAATATGTTAGCCATAGTTCCACCTCTCCAATTAGGTTTCTTCTGTTCCTACAGTTTCAAAATTTTGCAGTTTTCCCACCATGGTTAAATACCTTCTGATTTATATTTAATTCCCCCTCACCATAAGTGTATGTTAATAACAGCTCTCCTTCCCTCCAGTGTTCTCCCTGGATCCTTGGAGAACAAATAGATATGGCAGAATCTCAATGATGTTCAAAGAGCAGGGTGTTACTACTATTGACCGTGTAGGACTGCAGAGGTTTACAAAAAAGATAGAACTTTTTTTTTTCTGAACTCTGAAACAGCAAAGAAAGGCAGTGACTTTATTGGACAAGGAGCTGAGTACCAGTGAATTTTCATCTGCTGTCACCTGCTTGACAAGGTGACTCAGGCGAAAAAGCACACTTTGTGAAGAAGAATTTGCTGTTTTGCTAAGAAATTTTGAACTGTCACCCTTGGGCACTGCATAAACTTACATGAATTCTTTCCAGACACTAACCTTAGAGCATGATATCCATCACACTAATAGGCCAACTTTAACCCAGTCAGGTACAAAATCTCCTTAGCCTCAAAATTTAACCATGCTATATACGATGAATTTGAGAAACCAAATATGTACAATAAAACTTGGTGTACATTCTGAACTTATTTCATTGCTCTAAGGTACATATTTATTTGGCTACAACAGAAAAAAAAACCCCTCAGGTATGTATAAAGCCATATAACTGGTCTATATTAAACTGTATAACTGGTCTAGTGAACAACTGCATCTTCATGATGGTGTCACTGTTTGAATATCTCAGGTTTGAAAATTAGTCATTCACATGTGCACATTCAAATGCATGTCTCCAAAACAGAGTACATGCCTAATGGGTAATGTGTGACTGAATTAATATTTGCCATAAAAGATATTCAGAAAATAAATATGCTATACAAATAATATATTTAGTAAGGCTTGCCCTTGTTCTCCAGGAATGCAGAGGGTGGGAACCAGTAGTAAGACAAAAGTGTGTTTTGCGCTCTGCATGAACTTGAAGAAACCAATCCTCCCTCAATGTTTCCAGCCCATTAAGTACCAGTTACAGCACAGAGCCACTGATGGCTGTGGTGATTCAGATTAGGTGGCAGACAGAAGTGATACTGCTAAATGGGTTTTACTGTGCCTTCAGCTACAAAATCTTTGTGTCTCAGAATAAAGGCAGCTGCATTAACTGGCACCTAAAAGTGTTACATTCCTTGCTGGCTCTGCTGGGCTCTGTTGCCTCCCTTGCTTCTGAAGCAGTGAATGGGTCAAAGATGCTCTCAAGCACATGTGGGTGCTTTGCTTGGTGACTTTTGACACCGATTTGCAAAATTTCTCTTGCCTTCTAATCTGAACCCTATAGCATCTCTTGTGCAGCTGTCTGGAGACTGAACAGCTTCCTGTGGGCATTGCTGATTTCATGGAAACATGAGAGATTGTAATCATACAATCAAGAGGGGAGAAAACTGGGGTGGAAAATCCAAGGCTATTTTTTCCACTGGTTTTAAGATTTCTATCTCTAGAGGTTGCACCTTTACTTCAGGATGCCTTCACGCGTACATCAGAAGGCAGATGGCTGCCCACAATCTTTCTGAGTAGTCTTTTATACTCAGGCTCTTCATGGATGTTGACATCATAGAATCATAGAATGGTTGGGTTGGAAGGGGACTATGATCATCTAGTTCCAACCCCACTGCCAATCTTCCACTTGACCAGGTTACTCAAAGCACACCCCCCAACTTGGCCTTGGTTGGGCATTCACAGCTTCTTTGAATAAGCTGTTCCAGTGTCTCACCACCCTCACAGTGAAGAATTTCTTCCTAATATTTAATTTAAAGTGACCCTAATTCAGTTTAAAGCCATTAACCCTTGTCTGTCACTACAGGCCTGAATAAAGTCCCTCTCCAGCCCTCTTGTAGGTGTTCTTCAGGTACTAGAATCTGCTGTGTGTCAGGTCTCCAGTCACTTTTGTCCATGCTATCCTTGTTCTAATCTGGTAATGGCTGCAACTACATGTCTCCGACATTAATTAATTGAAAAAATTTTAAAAAAATCAAAATTCCTTAGCTGTTCTACACAAGGAGGAAAATAGAACAGATCCAGTTCTATATATGGTGGTGTAAACCTGGCACTGCTATTTCCTGGTTAACAATTACTGTTGATTTATAGACATGTGTCAAGACCAGAATCCTTCTTCTGTGAGAGAGAACTCATTTCCCAATCAGAAAGAAGTCATCTTTGAAAATAATAAATCACTATTTACTTTTACTTTTATCAGTGTTTTCTCTAAAAAAGAAAAAAGAAATCACCTGCTGGAATTTAATGCAATACCTTTTTTTTCCTGAAAGTTTCAAGACGTTCCCAACTGTCATCCTTTCTCTGTTATTCTTTCTCTTTAAGAGTCTTACTTTTTATCCTTGCATCTGTTAGAAATAAGTGGATGCAGAATATGTTCCTTAAATAGAGCCTCTGAATTATTCCTACATAACCTGCATCAGAGCTCTCCAGATTGTGTAGCTTTTTTTTTTCTGGAAACCTGCCAAGGTCAAGGAAAGACAGGAGTAATTTCAAGCCTGGCGTAGTTCTTTAGAGATAAATATAATCTGAGGGATTTGAATTTTTTGCTCATCAACTTAGAGTTTTCACTTAAGACTTTGTTTTTTTTATAAAGTTTCCTCACCTTACTAGCTCATCCTTGGAAGCAAAAAAGTTTACCCACTGTGATATTTTTATTTTTGTTTTGTTTGTTTTTCTTTTTAAAGGAGATAGGAACATAAGTAAAAGGAAGTAACAGAAAACTCACCGCTGAGGATCTGTAGGGCTTGGGAATATCTTCCAGGCTTGCCTCACAAATTTGTGCTTAACCCCTCTCAAGGTCTGAAGAGACTATGCAACAGAGAGGATCCTGGATGACTCATTCACAACCTGAATCTCATCATTGAAGTGTTGCAAAATTGGCTCTTAGGAATATCAGCTTTCCTGGGGGTCAATATCAAGCAAGGGGTTTAAGCCAAACTGAACCCAGAACTTAGGCAGTCAAGTTATTTGGCACCTAGGAAAGCTTTACCTATTCCTAGAGACTAAAGAAAGTAAACAAAACCAGCATAACTGGTTTTTGCTCCTCTTACAGTCCCACTTCTCACTATGATATTTGTGCCTATTTGTTCCCTTTTTTCAAGGGAAAAGCAGCACAGAGAGACTGCTAATGGGAAATAACAAAGTACTGATCAATGTCTACTGAAAATAAGCTGTAACCACCACAGTGAAGCAATGCAATAACACAACAGCCATCCTATTTTTCAGTCCATGACACTTCTGAAGCATATACCCACAAGGCAGAGCATCAGCTTTTCCAGTAATATTCCTGAGTCAAGAAGGCAGACATTCCAATTTAAACCTGTTACACTTGAAATCCCTTTTGCTTAACACTTGTTCACCCACCTTTTAGATACAGGACTATCAATTCCTGGAATAAGTCATGGGGAACTTCCTGCCGTTTGAACACAGCTTTTTCCTGGCCTGAACAGAAATTTCCTATAGATATCTGCAGCAGCCCTGCAGGAGGAGTACAGTGTGCAGTTGACCACACCATATGTGATTAAATTCAGGTACCGGGGAACCACAGCTAAAGCCCCTAGAACAAGCTCTGAGGCCACTGATTTGTATCAGCAGGTTATCACAGCTTCCTCAGATGGACTAATTAACTACAAGCAAGACTAACTGCTCCTGCCAGAACTAAGAATTACGGCTCCCATCAAATGTTTATCCATTGAAGTAGCTGCTCTGAGGCCTGTTAAGCAGCACTACCAGGTGGAAAAACATAGGGTTTTACTTTATCCCAGCCAGCTCCTGCCTATTTTTAGGATTTTATGCAGCTGAATTTGTCTATTCAAATAATGGATACTGTGCTCAAAATTTAAACGTAACTATAAGGCTGTGGACTCATCTACCTTTGTTAGGAACCAAGTCCAAATAATTGGTGTGTGCATACATGTGTGCATGTGTAGTGTCAGGGGAGTGGAGATGTGGACTTGTCAATCAACACTGCCCCTGTGAAGGCATCATGGAAATCCTGCATCCTGGCTGCTGTGTCTGTGAGAATTGACTCAATTTCACCAGACACAGAACAAGCATACACTTTCATCTGAAATGGCTTAAAAAAATATGTAACTACAAGAATATTTTGGTAGAATGAGGCTTTTTCTCACATGAACTTGAAAGAAAGGCATTGCAGACACTATATTTAAATCTATATATTACTTTCACTATTCATACTGTGTGATATGTACACCAAATATCTTTCCATCTTCCTGTTTAGTAAAGAACTCTAACAACACTCCTGATAACTAGGTCAACAACTTTCCAAAGAATTTTTCTGATGTTGTTTGTTTTACTTTAAGAGTTAATCTCTGTATACTTTCTGCTCCTTTTGGACTAGTAGACTCCATTTAAAAAAAATCTTACTGAATTACCTCAAACAGCAGATTTATTTTTCAGACAGCACTTGTGCAATAAAGTGGAGGGGATTATGTGGCTATATGCAGAGGATGTTTGGTTGCAGAGAAGTTGTTTTGACCTCTCTGTAGTTGAACACTTTTTGTTTCAGCTTAGCATGGGAAGTTTCTTATCCTCATTCATGTGAAGAACACACAATTCAGGTGGCTGACTTTTGGGGGAGAGCTCTATGAACAGATGAATAATGAAACAAATCCTGTTTTATTCTTTGTAGGAGCACATGATATTTTGACCTCATTGTTGTGGGTAATTAATTTCTCTGAGGTATGAAAGAATTCCTCTAATCCTGTTTAAGATTCAGCACCCTCTACTTTTAGATAGTCCTGTGGAGGGTAGGGCTCTGAATTTGATTATTAGGGGTTTATTCAAACAGGAGATATTCTCTGCTTTGGTGAAGGTCTTGTATTCATATTATTGCTCTTTACTCTGCAACAGTTACCAGGAAAGTTGGTTAGTTTTTTAAATTTTTGACTCCTACATTAGAAGTTAATTAAAAATTAAAAGGTTCTAGATTTCTTGGTTATGAAACACAGAAATTAAATAACTATCTGTGAATAATTAAATTCTTATTCATATTTTCAAGAGATTCTAATTTTTCTCCCTTTATTACTAGTAGATCTGAGGCAAGCCTCCAGTCTGGCTAGGGTTGTGATCCAAGGTATCTTCTTCAGTTCTAGGAATTCTAGGGTGTCAAAATCAATGAAAAGAAAATAGTCTGTGTCCTGTACTTCTACGATGCAAATACAGAATTGTAACAGGTTTATATACAAGTTAGGTTATCCACTGCCATATCTTGCTTACTGTTCTATATTTTTCAACTACAGAGAGCATATTTTAAAAGAGTAACTCATGTTGTCTACTGGAAAAAAATATTTTAGTTACCATTTTGAATCAAGCTAAGACAGTGAAGAAAGAGTGCCATTAAATTTAATGTCTATGCTGAATTGGGTCAGCAGTTGTGATATGATTAAATTCCATGGGCTTTTTTTTCACCAGCCTCATCACTTCACATTATATAAACTTAGTGTATATAATGGCATAGAATACTGTCTGGGACCACTCTTCTGTATAGCTGAACCAGAAATTGTTCTGAATTGCATTTATCCTGGACTTTGCCACACACAAGAAACAAAATTACTTCCATAAAATTATGTCTTGTATCATTTACCATCCATTTCCTGTCTTATCAGGCTGCTTTGTTTCTCTGTACTACTGATTTTACGGCCAGCTGTGCAGATGTTGGATTGGAAGCTGGCCTTCAGAAGACCTATTCCTTGTTTTGCTGCTAACTCACTTGTGTGACCTTTGATGGCTTCATAAATCTACCTTTGTTTCAGTTTACCTGTCGCTAAAATTGCTGTGATAAATAGATGTTGTGTTTTGTTGAGCTGAATTTCAAGATATATTGATCCAATAATCAATATTTTACCAACTAATGATAAATCCTGATATTGACTCAAGAAGTCAGGGGGATTGCGCAGTGTACTCTTTTTATACTCGGACAACTTTGCTCAAATTCCATCCAAAGTCTGGAGGTATCCAGAGAAATGTCTTTAAGTTAGCACTAAGTCTGATATACATAGACTTCCCAAAATCATGGGTTAAAATCCTAACAACTTCAAATAAACCTTTTATCCTTTCAAGTGTCAATCAGGATATGTTCATTTGCAAATACAGTCTAATTGTTTAACCTTATTCCAGACCTTTGGGACCCAATTATCCTGCTGCTTGTAGGAGTGAAACCTAATTACCATTTAAAAAAAAATAAAATTAAGCAATACTGATGCAATTAAGCAATGGATGTCAGGAATTTTATTTTTTAAGCAGATGTTTAGCTGGCACTGTTCTGCTGAACTAACAGCAGGCTGATTGTCACACACACACACATACATACCTTGAAGTGTTTGCCAGTTATTTTTCCCTGCCAAGATCTTTTGATAGGAGACTATTTTATAATTACCGATACAATTTCCTAAATAATAAGTCTTTTCAGCTTCCACAGAAAGTGGTTTCATGAATGCACTAAATTATGCTGGTTCAACCTAATATCTGGTTACGGCACGCTGCTGCACTGTGTACCTAAGCTAGCCCTAGCCAAGCCAGTTTGAGCACAGGAGACACCTAATCACCAGCTGTCAAGGTTTTGTACGTTCTACACAAAGTGACTGGAGAGCCTGATTGAGTTATCCCCCACAAAATTTCATGTTTCCTCATTCATGACTCCTTTCTGGTACTTCTCCTCTGTTTGTTCTGTCTCTCTCCAAAATAAACCTTAGTAGTGAGTGAAGGCAGAGTAGGGTGTAGCAATACAGTCACAGTTAATGACCTTACTCTCCACCTCCTTCTCTAGAGATAAGCTGAACATTAAACTGTCAGAATCCTTGGATACAAATTGGCCTTGGAAAACTGCACAATCATTGACATTGCTCCTGATGTATTCCCAACATCACATTAAGTCAGATGTCTGACCATCTTTCTGCTTGCTTAAGAAGCTTCCTGAAACTCCAAATGTAAAGTCAACCTCACATCCCCTCTGCTCTAAGAGAATATCAGCTGTAACCGTGATATCCTTTTTAAATATCTGTCTAAGATTTTCTGCCTCAACCTTTAGTAATCAAGGAGCTTTAGCCACACCAGCAGCTTCATAATTTTAGAAGAGATTTGCCCCTTCTCTTTTGCATCAGCTTTTTGGTGTTATGTTGTCCTTGCTGTAAGCCTCCACATAATGGGCTGCTTTTTCTTGAGCACCTCTTACTATGCCCAGGAAAAATCTGCAAGCAGGATATACTTCATGGAATGGGCTAGAAAAAAGTGTTTATATGTTGACATGGGCAGTTACCAAGTTAAGCACTGATGTTCTTGCCACACCAGATATATCTGTGTTAGCTAGGCAGTTATCAGTCAGTACAGAAAATGTTAACATCCACTGCTTCTTGGAGCAGCCTGGATTGCTGCCTCCTAATTATCTACCTTTTTCATAGCTCTGTGTCATTAGTTTCACTTTGAGTCCTGCAATTACAAGTCTTTCACTACCATCTCAGCAACTTCACTTCTTTACAGCCACATCTCTTGTTTTTCACAGTCTTAAATGAATTACTTTCAAACATCCTTCTACAACAGAATCAAAGTTAGCCAGACATGCTATGTCAAGCAAGACCTTGGGTCATTTGAACCTGAATCACATGCTTCTCTTTCTCTCTTTTCTATCACTTTTATTTCACTCTCTTCCCACAGGACCCATATTCTAACCTCTGGTCAGTTTAGCTCCTGCCTTAACCAGAGCTGAGTAAAGGAGAAGGGTGACTTTCCAAGTATTCAGGACTAAATTCCTGCTTATTTAAAGATTATCAATCATTAATACATTGCAAAACCACAATAAAAATCGATGTGTTTTTTACAGTGAACACCTGATATTGTTACTTTGTGCTGAAATTTGGGAAATAACCACATTTCTGAAGAGAGGCTCCTGAATATCTTTTGTGTCCTGCAATACATGCAATTCCTTCTATCTGAGTGTGTATTTTAGAAGTGCATATTGTTGAATTTTATTCTGTATTTCCAGACAATTTCTCTGGTTTTAGCAAGATTCTTTCAAATTTTTGACTTGGTCTATGAAGTTTGTGCCACATGGAAACGAAACACACTTTCTCGGTATTATGTAATAATTCTTAGTAAAAATATCAATAACTTCATACTCACAACAGATTTCCATGAAGCCCCACTTGATATATCCTCCCATTCTGGATCCATTCTGGATCATTGATCCCCACATTTCAGTATAATTATTTAGGTGTATTTGACCTTCAGAAAAGGACCCTGAAAGCCATGCTTTGTAAGTATGTTTTGGAAATTATTATTTGAGACAGTATGAGAAACCTAAATACAGTCAACCTGTATACGATTGAAACCTCTTTCTGCTCTGTGGAATGCCCCTGTTAACATTTCATAGGTAATAGACTGATTTGACATGACCTGGTACCCACAGCTATATTCTGGCCACTATGCCATTTCTCTACTCTTTTCCAAATTCTTATTAACAGATCCATTGATTTGGGATTTTCCCAGAAGGTGAAGTTAAGCTGATTAATCTACAATTCATTGTGTTTTAATTTCTTAAGAATAAGCATTATATCTGCCTTTTGCTAGTCTCCTGGTATCACACCCCTGAAGACCAAAGCTAAAAATTCTGATCAGTTCTGCCAGTTATCTAACAATCCTAGTGCTTTCAAAAATGTGAAAACTTGCCCTACATAACACTGTATAAAAATCCTTTATCCATGCCTCCCACTCTCTCATTCTGGAATATATGCCCTGAATACATATTTATTCTGTTTCAAACCAGGTATTATCAATCCCAGTGAAGTTCCTAATTAAAGCAGGGTTTGTTCATCCTGGGAAATAAAAATAATGCAAAAATTTAATTGTGACAATTAATACAATTAATGTAGCTAATAAAAACTATGGATTTGTTGCTATGCATTCATAAGGTAATTTCTTTAAATTCAGATCTTGGTTTAAAACTAACTAAAGCTACTGATGAAAATCAATTAATTTGAAATCCAGATCCTTACATAAGGTTTTAACACCACTTAAAGACCACTAGTAGAGAAGACAAGACAAAACCTGTAAGGAAACCTATTGTGATATGTGAATTTTCAAAGACTCTTAGTGCTGGATAGCAGAAAACAATGGCAAAAACTTTTTTTTTAGATAGGAAAGCAGAATTGGACTTTAGGTAGAAGGAATTCAGATGAGTTTGTTTCCTTCTTCCCTAAAGTCCTTCTACAAAGGTCACAGTGACAAAAATAGAGCTCCCTTCTTTTACAGGGATTTTGCTTGAGAGCTCAATTTATTCAGAAATCAAGACAGATTGATGTTGTTCCCTGGGAATGCAGATAGGCATATTTTAGACAATAAACCAGGAGCCCTTATCTGCTGAATTTTGTCTTTTCAATGTATCTATCCTATGCTAATTTTAGGTCTGCATTCTCTATATCCTGCCATGTTTTATTTTTCTTCCCATTGAGCTCTGATTTCTCATTACGACGTGTCCTTTTAGCATATATTTTGTACTTGTGATGCATCTGTTCTCGTTTTGCCCCTGCAAGTGTCTAAATGATAGCTAAATGCATCTGTAAGGACAAGTGCTGAACAGGTGCAAAACAAGACTATGAATAACAAAAGAAGAAGAAGAAATCAGAGACAAATTTTTGCTCTGTCAGGATTTGCCTAATATATGTATAGCCATTACATAGCCAATACAAATGTCTCATTTGCTCAGTTCTTTATCTTTTAAAAAAGGATCTTTCTGGAGTTAATTTAGTGCAAGAAATTTTGATAGAAAAAGCTACTTTTTCTCTATTTCTGCCTTGAGAGAGGTTTTTTATTTCAGCTTAAGGAATTTTATAGGATAACCAGGTCTTTTTTCTTAGTAAACAAACATGGACAATGCTTTCAAGCACATGATGTGGTTCTTGGGGTGTCCTGGGCAGGCCAGAAATTGGACTCAATGATCTTAATAGATGCTTTCCAAGTCAGCATCTTCTATTATTCTAAAAAAGAAAATGCAAAAATATCAGTATGAATTGTAGGCCTATTATTTGAAAACAAATCAAAACCCACACTACTTTTATTCTATGTTTATTTTTGACTTTCCAAAGAAGTTTCATCTGTTACTCTTGAGAAGAGTTAGTGCAGACATATTAATTTCACATATTCCATAAAGCAGGTTTTTTTACTCACTCTAATCTCAGTGGTATCAACTGGGCAACTGGAAAACCCTGTTCTTTTTGTATTTTTTCAGCAACATAAAATGTCAAATTGCTGTCAGTCTTTACTCAGTGTTATAGCTTTGAATTCACTCTGAGTTCAGCCTCCAGGACAGCAGGACTTTGAGGACTGAGGCTACAACATCTTAGTAATTCCTTTTGAGAACAGGCCAAAATCTCTTGTTGACCAGCAGCCAAATGATAAGCTGGAGGGAAGAATGGAGCTCAGTTCAAATAAACAAAATCTGACTACTTTTATTTTTTTGCCGAAAAGTAGCATCCAGAAAAAAAAAAAATCTGTTTGGAGAAGAACAGAATCACAGAATCATTTAGATTGGAAAAGAGAACATTGAGTCCAATCCATGACGAAACACCACTTTCTCAACTACACCATGGCTCTAAGGGCCATGTGCAGTCTTTTCTTCAACACCTTCAGGGATAGTGACTCCATCACCTTCCTGGGCAGCCTATTCCAATGCCCAATCACTCATTCTGTGAAGAAATTCTTCTAATGTCTGACCTAAACCTCCCCTGGTACCCTCCTTCAGCTCCTCTGAAGCTTGAGACTTCAGAACAAACTTTTTGGGACCTTTCATGCACTTCTTACAGGAAGTACCAATAACTAAGACATCTGGTTACAAATTACAGAGACACCAATAATTTTCTGCCCTATAGCCCAGTTAGCTGGATACTTCACTGACATAAGAGGGAGAGACTTCTCTGAGCCTTACACAAGATCCATCTCACAGAAGCATGTCCAAACCATTGTTTTATGGGCTGCCCAGTCTTCCCTTCCTGCATGGCAGATCTATTTAATCTGCCTCTGAATCATGTGTAGCTCAAGATTGAAAGTCAGGCTACCCTGCACAGGAGTCCCTGGGCTAATCTCAATCACTTGCATGATGTTCTGCCGTTTATTTTAAAGAGTTACATGGTCATTGGAAGTAAGGCAAACCTTCTAACCTCTTGTCAAGAGGGTCACTGAGTCAGAATCTGGCTTAGCATTTCAGTTTCTGAAAGAATATTCATCTGAGAAGTAGAATCCATCTTCTCCCTTGGATAATAAGTAGCTTTGCAATTAGCCACATAAGCAATAAGTAAATAAAAAAACTCATGTGGAAGTACTTTTTTTTCTTCTCCTTATCTTCCCTAGAGTGTTTTTAATGACAAAAAAAAATCATATTTGCACATACTTTGGGAGAAATTATATTGGATAAGACACTTTTTGCCTTATACTATCATGAAAAATCAAAACAGAGTACTCCAAGTCAACTGAGTGAAGTTGTTCTGTGAAAGTTGAATAACATAAGTTTTTCCTTCAATCATAATAATCCCTTCTGAAGTTAAAAAAATTAATATCTGGTGAAACCAGACTGAGCCTGGGGGTACTTGAAGCTGCATTGAAAAACCACAGCCTGAGGTGCAAAGTTGCTCAGAGCTCTTCCCTACTTCTTGCACTGGGTTCATGAAGCTATTCCCAGGGAGGAATGACCCACCTTTTCCCTAATCACCTCAATGAACATGAGAGCAGAGCCTGACTGCCATTTTTAGACAGGAATTTCTTGAAAGGCTTCCATGGTCTCCAAGCTCTTCTGTCCTTTTTGTTAACATAGGAGGAAAAACACAAGTCATGAGGGAAATTAAAAGGCATAGGCAATAACACTTCTGGAAAGGCAGAATTTTTATTAAGATCATACCCTGAGTTAAGTGGCTCCTTCTTTGACAGCAGCCATACTGCTGCTCTTTGAAGGGCAAGAAGCTGAACTTTCAGGGAGCCAATTAGGAAATGTTTCAGAAAGAGTGGGAGTGATAGCAGCCATCTGAGAGATTAACTGCAGTAAAGGGTCCTCAAAGCAGTTGCCTCCAACTATTTTCAACACAGCTGTTATCTTTCTTTTGCATTACTTAAAAGCTGTTTTTACAAAAAGAAAAGTGACAAAGTGACTTGAGGCTTTTTGTTGGGTCCCAGAGCTTTACAAGGAAATAGTTCCACAGCAAACATAATTTACCAATGGAGCTTTACTTCAGAGAAAAATATGTTTCCTTAAGACAGATAATAAATACCCTTCATATCATTGTGGCTGAGAAGTCAAAACAAGCCTGAAAGGTGCATTATGTTCTACCTTTGCAGTCTTTTTGCTTTTCAGAGTCAGAAAGTATTGATGTTTCTCTTGGGTCACTGCTGAATACCTAACTGTACAGAAATACTAAATTTTGCCATTGAGACCAGTAAGGAAGGAACTAAATGGCAACAAGAAGAATCAACTAAGTTTAATGTAAACTTTGTTTGATTCTCTAGTGCAAAATAAAATATTAATGAGAAGAGAAAAATAATAAGCTTCCCTTGATCATACCTTGATCAACCAAAATTCATAAATGTAATAATTTGATACCTGTCTCTTTATTATGAGACAAAGGAGCTCCTACTAGGAAAAATGATGACATTCTTGCTCTTTCTGAACTGGGCTGAAATCTTGCTGTTCTCACTAGAACTCAGGTGAAAAATAATGTGTAAAAAGTAATAATAGTGTTTTGAGAAATCTAGTGTAATAGCTTTCTTCCATAAATCTCAGCATAATTAAGAAGAATGGGATTCAAGGGCTCATGATTTCTCATGTTAGAAAAGAAATGAAGGCTGCTGTTTTTAACAACACTGCTGTTCATGATTAATGATATCTGTTTGTTAATGCACTTTAGATACATTTGCTGCATCCTCACACTCCCTTGCAGCTCTTGAGCAAGGGTGAACTTTACCAGGCAGCTTCACTGGATAATGGCAGGATTTACTAATCAGCACAGCTCTGTCATCCTTATGTGCTGATTAAAAGTAGCCATCAGCATCTGGACATGCAACTTCTGACCCCGAGGTGCAGTGCTAGGGCAAGAGATCTATCAGTAATTCTCAGCAATACAGAGAACAGTGCCACAGCAAGGCTGAATGCTAAGAAGAGTGGAGCAATTTTTTAAAAAGTGAATATTTATTTACTTGTTTTTATAAAGTATTAACACTCCTCAGCTGCATTCACAGAAATCCTGTGTTGTTTGGACTTAGTACAATTACATTTATTCCTGATCAATGTGCTCTTCTAAATCCATTGCTGGAATGCAGATTTTTTTCCCATTTAGATACAATAAATCAGGTATTATTCACTGTTAGTGGTTTGCTACAGTTCTCATTTGCCTATTATTCCATCTTATTTTGCAGTATTATGCACATTTTAAAGTATGCCTCTATGTAATCTGCAGGATAGAAATCAAAATGATTGCAGAACTTCTATATTATATCCTTTGAGAGACAGAAAAATTAAGATAAAATTTTCAATTTTCATACCTATTTTATTACAGCCTTTTTAGATATGCTAACTTTCCCAGAGTTTTCTGAAGTCAGCAGTTCTTCAGAAAGATTATCACCTTCAAAAAAAAAAAGGTTAGTTATTCGTGTGTGCACAGTAAAATAATTTAAATGTACTAGACACTTTACTATCCCTTCGCCCTTTTTAAATACCTTTGTTTTGTTCAGTTTTATATGGGAGTCACTGCTGGAATGTTCTCTTGGAAACTGCTTTATCATCTAAAGTGATAATTTGGCGATTTGATCACTGCTTATCTTATCCTAAACTGAACAGAAACTTCGACTCCTGATATGCTACCTTTTAGATTTTTCTTTTTTTCTGTGTCTGATCATTCAGATAACCTCTATACAAATCATCCCTTACATGATTAAAACAATAGCTTTGAATACTGTGCATTTTTAAACCTAAATATCACATAGTGATTTATGCATCTATGAATAGAAACTTATCCATCATCTACCTGAAATATGGGTCTTATTTAAAAATTATAATCTTGTAACTGATTAAAAAAACATAAAGGAGAAATTCTTCTCTGCTTTGCTGGCCTACTCAGAGGGACATTTCTTCACAGGCCTTTTTGAGTGTAAAACCTGTCATCATTCACTTCTGTTGAAATGAATAGTCTCTTATCTTTCCCCATGTGGCTTTAACATGGTTAATGATGAAATAGTAATCCGCAGAACAGTTATGCTGCCTACATGGTATAGTATAAGAAGGGGTTGCATCAAGTGAAAAAGAGTATGTTGCTGACAGATCTCACTATTTCACTTATATCCCTGAAGGATATATAGGTCCTGTGGAATTTCAATGTGAAACACTAGGTTAAAGGATTATTTTGATGTTAATAGTTATAGAAGTCTTTATTTAGCTTTCCAGACTGATTCTTACAAAAGACAATCACAGTGGTCCATTCCAGCTTTGAAATCTAGCAGATCATTTTTTCTGAAAGAGGAAAGGACCTCAGCCGAGCTCCCCAAGAATATAACTGGTTCACAAGAATATAGTTTTGAACATCAAAACTTGAAGATTACTGCTTTCCTTAACTAATGAGCTTTCTGTGGTTGACACTATAAGCATTTAAAAGTGGAATGGAATGGTCTTTTTTGTTATTTTCAAAGTGATTTTTATTTTCTTTTTCTTAATGTAACTCTTATATTACTATTTTGAAATTCCTAAGACAGCAGAGTCCATCAACAGATTGCTTCCATGCTTGCTCATAACTTTTGCAGTAGCTCTGAATTTGCACTCAAGGAATTTACTGCAGAAATGTACAATTTATGGAGCAGAAAGAATGCAAAGTTTAAATCAAGTTCAGTGGATAAATGCAGGAACAGAAAATTATCTTAGGAAATTATTGAAGCGCAGAAGACTCTCAGCTTGTTGTTTGGTGGCTGTGGAAGAGTGCTCCCAACAATCCTGAATTTCACTCTTCAAGATGTTTTTCCATTGCTGGTCAATATTTTAGACTTTGTGTTTTGTATCAGCTGTTTGTAGTTGTGCTTAGTTTTGAACTGGGAAGCTAAACTTTGACAGGTAAGGAAATGTAATTTTGCAAATCCTGTAGAAGATCAGTAAGTCACCTGCTGTGGTCCTTTCTCCTGGATCTCTCTAAGGTCAAACCTGGAATTCCTGTGAGGAGGAGAAGTGAAAGGGAGATTGATTTTGCAGGCTGCAGTAAAGTATCTCTCATTGTTTAGAGGACAATTTTTCAGCATTTCAGCAGTTCAGCTGATGCAAAATTCAACAATGTTTTTAAAACCTTTGTCTTGAATGATTGTGATGGACTTCTGCTTCCAAATAATTTTAGCTTTCTTCAGTGGCTTGTATTAAAAGAATTGAAGGGTCCATTTAGATGAGGATTTGCTTTAAAAAAGCCACATACAAAAAGAAATATGATTGCCTGGACCTAGTGAGTGTCCTTTCTAATCCTTCTGTTTTTTTCGTGGAAGGCTCTATCTCCTCCCTCATCACAGCTGAAGTAAAATACACTGGCTAGAACTTCGCACATTTCCAGTATTACACATCTAAAGAGTTGCACTAGTCCTGCTAAATTTCACCTATATAGACCTAATGAGACCACCTCATGTTGGACAGGACAAGCGTTCCTCTACTGCTTCTGCCTTCACCTGACAAATATTGTATTTGCAGGGTGCCCAGATGGAGGAAGGAATGATGAATCTGACTCCATATTCTCAGAAGGCTAATTTATTATTTTATGATACTATATTATGTTAAAGAATGCCATATGAAACTATACTAAAGAATACACAAATGATGCTTAGAGAAGGCTAACAAGATAATAATGAAAACTTGTTACTCCTTCCAGAGTCCCAACATATCTTGACCCTGATTGGCCAATAAGTCAAAATAATTCACAGCAGAAACCAATGAAACAATCACCTGATGGTAAACAATCTCCAAACACATTCCAAAGGAGCAAAACAGAGGAGAAGCAAATCAGATAATTATTGGTTTTCTTTTTCTCAGAGCCTTCTCAGCTTCCCAGGACAAAAATCCTGGGCAAAGGGCTTTTTCCAGAAAATATGAAAGCGACAGACAAACATAGTTCTTTCACTGAAAATGAGGGAGTATTTGCACATATAGCCAGGTCTCTTTTTTTGGAAGAAAAGTCACACTATTTGGAGACAGCAACTTTACAGTTCTCTGGCCTTCTACAGAGTCTTTCTACGTCCCAGTCCTCAGCTTCATATTTGACCCCTATGGGTAAATTATGGAAAAAATCCCAGAAGTTTTGGAATTTGGCTGCCTTCCAGGGTCAGCCCACCAAAACTGGGGACCAGGGTTTATCTGTTTGGGTGCTTGACACAGGCATAGAGAGGGGGCTGGGAAGAGGCCTAGCTGGAATTCCAAGTTGTTGGATTGGGGCTGTGGAGGGAGATGCCCTGGCATGACACGGCCATCACGTGGTGTGAGCCTAGAGCAGCCCCAGTTGAAGGGTACCTTACAGCCCATTCCAATCCAGCTCCACCCTGGATATTTACCTCAGGCTCTGTCACTGCCCCTGGTTGGGCTGGCTGGTCATCCACATCCATGCCAGCCTCAAAACAAGTGTTTGAGGAAGGTGACAGAGCCCCTGGGAGCACACAGAGAAGGTCCTGGCGTGACTACTCGCTGCCCCATGTTACTGTACATTCAAGCATCCCTTATTGAGTGCACCTCTTCACCCAAATAAAACACTAGATCACCTTTGTAACACTCTTATCATCACGAGATCCCTCTAATATCAGGGTTGAAAGGCTGAGATGTTTAGAACAGGAATGTGCTGACTCTGGTTTGCCTATAAAGATCAATAAATCCCATCTGCCAGAACGGTGTCTGCAACACGTAGTTTCCATCTTTCCAGCTTCCAAAGGGTGAAGGTGACACAGTAAATTCAATTGTTAAAAGATCTCTCTTCTGTAATTTTACCTATGAGCTTCTGTTGTGATTGTCTGCTTGGTGGGATTCACAACCCCCAGCACAATCTGTTTTCACACATTGAAAAATACGCTGATATGCACCTTGTTTAAATAAGTATGGAGTATGAAAATATCAAATCATACTCTCTGGTATATACTTTACAGTTTTTACTATAAAATATAGCAGTTTACTTTACTTTTTTGAAATACTAAAGAAAGATATTAAGAAAAAATTAATAATGCAATTCAAATATTTTAAACAGAAGTACAACTAGTATGTACATTTTTTGCTGCTGAAAAGACACTGTATCTGAGAACTTCTACTGCATGGTTGTGAATATGGAACAATTTGGTAACTCACCTTTTGTTTTTATAAGGATCACAGAAAAAAAAATTTCTATATTCATTTTGTAGGGCTTTAAAATTCTGTCCTACATAGAGAACTTAAAGAAGAGAAAACAAAATAAAGTTGCAGTCAGACTTTGGTATATAAAAATTTCCAGGTTCTTTTTGTGCATGCTAATTACTTCTGTAAGAAGTTAGAAACTATAAATGGAATTATTCTTTTAAGAAAAGATTTGGTAGAAATCCCTCCATGTTAAACCTAAGTAATTAACACTGGGTTCTTAAATGTAACCCAGGTGATTAACATTGGGTTCTTAAATCTACCTAGGTTCCTAAGAGTTACATTAAAAAATTGCCACATTTTAAAAGTGCAGAATGCTGAGGACTTTTGAGAATGAGTGTTCATTTAAGTAATTAAATGTGGGATTTGAAGCTTATGGTTAGACATTCAAGTCTTCAAATCTATAAATCTTGGCTTGTGATTAAATACATTCTAAATAATTTCATTATTATTCACAAGTGTAAGTCCTTAAGATGGAGGTATTAAGCAAATTCTTATTGCTTGCTCCTGAACCAGCTGAAGCTCTGGGAAGTAAAAATTATTTTTGAACAGTTTGTTGTTTTCTGTCCACATGGATATAGGGTAACAGAAAACTGAGTCAATACAACAATATCTGACAAAAGCAGCATAAGAAAGAAAAAAGAAGGGACAGAGAAGAAAACAAATTCAGAAAGTGGAGGGAAAGGCAGGCAATAGAAGATACAGAGCAAAATTGTGTCAAAAGAAAAATACAATGAGTATGCTATTGGGTAGTTCTATGTGTGCAGAGCTTTCGTCAGTAATAGAGGGCACAGAATTCCATTTCAAGTTTGATGCAGCCTTCGGAACTCTTTCCTCTAACTTCAGTGAGCCCCTTGGATTAAGCACTTAGGGGAAAGACTGTTATGCTTAAACGGAATGTTTTTTTTGTTGGTTTTTTTTTTTTTTTTTTTTTTTTTTTTTAAGAAAGGAGTCTAAATTATGGAAGAAAGTTTTAGTAAACTCTGAGAACTCACTGAGATCTCAAACTCTCAGAATCCCCAGAACTTAGTGTCACCTTTAGACCTTACACTTAAAAAGGGAGAAAAGTAGCTTAGCTCAGAATTTAAATTACTTCAGTAATTGCTCAGGGTGCAGAATGTAAAACAAGATGTATTACAAACAAGCCAGCAAAGCAGTTTATTACAACAAATGTGTGCTGGGGATTAAAAAAAATACAAGGGAATCCCTGATTCCTATTGTGCTTTGGGATTAATAATGTTCAAAACAGAGTTGCTACATTTTAATTTTCTGAATCCAGCAAATTAGCACATGAAACACACTGCATTTATAAGTTCTGCTGGAAACAGAAAAATTAAGTAAACAAGGCTTTGAAGATAACAAGAATATAATAATTTTAAAAATATCTATATTTTCCCTTTCTTTCTGTTTCTGACATTATAATTTTCTTTTATTAACCAACCTTTTAATATGGGCAGTTGGTGCTTCTGAGATTTCTAGCCATAGTTCTTAATTTGGCCACTCATTCTCTCTCCCTGAATGCACCACATTTCCAATGGAGTCCTGAAGCCCAGCTGAAATATTCTCTTATTTACCCATTGCCAATGGCCCTTCTCATTCCTCTCCTTTGTCACACCCTCCTCCAGAGCTGTCACTTACTGCCTGCTTCTCTTGGGTGTGCATGTTGAGGTATTGGCAATGGGGGTCGGGCTGCAGCCCTGGCCTCGATGAGGAGAGCTCAGAGCTACTCCCTGTGGGAGACAGCTAATTCCTGTCAGCTCCTGTTGGACCCACTGCCAGACACAGCTGAAGCCCTTCAGCCATGTGTGGGATATGTGGGGCACCTTGGGGAAAAACTATTTAAAAAGGACAAAATGCTGTTGAGTAGGGAGTGCAAAAGTTGGACCTATGGACCCTGGAAGGATTCCTGGGGAAGAGATGCTCCAGGTACTAGAACAGAGATTTCCCTGCAGCTCCTGGAAACACTCCAGTGGAGCAGCCAGTTGAGAGGAACATCCCAGAGTGGATATCCACACTGTAAACCAAGGAGTGCCAGGTAGAATCAGCTATCCACACTGCAGCACTGGGAGGATCCCATGCCAGAGAGGGTGACAGGGTCTGAAGGAAGCTGCAGCCCATGGAGAGGCCATGCTGGAGCACTGAAAAGCTGTGTGGTGGAAAGAGCATCAGAGCTGAACTGACTGTACTTTACAGACTGACCACAGGCCTCATTTCCCATCCTCTGCACAATAGGGGGAGTAAGGAGTGGGAATGAAGAAATGAGCCTGGGAATCAAGTGAGGGGTAGGTGGGAAATGGCTGTTTGTCCTAATTATTCACCATTCAAATCTGTTTTAATTGGCAATTATTTTTTTTCCCAAATTGTTTTGCCTCCAATGGTAAACTATAAGAGACCCCCTCTTTTTATTTTGACCCTTACTCATCTTATTTTCTCCCCTTGTCTTGTTGTGGGAGGGAGTGGGGGGAATGAAGGATGGGTGGGCATCTGGTAGCTGGTTAAGGTCAACCCAATATGTTATTTTGCAACCAAATACATAAGCAACATATGTTGAGAAAAAAACAAGGGTACACATATTGCAGGAGAACTTCTGTGCCCTGTTTTAGTCATAGAAAAAGTGCAGGAGATACAGGTTTTAAAAAAGAATACAACCACAGATTGCAGTGTCCATCAACAAAAGCTACATGACATGGGCTCTTGCAATGTGTCTCATTGCTGCCCACCTCATGTAGCTGCCCACCTTTATAGATCACCTTTATAGATGTTTTATGGAGCACTTTCATAATGCTCAAACTTGAGCATTCTTTAAACTTGAGCATTGCAGCTGCATTTTCCTGCATCCAACGACCTTTGTACAGTCATACTTTTCTAGTCATAATCTATCTGCTGGCTCTTACAACACTCTCCCATGAGCTTACGAGCATTCAGCATTCATAGTATTTCCCTCAATCACGGAACAGTATTTTGCTATCTATGAGCTCCAGAGTCCCCAAGAATCAGTTTTCAGCACTCTAGTTCTTTGTTACCTCATTTCTGCTGGGTATTTCCAGCTAATCGCTTAAAATTCCACAGTGACTGAATACATTATTTTTCTCTTAAGGTATCAGATATTCCATTGTGCTAAAGTACTCTTGTTTAACTGGAAAACTAATCTGGCTGCCGTGTCTCAAATACTTCCCATCTGAAAAATACATGTCCAGCAGCCCTCATAGCAAAAACAGGTTTCCTATTTTCCGGAATGTATGAGGATATGAAAACTGCATTAAATGCAAACAGAATTAATGCAAACAAAATTAATTAATTTCTCATGAAATGTAATTGTGAGAAATGTAATTCACAGCAACTCCTACCATCTTTAGAATAGTTACTTATCAGCAGGGATTTGGGTATTTTTAATGAGAACAGACAAACTAAATGACTTTGAATATTTGTTCTCTCTCACTAAAATTAAGAGATTTTAGTGATTTAAAAGCTACAAGATTTGTACCTAGTTACAATAACTGGTTCAACATATTCTATCTTCTGTCATATGCCAAATAATTTCAAATTAAACATTGTTTTCCAAAATATTTCTGTTAAATGGCAGGTGCATAAGAAAGTTTGAAAGAATTCCACTAAGTTTTGCCAGTTCATAATGATTTGCTTTTGCAAGTTGTTAGGACACACTCCATTAGTAGATTGAGAACTTTATAATGTCTTAGGATTATGTTTCCCAAAAATGTTGTGAATGTGCCTAGCTCAAGAATTCTGAATATTTTTTTCTGTAGCACTTATTTGAAAATGATCAAAACCTATGTCTTGTGAAGGAAATTGCAGCTTCTTTTCTCATTCCCCAAAATGTCACTCGCCAACCCAAAGAAAATTCTCAATTAGTAAAAAAAATCAATATAATAATGGTTAAATATTTAATCTTGAAGCTTTTTTTCCAAATGGAGACTTTCTATATCTAAGCATTAAAACATCTTATTTGAACATATTGAGATGAACTCTGGTACAAGATAATTCCCACTCGAATTTTTATTGTGAGCTATATCACTTCACTGGAATTCAGGTAGAGGTTGGCTCTTTCCTGATCCACTGACATTCATGAGCCTCTTATAGGAAACCTGAATTGCATCACAAGTAGTGCAGGCCTGACCTGACTGGATAAAAGGGAAAGCCTGAACACTGATTATGTGGCACACTGAAAAAGTATAACTTAACAGTCCCCCAAACACTGAGGAAGTATTATTTCAATTTTGATAATAGGTTGTTGTGAGTTTTTTTATAAATTTGTATTTCTCACAAGTATAATTAAGAAATTTCAATAGAAAATGCTGAGCAGCCTATATTATTTATATTACTGTTCACCTACTGTTCGCTGAAAAGCTGAAAGCATTGCTTAAAATTTTATTCTGAAAATGTGACAAATAGTAGCAATTAGGATCCCACACAGAAATCCATCCACAAAACAGAAGTCCCTTGGGATAACCTTGCAAAATAGTATTTCTCATATGCCAGGTTCCTGGATCATATCTTGAAACATTTTTCTTTGAGAAATACAATATTTATTAGGGAACAAGAACCATCTATTTATTCTGTTAGATTCTTCAATCACAGTTTAGAACATTTTTTAATTTAGTTCTCCACTAATGATGCCTTTTGTCCTTTCTTGCTCCTCTATTTATGTGGTCCCAATCAGTTTTTGTTGTCTTGGGTCAGCAGAGTCAGCAGTTTGGATCAGATAAACTCCAGTGAAAGTGCTGCAAGGTCTCACTTGAGAACATTCCCATTTCTCATGGTATAAGAGTTATAACTTGTATTTAGTACTGCCTTGGGAGGCCTTGCTGGAATCACTGTTTCTCTGTGAAGTTTCACCCAAAAGCTCTCAGTCTTACATCACTGGTATCACAGTCAGATGCATCTATCTGTCACTTCATTGCAAATAGACTCCTGCACTTATACCACCAGTCTAAAAAGAAATCAGTATTGTATGGGTCCTCAAAGAGCACAGATACCATAATGGATCTGCTTACTCCAGGACCTGGAGCACTGGTGCTGCCAGCTCACCTGCCACACAATGTGGGACTGAAATTTGTGCCAGGACAACCTAAGCTCACCTTCCACAGCCTTTTCTTCCTCCTCCTGTTGCTGTCATTGATTCATTACCTCCCAAGTTGAAGTATAAACCAAATACTTACTGATCTTTTCCAAAAATAGCAATTCAGTTGAAAGGTATTTGCACACCATCTCACTTTGCCCCAAAAAATGCTACCAGTGGTTTCATGCTTTAAGGAATCTTTGACAGGAACAGCTCTGGGCCACTCCTCTCTTTGCACACCAGCATGAATTACTATAGAAGCTTCTGAGATTTAAGATTCAACACATTATTAGTGGACATAAATTGAAAGCTTATGTTTTCATTTCAGATCTAAACTAGATTTAGGCAAAGACAGGGAATTTAGAGTTTCCAGCTTATGTGCTCTGTGCCATTTTCTCTCTGTACCTGGAATTGATCTCTGAAACAATCTGAAGTACCCAAAACTGAATGGAGCAGTTACCTCCTACAATTTTTCAGCTGATGTGTTTTCATATTATCTATGGTCCATTTTTTTAATGCTTAAAACTTGCTCTAATATTCAGTTTGCTTTCATATCATGCTTGCAAAATTACAGCTTTTCAGTGTAGAAAAGTGTTAAAGACCTTCATATTGCAAAGCTTTATGATTTTAATTCTCCTGGTATAAATGCTGCAGTCCTTTTGACCTACTTCCTCTTTTCTTCAGATATTCCCTTTTTTTTTTTCCAGTGTCAGAAGTTATTTACATTTCTCATCAGTTTCTGAATTTTCAAATCTGGATTCCTCTTCTCAGTTCTTGAATTCTGCCTAAAAATCTTTTGCAATTACCCCTTCATTAAGAATTTTCTATTCTGCTATTAGATGATGTTATACTAAAAAGATAAGTATCCAACTAAACAGAAACCAAAACAAAAAGTCCTTTTCTGTCTGGAGGAAAATTGTTTAATCAGAAGTGAATTGAACTTTGCCTAAAGCGACTTGCTCTCACTCTCTCAAAACACTTTTCTATAGCTGGTTCCTCAGAACACACTGGAGAAAGAACATAGACATTTCTCTCATAGACAATACTACATAATTGCTGTAATTTATTCTGTGATCTGGTATTAGGAAAAACAAAAAAATAGTATAATCAAAGTTTTAGGAAAGTACACAATCCTACAGAATCTGAGTAGGAAATAGGTTTACTCTTGGTATTTAAATATTCCCTCATAACTTTTGCATTTTACTACTCTACACAGATGTAAACACCATTCATAAAAATACAAAAAGAAAAAAAGTGAGAAAAATCAGATCTAATTAACTTATAAACCTTTGGGGGGGAGATTATTTTATTGTGTGACATGATAACTAGAGTAGTAACCTAGAAAACACAATCTTGTGTATTTTCCTTTGCAGATAAATGATGGCTCTGTTTTTTTTCCACATATGTAATAAAATACCTGCATTAATTCACGTTGACATACATTGCTAGGAACAAACAAAAATCTTAATCTTGCAGGAAATGAGCAGACATAACTCACAGCATGTCTGGCAGTTTTAATCTAATTTGAATACCATCTTTGTTAATAGTCCCTTGGGGCACACAATTTCAAGCTATCCATTCTGGGTTAAAATGAATAGGGGTATGTTTTGAATCATGTTCTGTTTTTCTACTTGCAGCATATAGAGGAATGTGTCCTAGAAATTACTTTATGTAACATATATATTTGAGAACACAGTTTTGTGTTCAGCTCTAGAAATCAGATAAGAAGAACACATCTCATGAATAGCTCTGTCCCAAGAAGCAACTTCAGCTCAGACATGCATATCTCTTTGCAACAAGCAGTTCCAGCATTATACCTATGGAAAACTGCAAATGTCAGAATTATTTACTCTTTTGCAAAGCTTCCCAATAAATCACCTCTGGAGCCAGCCCATCCAACTTTCAGTGTCAAACCCAAACACAGCAAGAAACTCAGGTCATTAGAGAAAAGGGCGGAATACCAGGGAGAGTTGTAGAAGCACAAGGCTGAAAAGGACCTCAGGTGTTCCTTTTGTTCATTCTGTTGCCCAAAACATATTCAACTCTGCCAGTGTCGCTCTTGGCAAATGCTGTTTCAGTCTCTTCTTAAAGAACTCCACTGAGCACAGCTTTCCCAGGCAATCCTGTGTATGATAATGGCAGGAGGTCTTTCTTCCCACACACCTCGCAGTAGCTGATTTGAATCTTTGCTGCTTTTAAACTCATTAATTTTTGGCCTACTGTGGCCTCTGAGTTATCTCCAATTAGTACACATCCATTTTCTGAAAGAGTTCCCTATCTCAGCTGAAGTGCTCTCAGTGATAAGCAAAACAGGATTGCTCTGTGCTCTGCTTTATACACCCTGATAATATGTTTGCCTTTTAAACAACACCATCCAGGTCGTGATGCTGTACAACACCTTCAGACTCATTTTTGAGCAGGACTTCTCCAGTTAGTTGGCTTCTATCCTACATCTATGACAGCTTATTGTTCCTGTTCAGATGTTTTACTCTTTGTTTGCCCATATTATTCTCCTAGATCATATCTTCATGCCATTCACAATTTAATGAGCACATTTTCCGTTGCTGCATTCAAGTATTAATAAAATTTGAAGAGGAGATAAGCAATAGCAGAACTCACATAATCCCCTTAACACATCCTTCCACACTATGTAGTCAACTGGTTTTATACCTTCCTTGTAAGAATTTCACCAAAACTATGTTTCTTGTATAATTTATGGGTAGGTCATGTGAGGATATCAATACTGCTATTAAAGGCAAGATGAAGGCCTCAGTGATTTTTTTCCTCTGTCCAGCCTGACATCCTATGCAGAAGGAAATCAGTTTAGATTGACAAATTTATATGTAGAGTAAAAAAACAAACCTGTTGTCTTGTTGGATGCCATCTGCATGTAACTTCTGCCTTATGTTCTAGATATCTGCAAACATTTTATCATCTCCGTAAGAAATATTGTGGGAAGAAGAATCTTAATTATATTAGTTACTTGATCACAGATGGCTTGTTTAGTGGTAAAAATAGGCATGAAGAACCTTCATGCTCAAATTCACCTACAAGCTATTTGAGTAGAGCAGACCTTACTCTTTCTTTTAAAATTAACAGAAAAGGAAAAAACTGTTTCAAAGTATTATACTAAGTCAATAATAGCACGAGCACTTTTTATCTCCAAAGTAGTTGCTTGATAATTGCACCTCATTTCATGCCCTTTTTTTCTCTTCTGGTTTTGGTCTTCTGGGTTTTTTTTCTGGGTTTGTTAGGTTTTTTTTTGTTTGTTTATTTTTGTTTTTTTTTGTTTTGTTTTGGTTTTTTGTTTTATTCTTTCTTTGTTTTTTTACCTTGTGTTTACATGTTCCTGCTGCTTTTTAAAATTTAATTTTTCATATATCTACCATCTACCAGTCTTTAAAATTCATTCTTTGGGGTGGAGTCAATAAGAATTTTATACTTTAACCAAGTTTCTCTCTTGTGATACTTCTTGCGTCTCTGCCTAGGGTAAATTATGATCCTTGCATTTTCCCTTTAGTCTTTGTTTTATCTCTTAATCCTTGTTCTTATTAGACAGTGACTACAAATTCTCTCTCAGCATTGAAGTCTACCTAATTTTTATGTAATACTTTTTCTCCCTTATTATTTCAATAGACACAGTTCCGTGGTCATCCTTTGTCCTTCTAAAAAATTGTATTTTTTTAATATAAGTTTTTCAGCCCCTTTCCCTGTATGCTGTTCATCAGCATGCATAAATAAATAGTCTGATCTCTAATTTCCTGTTTCTTGTCTTTTGATCATATTCTGAATAGTCCTTATCTCCTCCCACTCAAGAAATCTTGATACTCTTATTCAAATTCCTCTTTTAATTCCTAACTATGATTTTCTGTCAGTCACGCTGCCTTTCCCTCTCCAATCTCTGTTTAAATATTTTCTTAATAGGTAAGTAGTACCCTTATAAAAAATAGACTCTTTTCTGTCTTCTTGGTGTTTCTTCCCATGTACAAGAAAATATGGAATATCATCCCTATGGTCATGGGAGAGAAAGGTGTCCTGGTGTCCTGGGATGTGTTTATTACACATTACTCCAGAATACCTAGATTCCTAAGCCTTTGTAATCTTTAGCCAGGAAAACAAACACATATTCCATACTAGCTTCCTGCTTTTCCAGACTGATACCCATTTTTGATCTAAGACTGGTCTGGACTGGAGGTAACTATATGACACAAATAGAAGGGCTCATGGAGCTGTCATCACTGCAAGAGATGAACTTCACCCACTTTACAGCAATTTCTAAGAGCTGAGTCCTTTGGGATCAACATGCCCCAGATGTCAGCTGGAGCAGGCAGATGAGGCCTTTAGGAGGAAATTGCCAACCTCTTCTACTTTTTTCCTTTCTCTTTGGAATGGAGGCTGTGAATGTTAAAGATCGGAATGTCTTTTATTCCACTTCCAATGACATTTGACCATTACTTGCTGCTAGAACACCATCCTGTTCTTGACCTCAATAGTGAAACAGCACCAATTTCCAGCTGAGACCAGCAGCCAGCTTGTCCCTGACAGAATGGCCATTTCATAGCTGGTGCTGCTATGGACCCTGAGCTGCAAATCTTCCATAGATTCTGGTCAATGCTGTCTTGGCATGGGTGGTCTCTGCATTTTAACAAACAAGAATAATGGATAAATAGCACAGCTGTGTGGGGTTTTTTGTTTTCTTTTTTTTTTTCCCAGCTAGAATTTTAACAAAATAGGAAATCCAAAACCACAAAAGCTCCAACAGTGAAGAATTAGCTAACACCCTTCCCAACAAACACACACAAATTTCTGCATGTCTATTCCAATTGTTGTTGAAAAGAAAATGACCAGCCTATCTCTTAAGCCATGTCTTCCAGGACATAAAATAGCAGTTTTAAGAATGGTCAGGTCTTTTCCATTTGAGTTAGTTGTTAGCCTTTGAGACAGCTGTAATGCTGACACAGCAGGAAAAGAACGTAAAGGAAGAGAACTTGGCCACTTAGTGAGTCTGAGTATTTGAGGAACTGACATACAAACTCCTGAAAATGTTCTGGACCTTAATTGCCATTGCCTGGAATTGGCATCTTTGAGAGTCAGGTCTTCGTGGCTCAAAATCTTATGTGCACTAAAACATGTCACTGGGTCTCACTGCAGAATTTGATTTCTGCAGTTTCCAAGTTCAGTGCAAATTATTCTGGATCAATAGTGTCATAATTCAAATCTTAATATTTGCACACCTTTTTGAAAACTTTGATGAGGCCTAACCTTATGGTTCTTGGCCTTTTATGAAAACTTACATGCTCCAATTAAAGAAGCAAATTTGGATCTTTATCCAGTTGTGGCTATCATTACACTAACCATACAAAAGTTAATTCCAGCAAAATTTCAGTCTGTCTTCTAAATAATGCAAAATACCAGCTGTATGTTGTGCAGTGTTATTCATCAGCCATGAGAATGATTTTGCCTTTGAGCACTTTTCTCCTATGAGCTTTTCCTTTCAGAAATAGGCAGAAATCAGTACATGTGCAGAATAGATCGTTAAAGAGGTATTCTAAAAATGAAAGAAAACATTAATTCCTAAGAAGAATGCACTTATGTCAATTTGACAATACATGGAGAGTCTAACAAAATCTTTTTCAGATTCTAACTTACTCTGTGATGTTATAACATAAGCTGAAGTGAGTGAATTACTACATAAAAGAAATCCTCCCTCATTCTAATAATTTTCATAGATTCAAAATGATTTTTTGTTTCTTTGGTTTTAATTTTTTTTCTTTATAAGGCATGCATTTTTTGAGTGAAATTAAAAGAAGCCATATAAAATTTTTGAAAATCTGCA
Source organism: Ammodramus savannarum pratensis (assembly GCA_020466415.1). Taxonomy (NCBI): domain Eukaryota; kingdom Metazoa; phylum Chordata; class Aves; order Passeriformes; family Passerellidae; genus Ammodramus; species Ammodramus savannarum. The sequence goes on from JAHXMQ010000807.1 coordinate 60,582,472, forward strand.
TCATTGTGAACTTTTGAGACCAACTTTTCTGACATGCACAAACCAGTCCAAAGTTTGAATGGTCTTTTTGGGCCTTGTTTAATAATCTCTTATAATGAAATAATTTTAAGTACATCAACATTCATAAATATGAGAAAGGTATATTTTACTTTTATTTGTTGCAGTAATAGCTACTGCATTGTACATGAACAAGATAACCTGTGGGGTTTAAGATAACCTGTGGGGTTTTTTCTTATCAGAGATATCTTTCTCTCACTGAGTCAGACATAGAAATTGTATATTGCATGCATTTTTCAGATGAAGCATATATGTAATATTTTAAAGACCAAATGTCTGTAGCTGCAGAATGAGACACTATCAAATTAATAGACTTGGTATGTGTAACCTACCTTTTCACATCAGTCTCCAAGGTACAGGATTTAGGAATATTTCTGTCCTATTACACTGAAAAAATCATAGCAAACTCAATGAGATTATGTATTTATTAAAACAAGTCACACTTCAAAACACCGTTACAGTGCATAATGGATTTACCATGAAAAGACAATTTGCAACATTCAGCTTTCCAATTTTTATATATTCAAGTCAGCTGTGAATGAAAATTAAGTACTTACAGTGTGTGATCTCAGAATTTGCATGAATTTATGCTTAAAAGCTGAACAGTAACATCTCCAAGATGAAGCCTGTAATTTTAAAAGTATTAGTAGTGAGCTAATTTGAAACATGTCTTTCCCACAAAAGAATTTTTTAAGCTCTTGAGAGGCAAAATTAAATTTCTGGCCACTCTTTAATTTGCATTTCCATACTCTGACAGTTTTCATAATTGGATTATTTCTAAAATAAAGAAGACAATCATATTTTATTTAAACAATGGGAAGTGGAAAGTCCTATGAAGGAAATACCTACTTTAGAAAGTCTACAGTAGCAAATGAAAACCAGCTTTCAATTCAAATTTTTCTAAGAAAATTCTTTGTAGATAAGTGTTATCTGTTTAATGAAATTTATTTTAAAAGATGTTTACATTCTAGTAAAATTACTTTGGAGCAAGGTGTCTCATAGTGTTCAACACTTCCAGGTCTTTTTCAAAGTACATGCCATAAAAAAAATAGAATGAGTGACCTGAAAGCCATATCAGGGCATTTTGACATTTGGACTTCTTTGGCCCACTGCACAACTAATTCCAACTGGTTTCTTTCATTCCCTTTGGTCTGCTGCTTATGGCAGCCACCCTATGGTCCTGGATGTTTAAACAGCTCCAGCACAGGTTATCTTCAAGAGTTATTTTCTCTTCCCCACATTTTCCCTATTTTCTGGTAAAACAATGAGTCTTTTGGCTCATCCCATTTCCTTGTGCAGACTTGAATCCAAGTCGTGCAAGACTATTATACCTATTTTGTGGTACTTTCTAAAATACCAAGTAAATTTTTTGAACTTGTTTTATAAATGGAAACTTTTTTTTAAAGAAGTGAGTTGAGATAAAAGAAAAAGTGAATGAAAACAAAAAAGAAGGTAAGTTTCACATTGAGGGGGATCACAGAGCACTTAACACCTAGCAGACTTTGAAGACAGTCTCAATAGTTTCTCCATATAACCAGGAAAGAGCAACATGCTCAAAGACATTTACAGCATTCCAGAAAGGTTCTAGCTAGTCTGATTTTATAATCCCTCGGTGATGGAAACCAAAACTCCTGAACTCACCTATTGTAGCTAGTAGTATTGCCATAATGGTGGAAAAATAGTTACATTTCAGCTCTTGAATTCTCAAGTTCTGAAGACCATTATAATTTAAATGTTGTTTGAAATAAATTTAGTTGAATTAAAGATTAGATTTCTTTCTTTTCCTCATTAATTCTGCATGTTAAAATATGATCAGACTAAATAATGCAGTGAGCTCACTCTGACCAAGGGATATTCTGAAGGGCTTCAGCTTGAGTGTGGCTAAAAGTCACATCTCCACAGAGATGTTCTACAGAGAGCATATAGGCTTACAAGGACTACTTATTTGAGAAAGGAGCACCTTGCTGGCTATAGTGCCACTTCCTGGAGTCTAATTTGGGAATAACAGGCATCTTCTCCAGGTGTTTTCCCCAGAGGCTTATTATTCATTTCCATTATTAGCACAAGAATAATGACTACATGAGGATGTTAAATTTTATTCTTGGCCTTCCCTCAGCCCTTCAGTCTCTTACACGATCAGATCTTTTCTTGCTGATGGTGTTTTTGTAAGCATGCTGTTGGACAGTATTTTAAGCAGGAGACAATGTTGGAACCTTAAGGGCTGAATTCTGTCCAGCTTCTCTGTGTTATAAACATATTTATTTAATTTTGTGTCCTATATAATGGGGGTCCCAGCACTGCATTACTCATGACAGGAATGACCAGCATTTTTGCCATAGTGAAATATCACCCCATCATTTCTACCCTGAGACCACACTCAGTAGGAGCACAAATATGCTGGTGATCATAATGGATTGGATGGATGGATGGATGGATGGATGGATGGATGGATGGATGGATGGATGGATGGATGGATTCAATGGATTATAAGGTGCACAGTCAAGCAGAGAATCACAGGAGAAAATGTTAGGAGTACATGACATAACACATGCTACAACACGGGAAGGTGATCTAATGGGTAAAAGGGTATGTGATGAATGAAATCTAAGTGTTATGTAGATAGTAAATTTCAGCTATATTTATATGTTAGGAAACACACTGCAAAGAAACCTCATACCATGGCAGGTATAAGAAAATAATCTGGCATGAAACAATCCAGATATCTTTGATATGAAGTCAAATAGTTGTTACATGCCATTCAACTACAACTGGGCTGAAGTCACTGAATTAATCTTAATCTGGTATGATTTTCTTTTTTGTTAAACTAAGTAAGCTTCTCACTGTGTAACATATTCTCCAGCCCTTTTTCTTCCAGTTTTTATACAATTTCCTTTGATTTTTGAAAGTAGGGAGAATTGGACAAACCCACACCAAACCAAACCAAACCAAACCAAACCAACAATACAGATTCCAAAAGAGGTTAGGGGAAAGTTGAGCTGCTGCCCTACATTTGTGAGCTGCAGTGTGCCATTGCCAGGCACACATAGACTGTTGACTATGTCATTCTTGGAGAGAAAAAATTGATATTTCAGTTCTATTCTTTCAATGCCGAGTCAATTCCTGGATTTTTATGTAAGTATTTGATAATGGAGAGGGACAAAGGGAAAGGAGGGGTTACTGACAGAAGTCCTCTCATAAGGATGTGCACACACGCCTCTGCAACATATGCTTATTGTGTGGGAAGTGCTGTCAACTGCAGATATCCCGTTAGTTCTGGGTAAGAGAGCTAGTTCTGCTCATCCATTCCTGAACTTTGAGGGTTGTATGTTCTGTTTCTACTCAAAATATTTTTCTGGTCAGTTTCCTGAGGAAAATAATGAAAATTAAGTGGTGCTCTCACTCTTTTAATGTCTTTTTCATGCCACTACAAAATTTATTTCTCCATTTTTAAGTAAAGAAAAATTTCCCAATAAGATAGATTTTCAAGATTAATTTATTGATTTCAGTGCTCAAATATGAAACCAATTTTAGGTCGTTATCTGGAAAATTTTTGTCTCTCATTTACAGCTTTTTCAAAAGGTTTTTGAGAAAGAGTTACTTTGTTTTGTCTCAGAGCATGATAATGAATCAATGAGGAAAAATACAGGAATTACTATTTCAAAGAAAGGAGGATAATAATGCTTTTTCCACGTCTGCATGAATGATTTTATTATACCTCATTACTATGCAATGTCATCCCTGCACGCTTTGGTAAATAATGCTGCTTGAAATATTCTTGATATTAATCAAAACACTTGTCTTGTTCATGTCTCTCACAGGAAGTGTTCATGATTGGAAATTGCTTTAAATTTGACCATACTTCTTATTATTCGCCTATTTATCTTCCTCTATTCTCTTCCTGTCCATCTCAGTACACACACGCAAAAAAAAGAGTCGTACTGGATTTTGAGATAGAAAGACAGAAATATGAGCAAACTGGATAAGACATGTTCTATACATCATTTAAAAAAATCACAAATATATTTGCAAAATAAATACATGTATTCACATGTGTTTTGTCCAACCAAAGCAGGAATACAAGGCGTTTGATACAAACATGACAGCCCCAGTGAAATAATTAAGAAGGTACATACAGCATTTATAGAACAGTCTGATGCTCAGCTAGCATTTCAGAAGTAAGGAACTGAAATATAACAGATCTGATCAGCTTATTTAAATACTGCTCTTGGTAATTAGCAGTTTGACATTATTTTCTGAGAGATACTGTGCCTACCAGCCTCAGTACAATGAAAAAACCCCATGTAAACCTCCAGGGAAGTAACATATTGTCAAAAAGGAAAAAGGGCATATAGATAACACTAATTTCTTCTCATGGAAAGAAGACATTAGCATTCAATTCCTACATTTCCTAAAAACAAAAACATAAAAGAGAAAATGTTCTGCGGTTTTTTTACTCTTGACTGATATGACTTATCTTCACCCTTTGAAATTCTTTTTTATTACATTTATATATGAAACCCGCTACACACTTTTCATAAAGAAAATGATGACTTTTCTGTGCCAATCTTTTGATATCTTTACACCCTTCAGAGCTGTAATCTTATTAGTGATTACTTATGGAATTATTTTAGAGCACTGCTTAGCAAAACAGGATGCACAACTAGAATGACTTATGAGGGAGATAAGAAAATCGTAACTGGCTTGATGCAAGAAGTTATAGGCCTAACGTGTTGTCCTACTGTTGACTTTTCTCTCATAACATGTCACCAGTGCTTCCCACACCAACCGATGTTGCCTATGGGTATCAGACAGCACTTGAGTGTTGATAAGACAGGCAGCACTGTAAAGCAAGAAAAATTACTTCTCATATTACCCCCTGATTTTGTTTTCCCTTTAAAACATATCTTTCTGTAGTCAACATTCCTGTTTTGTGCAGCAGAAAAATCAATATGGGAAAAAACCCCTTTAGCTTAATGGAAGATTCTATTTCTTTGCAATTTTTGAAACATTGCTTAGAATTTCAATATTATATGGGATGGAAATTCCTTCTGGCTGCTTCTAACTTCTCTCATTTGTCATTCATTCAGAGCAAGGAGGCAATAGGTAGGAAATGCAATCTTGTAGTTAGGGGTCCAAAGAATAATGTGTTTTGAAACTAAATATACCTATATCTTAAGCTATTTTTACAGTCCTGCATATTGTACATTGAGAAAAAATATTTTAAAAGAAAAAGAAATAGAATATTCAGCATGCTGTATTTACAGTGAGCCTCTAGGAAAGCCATTCCTCCATTTCTTCACAGTTATTCACTCGGAAAAGTGACCATAATCAAATCTCTTATATTTCAAAAAAGTAGTTACTTGGCAACTGTGACTGAGATTCTAGAATGCAGGATATATGTGCATTTTAGGTGATTTCCCCAGGTGCTCAGCAATATGTTTTTATTTTCTGAGTGAGAACTGGGATAGCAAAAGCATATCCTGTGGAAATAAATTCAATTCATCCCTGTTCTTCTGCCAAAGTATACCATAAATTGTTCATATGGTTATTGTGTCCTCAAGAGCAATATATGGAACAATATATGCAATATTTCAGTTTAAATGTGAACTTAACACCAGAAGAGTGCTCACTACTGTCTCTCCTAGGGCAGAAAGTTACTGACAGTTGAGTTGGAGTACTGATTAGACACTGAATATGAAATTCCAAAAATCTTCCCTGGCAAATAATGTACCCTTGATTCTGCCACCCTTTCTCCACTCTGTTGGAATTTGTACAATATGCAGCACCACTGAAAGATATAGATAAACTCTCTGGTGCATGTGTTACTCAATCTGTTTAAGTGGCAGAACTAGAACTTCAATAAATAGCAATGAATTATGAAATGTAAATTTCTTTGTTAAAAAAAATAAAATTCAGGCTTCTCTGTAATCTTGCTTAGCCCATGGAGCCTCTTTTATAAGATGTATTTGTGGTTTGGGAGTAGGTTGGACACAGTGTACAGAGGTACTGTCAGAGTTCAGTTAACTCTAGCCCAGGCTGTAATTTTATTACTATAAAAGGGCTGAAAGTCTTTCACTAGACTTATTTAGTGCTGGGGGTTATTAAGTCAGTAGAAAGCATTTAAGTGCATTTTCATCATACCATTTATCTTTTCCTCTTGTATAAGAGATGTGTAAGCAAGACAAAAGCATGACCACTTTTAAAGTACATATATGTTCTTAATTTCATGCAAAAGGGAACTGAATAGGCACTTAAAATATTGAATATCCAGTATTGAAAGATAACAGGATGCACGGTAAACATGATGCAGTTTCACTTCAGGTTTAGTGCATTTCAAATGTTCGTAGTCAACAGGAAGGAAAGGAACACCAAGACCCCTAAAAGACATCTCACTTGCTGCCCTAAGAGTTAGACAGCCAAGCATCTCAGGGGAAATCATGGAAGAACACTTCTAGGAGTTTTTAATTTGTAGTAGAATGGAGTGACTCAGTTAACTACAGTTATCTGAGCATGCTCTTTCAAGTTGCCCAAACATGCAGTACTCTTACATTGTAGTATACAGTGCATATTATTGTTTCACTGTAGAAGTACCAGTGTAAATATAAATGTACATCTTAAAACAAAGATCAGTCATAACATGAATAAATGTTAACATTTAGTCCTAGTTAAAGATACTATCTATTTTGCTCAGGTAAATAACATATCTTTCACAATTTAATCTTGGTGTTTGCAAAATTGGTCACAGGGTTTGAGTGGTGTTTTCTTGCTTCCTACAAACTCCTAATTTTTGCTAGTGGTCAAGGCATATGTTTTAGAGTTTTGTCATGTTTTTGTCAAAATCTGTGTCATGGTGTTGACCGCATCAATTAATTCATTGAATTTTATTTTTCTTGTCTGTAAGATATGCCCATCAAACACTGCAGTTTGTAAAGCTTATTCATAGCTTTAGGAGTATTGACAAGTGCAAAATTTTAATTTTTACTTACAAATTTTGGAGTATAATCTGTGTTCAGTAATTCATAAAGTGAGGAGGAACTAGTAGAACTTTGTTCTTAACTCATATAATACTAGGTATAAGAATTCATCTAGCTACTTTTTGATTATGTTCCTTTGATTAAATTTACCTATCCTGTCCTGTGCTGCTTTTGGTCGCTTTTGTTGTTTTAGCATCTAGAGGGGTTTTTTGTCCCATTTTTGATTTGCTGGCTTTAAGGTCTATTATATATCTGTATTTCCTCCCTGTAACTTACCTTACCTTTCGTACATAAGGTATTCTTTTTGATAAACCCTCTGGAGGCAACCCTCATGTATTCAATTCCTCACCCCTCAAAGTTTTCAATGCCAAGCTGGATGAGGCTCTAAGGAACCTGGTCTAGTGGAAGGTGTCCCTGCCCATGGCATGGGGTTGGAACTAAATTATCTTCAAGGTCTCTTCCGACCCAGATAATTTTATGGTTCTATAACTCCATGATAAAACACAAAAGGATTCATCATGTAGTTTCAAGGATTTTTGTGATGCGATGTTGATCAGAGGGACAAACCCAAGAGTTAGATCAGGACAAGAAAAGGGTGCCTGAAGTTTTTCCCTCATTCTATACTGCCTTCTTTCTATTCTGCACGTGCTACTGCCTGGGGTCAAAAATTACCACAGACATGTTCAGACAAGATTCTGTTTGGCTGGCTTAGTTTAGCTTGTTTAGTTTCTTTGTGATTTGAGGGTCTTTTTTGTGGGTTGGTTTGATGGGTTTTTTTTAAGGATGGCTGATTTTTTTTTTTTTTAGTCTGTGATTGGAATGATTTAATTTCTTCATTCACTTGCAATGTTAGATGCTTTTTGTTCCATGGGTAAAATAAAGAGTATATATTTTTAGAGAATTTGTGTTAAAATCTCAGGAAAATGAATGGACTAGGATTTTACCATGGAGTCTACCTGTGCATAGCTCTGAGGGAACCTTAAGAACTAATGAAAATGAAACACCTTTAAAGTGATTTATCTTTAAATATGGAAGGAATCTGAGTTGCTTAGATATCTTCAGCATCAGTCATGTAAATAACAGATGTCTTTCAGGGCTGCACGTGTGTATGTGTGTGTGTGTACTCCTGTGTCTACACTCCTTTATATTTGAATGCCAGTCATTTGAGCTGGAGGATGAAAACTTAGCTGGAGTTCCTCACCTTATAAAGATGACCTTTTATTAATGCATAAGGGATGTCATGTAAAGAAGCCAATGCTAGAGCAAATTTCCTGTAGAGGGTGGAAAAGCTGATCAGTGGTCAAAATGGTTCTTTACATCTGAGAAGCTAAATATTGTGAAATATCCCAAACTTAATATCCATACTTATAAATTACTGTGGGCAACTGGCAGATTCATTCAAATGCAGAGCAGGAAAAGGAAAATTTGGTGAAGATTTGATAGGCATGATGTGATCTATACTGCAGAAACATTTCACCTTGCAGTATGATCATAACCCTCACCCTTCCCCAAATTATTTTCAGACAGATGAATCAAGTTTTGCTCTCTATGGAAAAATATAATTTTTTAACAAGTATCTGAAACATAGACAAGGTATTCAGGCAGCACAGCATGATTATGAAACATGGACAATGAAACTATATAAATTCTGTACCAACAACTATAAACCTTTGAAAGAATTGGAGAGGAGAAAGATAGTAAAAAACTTACAAAATAAAAGTGACATATTTTAGATGGGTTTTAATTTTTTGTTTTTATATTGTGTGTCAGATGCAAGACGTTCTTCCTGGTTATAGCTATATAAATATGTAAATATGTAAGTACCACAGAGATAACCTCTCCTGCACTACAAGAATATTCCTAGACTTCCTCTTTCTTAACCCCTCACTGCTGCCCATCACTCCTGCCTCTTGACACTTAAAGTGCACATCTTTCTGCCACGACCTTTTCCTCAAAAATTTAGGTGGTCAGACATGCAAATCTACAACATTAATTTTTTATGTGATATTTGTTGCAGTATTCTTGAATCCATACAGAGCAGAAGAATGGAAAGCAGAATGGATTATGTAACTTTTGTGCACTGACATGACTTACTGAAGACAGTAATCACTGTCATCTTTTCAGCCTTGATAATCCTGACCCCACAAAAGAAGTATTTAACAGATTTTATGCCCTGCTAATGGGGCTATTTGATGGTTTCTTCCTGCTGGCATCATTCCTAATGATGCTGCATGGTGACTTTTCCTCAACAGAGTTTTATAGAAGGGCTGGGTAATCACACACAATTGGTTGGGTTTCTCTGCCTCTGTTCTGACCCCAATTCTTATCTGTATGTTTGAGATATCTGTCCTCAAACAAATCCCACAGACATGGCCATAAAAAATATTGAAGGATGTAGTTCCCCCGAAAGGAAAAAAACAGGCTTATTTAGGACATTTAAAGTTTTCACAAAGCAGATATGCCAAATGCACAACAAACTAACCTGCCAGTGTGCCAGGCTCAATCCCAGTCAAGGCAGTTTGTTGGGTAGGTCTTGGGCAGAAACTTGTTGGACAATCAGGTTTGTGGAACTACTGAAAACAATGGTAGCTGCACAACTCATTTCAATGGGCAGAAGTTATTCCCTTTGGATTTGCTGGTGCAAAGAATCTGTTGGATTTTCCACAGGGACTTATGTAACAATACATTATCTATTTACTTCTATTTATGTATAGCTCTCCCCTAATTAAGAGATTTAAGTGCTAAATCTACCATTCAAGGACATTATTTGAATTTGCTATGTTGTCTATAGATTTTTGGGCACATAAAACTGCTCAAAAACCACACATACTCCTCTATGCTAGCTGTTTTCATCTGTGGAAAGTATGAAACCAACAATATTTTTGTCACTAAATAAATTACTCAACTGTAATTTGTTGAAATCTGCCAATAGTACACAAATATTTCATTTACTTACATTGCTTAATGAATACTGTAAAAGGAGAAACTTAGAGAAAAGAAAGGTAAACTACAGGTAAGCAGTGGATGTATTGGGAACTCCTATTGATGCTGCATCCACTGTTCTTGAGTGTAGTGCAAGAGAGTATGAAAAGGGAGAACATACAGATTGTATGTGAAGGTAGAAGAGAAAACAAGGCTGTAGAAAAAGCTTTACAAAAGGTAAATAAGAGATACAATTAAATAAATGGGAATCTAAGGCAAATGTAATAGAAAAGCCATTGAATGGATTCAAGTGCAGGATGGGAAGCTGGGAGGGGAAGAACAGAGGAAAATCTGGGCACTTTATTCAATTTTTTCAGATGTTTTGGAACCAATCATTTGATACCTTCTTTGACATAATTTTGTGCCTGAGCATTATGAAAGAACAGGATAAAAGAACAATGAAAAAAATAAATTTTGACAACCCTCCTTAATGGCGACCCAGTCCTCTTAAATTGCAACATGCCGGATAAAGTATCAGCACTTTTCAACCAGTTTTTTTGTCCATCATCCTTTGTTTTCTTATCTACTAAGCTCTATTTAATTTTCTTGTATATGTAACTTTCTTAGTTTTGAGCTTTTTGCTGTAACTGTCTTTCAGGTTCAGTCAACTAAGCCCAGCTATTTCAATAATTTCAATATATATTCACTCTCAGACTTCTGTTTTAACTTGCACCCTTGATATGAAAGTAAGAACTGGCGTGCTGTTTATTTTCTCAGCCAAAATCCAGTTTCCTCATTGTAATGATAAGCTACTCATTTCCCATTATGATAGATCATCCACCTGGAAGCAGAGTTATTTTTCTAAGTTAGTTAGTTAGTTTTCTAAGAAAGTTAAGAACTAGCTTCACAGCCATAGCTGTGTAAAATCACTTACTTTGAAAAATCTGCCAAAGTCAACTTGTACAAGTAGGATTGAAATTGTACTGTACAATTTCCATTATGAATTCGTCTCCATGGACAGCTTTCATAGAAAGAAAAAGAGGAGGAGAGAAGGCAAAAAGGAGAAGGGGTCAATGAGAAAGAGAAAAAATACTGAGAGAAGGAAAAAATAGGAGGAGGGGGAAAGAAATAAAACCAGTTTGTTCAAAACATCACCATTTTAGCCTCAGCCTCTTTCATGAGCAGAAGTAGTTTACTTTATGTTGCCTGAAAGATATACTTCTTTCTTTATCAGCATATAATATTACTGCTTTACAAGAGTGTCTCTCTTCTATTACCTCTTAATCATTGGGTCTTAGAGTAATGCAGTGCTACTTAGAAGGGATTCAACCAAGTCAAAAAAAAAGTGTATTAAAAATCCCCAAAATTTTATTATGGGTATTTCATTAAATTTTATATTTTATTTATGGTAATAGTATGTCAGAGCTAAAAAGTAGACATTGATACACCTTCACAATGTATTCACAATTATTTTCTAAAATAACAAGTATTTACTTATTTATTTATTATACTAGCTACTAGTTTATTCTCCTTTATTTCCCAAACTTTTTCTGCATTCATACATTGTAATAGAATAAAAAAAGTAGGTTGACCTCAGCAAGAAATATTTAGTCATTGTGAAGTATTCTTTTGCTGGTTATTTACACTAAATGTGCTTTTTAAATGCTACCACTACAGGCAGTCAGCAAATTGATTTAAAATGTCAATCCACTGGGGCCAGATTCTGACACCACTCTGAGCAAATATACTTCATCTAATGAATTATTGTGTGGAGATTAATAGCAATATTCACAAAGCCAATAATTTAGTTTAGGTGAAGGTGATTAAAAACAATTTTTGCATCGTTATTATTATTTGCTTTACAGTTCTATATATTGCTGTACGTTGTTGTTATTATAAATATTAACTTTATTACTGTAGTTTTTTCTTGCAATATTTTGACATAAAGCAAGAAGGACATTTTTCCCTGAAAAATGTTTCTATTTTCCCTTCAGATCTAATTATTCACTATATATCAGAGCACTCAAGTGGGAGCTCTATTTTGCATTATGCTAGAAAATGGGTAAAAATAGCGGGCAAGAGAGTTTACAGAAAAAGGTTTTGACTTGGCAAGACATTTAAGTGCATGCTTCATTTAAAATATGCAATTAGGCCCCAGGAAGCCCCAGATTTGTTGCAGGAACAGTCTGGAAAGCAACTGTGGCTTTAAATTTCTGTCTGTGCATCGTATATTTGTGGTACCCAGTTGCTTGGCATACATTAGTAAAATATAAAAATATCACAGAAAATTTTTATGGTATGTGCATCAGTTGACAGCTACCAGCATTCAGAATATTTTTGGTCCCACTCATATGCAGGAAGAAAACACACATTAATTTAAGAGTATCACTTATGACAAAGATACTTTTTAAATTTTATGCCGCTGAAATACCCCTTTAAACTGCTGAGAGCATTGGAGATTTTTTGGTAGGTATGAATCATACTCAGATATGGTACCTTCTATGCAGAGGGGAAAATAATCTGTTCTTTGTATACAGTCATTAAATGTAATCAAAACCATATCTATATCTATCTCTACATACATATATACTGATCTTTAGCTACTGGTTTTCTGAAACTATTGCTGAAGGCAATTTTCACTATGTATGTCAACTGAATTCAAGGTGCTTAGAATTCAGTAGGTATTGATTAAAGAAATATTGCTTATGTGGCTGGAATAATTGTCCTGGGTGGTACACGGATGACTTTGAGGGGCTAAGGTAAGCCACTTGTTACCAAAGCTTGGAAATGTGTACAAGCATCTCACTGTATTTCATGGAACACATATCCCATGCTGGAAATTAATGGTTCCTCAACACCTTTCAGGGTAAGCCCTAGTCAAAGTCAAAACTCCAGAACCATCCCTTGGAGCATTGGTCCCTTTGAGATCTCTGTTGGAGCCATCCCTCAGTACTCTGGTATACACACTCTCCCCTTAAGGTCTGCTGCTACAATGGCTGTGCTGTCTGTTTCATGGACATCCAGGGGAGATGTGGAGAGAATGGCACAAATTCTGAGTGATGAGCTCCTTCCTGCTTTTGGAAAGAAGCATTTGCTTCTCCCTCCCCTTCCCTCCATCTCTTTCCCCCTTTTGCCACTGAAGGCACAGCCTGCTCCCCTGAGTGAGTATCTCCCTCTCTGCTCCCCATTTGCATCCACAGCAGAAAATAATCTGAAGAGACAAAACAGCTCACTGCTAATATCATATTCTAGTGCCCTCTTTAGGGAGCCTCAAGTGCAATCTTGCAGGCAGATTATTGAAGCCTGCCTGTGGAAAGTTTATTGGCATGGATGAGCTTTCATTCCAGTGGGTGCTGAAGAGTTTCAGATTATTCCTGTGTAAAGGAATGTTTGAATTGGTGAGCAGCTTGTAAACTCTCACAGCTTTAGTTTTCCCCTGGCTGTTCATGAATTCAGGAAAACAGCTGCTAGATTCCTGACAAGTGATTTACATAGTTGATATAATTTAGCTTCCCTGCCAAAATACTCTTACTTCTAGTTTTCTGTTTAATTGAATCACAGAGAGAGAGTCTGAAGTGTCTATCATCTGAAAAGGGTAGGATAAGTGTTGTAAAAAGCGTTTTTCAAGACTGCTCATAACTTACCTTGCTAGTCTGTTAATGTGCTGAAACAGGTTTTCAAGTAATTTTAAAAACTTCTGCTAGGCTACATTTCCCCTCTTTACTTTTCAAAAAGGCCTAACAGAAATAAGATGTTCTCAAAACTTAAAAGAATAAAGGCAGTTTGCTCTCAGAGTCACCTAAGCTCCTCTGAAGGAAGTATACTTTAGAGTATTCTCCTTTCTATTTTAGAATTACGGGATCACAGAAACAGTTCGGTCACTTCTATTTTTTTTTAATCTAAAAATGTAAATTACTAGAATTGTCTCCACTTAAATCCACACAGTGTTTACTAATGGTAAACAGACCTTGACAGCTCTCTTTTCCTCTGGTGTGACACCATTCATATTCTGAGAATTCTTTCTTCTGGTGATTTCAGGGTATAAATACCTGCTATCCATAAATAAGCAGATTTGTTGTGGGCTTTTTACCTTTCCATAGGTTTTTTATTTACTTCGGATCACTTACCTCCCAAATATTTTTTCTTTCTCTTCAACATTGGGACAGAAGGTTGCACAAAATGTGCAAATAATGCAGCTGTATCAGGAGCATTAGATAATCTCAAAGGCCTGTGTCAGAAAGTTTATACAGTTTGGTGTGCAATAGGCTCCACGTTAATAAAAAGACATTGTTGTGGCTTTGGCAGGGAAAAAAATGTCAGTACAAAGACTGCCAGCCCCAGATGTAGAATTCTTCTTAGAAATTCTTCTTAAAATTTCTTAAAATTCTAGAATTATCACAGAATGATTTGTAGGGGACATTGCAGATAATTTGTTCCAACCCCCTGCCACAGGCAAGGACATGTTCCACTTTCCAGGTTTCCCAGAGCCCCATCCAGCCTGGCCTTGAACACTTCCAGGGGTGGGATATCCACAGCTTCTCAGGAAAATCTGTTGCAGTGCAGTTAAGCACAAGATATGAACCCGATTAAAACTTACCCTGGTGTTGATTTGGGAATCCTCAGACAAAATAAGTGTGTTAGCAAATAAACATTTTCAGACTTTCCAGCTTCCCCACAGCAGTTTTAAAATAGTTGCTGAGAGTGGTGGTTCACTCACAATTGTGATTTCTGCAAAACTATGGTGTGTTCCTTTACATGTGGAAAGTACTGGCCTCCTTTTCATTATTAACAGTTCAGTACGGCAAATTGTTTTGTTTCATATTTATTTTTTAGTTTTGAATTTCTTTTTCCTTCTTTCTCGATTTAACAATTTTCTAGGAATATCTAGCAACACCACCCTCAGATGAAGCTATTTTGCTGGACGTGCTGGGTGATTTGGTCCAACAATACCCGCATGAACCCTAAATGGCAGCTTTTTTTTGTCTCACCACTCTCAGTTTTATATTAAATAGAATTAATTCAGGTAGCTGGGTAGATTCTTTGACTTTTCATAATTCCAGCCTTCTGGGAACTGCAGAGAATGATCAAAAAGTTATTAGATTACAATGTAACTGGTTATTTATCCAATTACCCAAATAAACACTTTCTTTATTTTAGGAATTATTTCAAGGAAATGGGATTTCTGGATACCCAAACCTTTAAAGTAGCAGAAAAGGACTAAAGGTTACTTGAACAGACACATTTCACACACAGCCACATAAGAGAGCATCTGCCAACCTTTCTCTGTATTTGTGTCCAATAAATTATGCACACTGCAGAGCTAATTGAAATGGCACCTTCCAGGCTGTAAGTGTTCCTCAATCCTTCCCAGCTATTTCTGAACTTGCAATATGTCCTCTGCTGCTGAGGGAGATCCTTTGCTTCCTACTGCTTCCTTTGTCTCTTGGGAATCAGTGCAAAACCTATCAAGAAGGCAAGGCAAAGCATGTCTAGCTCAGAGAAACCATTCCCCAAAAGAAGCCTTGTCAAAGTTATTCAGAAGACTTTGCTAAGTCTCAATCAAGTGGATCTTTTCAATACTGTGGTCAATGACATTAAAATTAATTTGGTTTTCATACTGAAGAGAAGCATGAATGAGGGTCTGTCTAAAGCAGACCTATGGGGAAAGGAAATTAGCACAGCTACAGTCTGGGGATGCCCTCCCCTTCACTCCCACCACCGCTGCCCCTGTACCTGTTGTGTTCTTTCAGAATGAGACACTTCTTGACAGAAGTCTTGGGGAATATACTCTAGAAAGCAAGCTAGCATTTCTGATTTAGTAAGGAAAATCCATGGATCCAGTTTCAGGTGCATTTTTTTGTTTTATTTTTCACCTCTCAAACCAGGGGATGTGTTATTTTCCTGCTTAGGAAGCCACACCTGCATTTCTATCCAGTCTCTCAGAATGAGAAGCTTCTCTAAGGGCTGGTAAAACTGTGAAATTTTACCAGCCCTTAGAGAAGCTTCTCATCTCAAAAAATGAGAACTTTTGCTTTGTATGTCCATCTGCAAAGCAAAACTTCTCATTGTGTTATTCAGATTGTTTGAGCTGCTTGTTTTTAAAATAGCTATATTACTACAGGAAAACTGCAAGAAAATTGCAACAGGATTAAGCTGTCCCAACAGTAGACTTTTATTGTAATGTAATGTTTTCTATCAATAGATTAAAAAAAAAAGAAGGATAAGAGAAGGGATTCAGCCGCAATCTGAGAGTCATAAAAATGCAAGCATTGCCATAGTTCCCTGTCAAGAGATTAAATATAAAGAAAAGGCAGCCAACAAAAATATAGGTCTTTGCCCTATTAAAACAGGAGCTGGCTAAGTGAGCTGCTTGTTAAAGGACTAGTACTAATCCATGGAGAATCAAGACCTGCAGGAATAATCTGTATAAAAACCATCACATTTTTAAACAAGCAAAATATTCAAAGCATAAACCTAGTGTATTTCTCCCTGACAGACTGCAACCATGAGCAAAGGGGAAAAAAAAGATAAATATTTTGGAGGAGGAAAATTAAGAACAAGAGAGGGGTGGAGATCAGGACAATGATTAATGTGTGTAATTTTTATTCCTCCTTTATTCTGTAGTATGGAGACCTCTGATGCAGATCTCCAAACCAAAGCATAATTTATTTGGCATGCTGGATAGAAACATGACTGCATTTGCATGTCAGTGAGAAAAATGTGACCTAACAAAAGTTATTCACAACCCTTTGTGGTATTAAATATAGGGGTGTTCTTCACCAAAATGATTCACTTGAATAAGGGGTGTGGACGCTGTGATCAACAGGGACTGGTCTCCAGTGTAGTACTGCCCAGCCAAAGTAAACACAGCCCTAGGCAGAAGCATTAATTAAGAGATCAAAATTGAATTAAATTAACCAGTTTCAGGTGTCTAAGCTTGGAGTCAAGGCTCAGTCATTAGAAAGGAATAGGCTTCCAAAGGAAGGGATGCAAACCAAGTTGAGCTCACCTGTCTATAAAGACAAGGAGGAAAGCTGTTGGGCAGTTGTAGTGAATGGATTTACAGTATGATGATTTATTCTTCATTTTACTTCCTCACTGGAAGAAATAGTTTTCAGAATGAGTTGTATTTATCAAATCTTTCTGAGCTGTGCTGTACAAACACCTCTGGAGGAGTTCCTGTAAAATCAGAGGACTGAATGCATGAAATTCAGCTCTGCCTTAGTGAAACAATGTTTGCTTGGCTTCCATATGCAAGAGATTTTACTTTTAATTTCTTTGTGATTGCCTAAGTTCTATGCTTAAAAAATATGGCACCAACCTCTTGGCATCATCAGAGGAAGATGATTGATGTCCACAGATAGGCTTTCCTCTGTATTCCTGTTCTACCACAGGATTCAAAATGATAAAATTGTATTATATTGAAAGGTTAATCCTTTCTCCTTCAGAAAGGACATGTGAGAGCTGATTAACAGGTTAGAGTCACAAGGGATAAAGGAAAAGTTATAAACTCTGGCTGACATATCCACTGAAAGCAATGTGAAAGGTTAAAGGAAGATTTTCTTAGCATTGGATGGACTGAGGTTTTTACATTACACTGCCATAAATAAAGCAATACAGTAGTGGTTATGACCAGGCAGGAGTAGGAATATGGCAATTTTTTTCTATTTGTACACTGAAGTGAGTTAGATGCATATCAAACTTAATTCAATTGTCCAATGGACTTATCATAAGGAGGACAAAGAGGGTAATGGGCATGTCAAATAATAATTTCAGTTGATTAATTTTAAAAGGATATTTCTTCCCTTTGAGACCCAGCAGCCACAATTACTTATTTAACATTGGTCCAAGATCATTAATGTAAAGATGTGGCTGTTTGTCAGATGACTCATGATCTACAGAATGCTTTCCCAATAATATGCATTTTACAGTCTCTCAACATACCTCATCAATGCCTGTGAGAATTATTTTGTATTTGTATTTCATTAGTACAACAAGGAATCATGCTGGGTTTTTGGCTCTTCAATGTACTCACTCAAAGGCTGGACTTGATTCTGGATGTCTTTTCCAACATTAATGATTCTATGATTTTATATGTGAAGGGAAATAAGCATGAGTTAGGTTGCTCATTTATGGGCAACCCTTGGTGTGAGGGATGAAGGGGACAGAGGATAGATCCTTTTGTACATGAACACTGATAGCACAGTAGAAAGGACGCATAAAATACAAGTCTTACAAGAAGGATCAGCCCCTGATTTTGTTCTCAGTGTTTGTTCTGTGGGAAAAAAATATATGGATATCTGTATTTGAAAATTTCCCCTAGCATTAAAAATACAGTGCTTTTAATTTTCAGCTTGTACCTGATACAAATTGCTTTAAGATCCCTTGACTTTTGTAGAAAAGAAATGCTGATTTAGACCACCTAAGTACCCAATGAAATAAAAAATTCTTAGTTACATGCCTGTTACAGACTGCCTATGCAACTGTGTCTGAAGAGAAAAGTGACAGGACTATTTTGTGTCTAGCTTGAAGGCTTTTGGTTCAAAAGTTCAAAGCTGAAGTATTATTGGATTACCTGTGCATTTAAGGTCACTTGTGGTAAAAAAGGAGAGCAGACAGCAAAAAATAAAAAGAAAACAAACCTGGCATGAAGATGTAAGGCAAGGTAAATGGATACAAAGAGACTAAAAAGAGAGCAGGAAAAAGATGAAATAAAAACTCTAACAAACTAACAAACAATAGTGATTGACAAGATGCCAACTCCTCTTTTCAACCCAGCGCTTAGGAGGAATTAGGGCTTCATTTTATGACATGTGAAAGTATAGCCCTAGATAACTCTTATAAAATCGTTAACTTACACAAATACAATCCCCAAGAGCTTCATCCTATGTAAATTATTTTAGCTGTACAAAAGTAAATCCATTCACTAAAGAAATAGAAATACCACCACTGAAGTTACAGTGTGTCACTTTCTCATTATAAAATGGCCATTACTTGGAAATTGTTTAAGCTGCTAAAGTGCAAAATCTTTTCTTTCATTCCTCTCCATCTCACTGGAAATAAGCCACATGCAAGTAAAACTCTAAGGAAAGTGCTGTTGGAGGATACGTTTTAGTCATAATTTATCATGCACACTGATCACCAACCGCAATGGAAAGGAATATCTCTCTTGTCCTCATGAGATTAAGACTGACAAATCACACCATTTATCGTTGCAGCCCTCAGGACCTAAACCAAAAAGTATTTTCCCATGGATGCAGAATAGAAAGCTTGCTTTGCCATAGGGGATCTTCCAGTAAGAAACACATCTACTGGTTTAGCCTTATCTGTACAGATCTGTAGAGGAAAGATCTGTGTCCTATACTCGTTTCCAAGCAAGTGTTATGATCAGATGGAGGATACTGGGTTGCCTGAATCTTTTTTCCTAGCATCAACAATTTTAAATTCTAACATCTTAGAAAGTCAAAGGGGGTAGGACATTTTTTAATACAGTATCAAAGAAAACTTAAAAATATGTTAAAATATAGCATGCATTGTTTCTCACATATGCCAGAATAAGGCAATTAGCAATCAAAGAAAATGAGTCAGCAGGTATGCAAAAAGGGACAAGAAACATTTTCATAGACTGTCTGTAATGTACCCACAATTTAAATGCTGAAGAGCTTCAAATACTTCAGAGTAGATAAAAACTTCAATTCACATCCATTTCCCATTTCTTTCTAGTTTTAGTCAGGAGAACAGCTAATTGAGACACAGCTTTTTCAACAAACTTGCAGAGGAAGAATCTCTTTTTGTTTTCCTGCTTCTAGTGAGGGCAGAGGGCACATTCTTGGAATACAACCTGTTTCATGTTCTTTCCACTTTGGTGCATGGTCAAACACCTAGGACATTGACAGATAAAAAGCTAAAATGAATAATTATTCTAGAAAAGGCATCTTAGAAGAATGGAAAGGATCCATCCCTACAGCAGCTCATTATGAGACATACTACCACTCAGATACTGTAAAAGGTTTTGCAATTTCATACAAAATAGGAATATAATTTATAAGCACAATTAGAATCCAGAAAAAGAATGCACACTGAACTGCAACATCTTTAGAATTACATTTTATGCCAGAAAAT
This sequence comes from Ammodramus savannarum pratensis, assembly GCA_020466415.1. Taxonomy (NCBI): domain Eukaryota; kingdom Metazoa; phylum Chordata; class Aves; order Passeriformes; family Passerellidae; genus Ammodramus; species Ammodramus savannarum. The sequence continues at coordinate 60,602,547 of JAHXMQ010000807.1, forward strand.
AACACACTTTCCATTTAACTGTAATTTCAAATGCAAATACCAGTGTCCTTAGAATGAAGCAGATGTTGGGTCTTTATTTCAGTAGAATGAGCAGTTGTTCATCACTGACTCCTTGTCTTCTGGGGAAATATTTCAATGCCTTAATGAATGAAAGACAGGCATTGCTGGGTTTTACAACACGTTACCAGGCAAACCAATTTTAGCTCTGTCTTTGGAGGAATTATTGAAAAGGTGTAGACTGTTACAGTGATAATTCCATATTAGTGGCATGTTAGGGGAGAGTTTTTTGGTTTTTTTTATTGTTCTGGGAGAAGGTTTTTCTATGCTTGACTGTAAATTGTTCTGACAATAAATAGAGGACAGGCAGATGCTTCCACACATAAGTTGGAAGTTGCTTTGGCAAGGACCTGCAAAATAAAATCCTCTGGGGTAAAAACCTACCTTATTAATCCAACTGTAAAGGCAGCTACAACTGGTTGGATTTAGGTACCACTGGAGAAAACAGTACACAGCTGACAGAAAATCCAACTTTCCTGTGGACCTGGGCCTTGTTTTTCATTCTCCTGTACCCTGAAGCACAAACACAAATGTATAAATCTAGATATCTAGATACATAGATATATATTGTGTGACCCCAGCCACAGAGAAAAATTCAAGCAGGACCAGGGAGATGACAGTTCCAGGGTTTCAACAAATGAAAATATTCAGGACTTAATGTGGCTTGGAGAGTCTGACATTCTGTTCTCTTTGTGATTTTGCAATTTATTTGGTTTTCCTCCCTAATATACAATATAATTTGTTTTTTAAATAGTACTTTGTGATATGGCACATCCTTTTCACTGTGCCAGCTGACACTTTAGGGTGAACACTGACGAGTTTTACCCGAGGAGATGTCACCAGTAGCATCCTGTGATGGACACAGCAGCCAGGGAACACGAGTTCCATGCTGGCCATAGCTTTGCCCCCCGGGTACCTTGGAGCAGCTGGAGCAGGTTGCAGTTTCTGGAATGGAAAAGACACTGAGACAAAAAGAAACAACCGAATAATTAGCTTTTTTAGTAAACACATCCAAGCAGTTATTTTTAAGAACTTTTCTTAGGAATCAATGGGGATAGAGACTGCATGGACTGTGGACAAAACCGCAGGAGGTTCGAAGACCATTTGAGCTCTGCAAAGGTGGACCAAGACCTCTTACTCAAGTATACATGGCAACAAGAGTGCAGGTACAGACCTCCATTTAGGGACTAATTCTGCTTCACTGAATGGCAATAACTTTGCTGTCTTAGAGCTGACAGTCAGTCTCTGATATTTGATTATAATAAAACTGCTTTCCCCTCTCATTTTTGATCATTTAGAAAACCGACATAGAAAAAAAAAAAGCTTAATTTTATCTTGCCCAAATTCTCTTCAGAAATAAACTCGCACAGCATCAATTGAACCAGTGATTCTTCGTCTGTTTAAACCATTGTAGAAATTGGATCAGTGGGTTTTAAGAGATTTCAAAAAAAGTTGAAAATAAAATCATAAATAACAAGACATGCATAAGAAAAAAAATCAAGCCACCAGATTTGTGCATAAGAGAAAATATACTGTAAAATTAAGTTTCAAAGAATATGTCATGCAAAGTCCTGTTAGATTATATGAAAGGATATTTCATTCAGCTTATAAACTTTATTCAAACTTAATCTTATATAAATACCAAAAGCTGGACAAATGTACATTTAATTATTTTTTGTTCTAAATACAGTGTATACACTATTTTTGGATTATATGTTGGAATCTAAAGCCAAGTAAATATTAAAGGATATGAAACGAGAAAAAATTACTTGTGTCTTTTCACTTTGATTACTGATTACTGAATTTGAGCACCCAGATACTTGGCAGCCATATGGGAATGTCCCTTGCACATCTGTAAAGTGAAAACAACACTATCTTGAGGCTGGGGATATAGGCCAAACATTAGACTTGGAATAAATTTAGTACTATACTGCATGTTCTGGGCTGAAAATCAGAATCACATTGAGGCTTCAAGCATTTAAAGAAATGCATTTCCTTTGCAGGTTTAAAGGTGTAAACCTTGTGTTTGCATGGCAAGGGGCCACAGAGGTGGCTTCTGCAAGAGGCTGCCAGAAGCTTTCCCCATGTCTAGTACAGCCAATTCCAGCTGACTCCAGGAAGGACTCACCACTGCCCAAAGCTGAACCCAGCAGCAACAGTGGTTGTACCCCCGGGATATCATATTTTAAGAAGTGAGAAAAGAAATTTGCAAGATATCAGCAGGCAGAGGAGTGAGGATATGTGAGAAAAATGGTCCTGCAGTACAGAAGGCGGGTGAAGAGATGCTCCAGGCACTGGAGCAGAGATTCCCCTGCAGCCTGTGGTGAAGGCAATAATAGTGAGGGAGCTGTTCTACATGGAGGTCCTTGATATGACCCATTGGGAAACCACCCCTGGAGCAGCTTCCTGTGACCCTGAAGAGAGAAAAATCACATTGGAGCAGGTTTAGTGGCAGGAATTGTAACCTCAAGAGGAATCCATGCTGGGGCAGCCAGTTTCAAGGACAGTATCCCGCAGAAGCAACCCACACTGAACCATTTTGGGAAAAAAACTGTGACTTCTGGAAAGGACTCACATTGGAGAAGTTTTTGGAGGACTGTCTCCCATGGGAGAGAGCCCATGCTGGAGCAGGAGAAGAGTGTGAGGAGGAAGGAGCTGCAGAGATTATGTGTTATGAACGGACCACAGACCCTATTCCCTGCCTTGTGGGCATCAGGTGGAGAGGAGGGAGAGAAAATTGGCAGGAATTAATTTGAGGAAGAAAGGAAGGGTAGGCGAAAGATGCTTTTAAGATTTGGTTTTATTTCCTTATTCTGATATGATAATTTAATTTAAACTAGTTCCCACAAGTCAAGTCAGTCTTGCCCATGATATTACCTAGTGAGAGATCTCTCCCTGCCCTTATCTCGACCCACAAACATTTTGTTGTATTTTCTCTTTTCTGCCCAGCTGAGAAGGGGAGTGACAGAATGTTTTGCTGGACACTTGGCAACCAGCCAAGGTCAACCCAACACAAAACACTGAATGATACACTGCTGTATCTCTCTAAAATGTATATTGAAGCTGTACAGTGACAATGAACCTACACCTGTCAGGTTTGCATGCCTGGATAAACTCTTGTGCTTTCCCTCACCAGTTTATAAGCAAAATTTTGATAGTCAACCAGTAGAAGACAGAAAATTTTAATAAATAACTCTAACGTTATGCATTTTAAAAAATCCCCAAAACCTAGGGCAAGCCTTGGCTTCTGTACAAAAAAATAATTTTGAGAAACTGGTGGACAAAAGTCCTGAACTGAAAATCTACTTTTAAACTTAAATTCACAGTAGCTATTTCAGCTGACCTTGACATACTGAGAAAGGAATTTTTTCTATTTTTTTCATTATTTAGCTATAATATTATCTTTTTCTCCTTTGTGTTTTGTAGCTGGTGTTTCTTTATGAGAAATCCTTCAAAACAACCGTATCCTTTCTCATTACACAATGTAAATCCATGATTGACAGTCCCCATGGAAAGATAGGATTTTATGGTCAATACAATCTAAACAAAATACATGAGTCAAGAATGCATTTCCATCTCATTACAGCTAGGATAAGCTTTACATTCTTCATTCATTCAATAGTCCAAGTTCAGGCTGGCTAGACACGAGGCCTGGAAAGAAGAATAAAATCAGGGGCCAAAACTCAATTTTACCCCTCGGTAAACCTCGGTTACCACCATAGTAGGAAATGATGAATATGATGCTGAGATAATTCCTGGGAAAAGAAATCATTATCTCATTACCTGAAGGAAAACCCATGCAGGAATTTTCTCTGCATCTATATTCTTGAAATTGTCTTATCATTTCCAAGGGGAGTGACTTTGCTGCTCCTGCTGACTGTGAGAACGCACACATGCAGGCTTGTGTCTGCATGTGCAGTGGGCGTTGGATCAGGGCTACACACTCAGAGAAACCTGATTCTCTTGGTTGGATTGAAAAGGGGGCCAGAGGTCTCAGAAGAGAGGAAAATTGACCATACTTAAGGCCAGACATGCATAATGAGACAGGGCTGTGTTTCCTCCTGTTGGCCTTTTTCTCTTTAGTCAGTTTTGGCACAATACTGTTCCACACAATGCATGCAAAGAATTAAAAAGGAAAAAGCACTCTTCACAACAACCATCAAAACTGCAGTGAGTTAATGTCACTGGGGAAAATTTCCCTGTTTGCCTGTTTGTATAATTTAACCAAATAATTTTAGCATAGTGTGTGTATACTGCCACTTTCTATTCCCACATACCTCACAATTTCTTAAGCCAATATTCAATGTGTATAACAGACAAGGGCACAGTCATGGCCTTAAAGACACCAACAGTTAAGTCATTTTACTGTGTTGTGGTAAAAGTAGTTTTAACCATCTCTTCTGGAGATTTACTGCTTTTTACCCTGCATTTTTTTTCCAGACTGATCCTGCTGAGGACAGAATGATTTTTGCTTTTATATTTACTTCATATATATTTGTAGATCTGTAGATTAGTGTTGTACAGCTATATCATTTCTAGCTAGTTCATGTACTTTTCTCCATCCTTTTCCCTACCTTGACAGGTAGAAAGACAGAACATATTCCTGAGTCTCCAAACACCAGAGGACCCAAAGCCCCTATCCTGTTTGGTTCTTCCTGGCAGCCAAGGTTGAAAACAGCTCTTCAAGTCACTTTTTCATAAACAAAGTTTAGTTCCCATCTAAAGAGGGGCTACAGGAGACATGGAACCAAAAGGAGGATTTACTTCATCATTTGCGCTTCTAATTGATCATTTTTGTCAGTTGTGCTAATTTGCTAAATTTATAAAACCATATTCACCCATATGGGGGTGGGTATTTTAGGCATTTTCCATACTTGTTCCTGGAGGCCTCCAATAAAGACCACCCTTTATATAACCTCCTATACTAATTTTGTCTCAAAAGAGTGTTTCTAGATCTTTAAGGTATCACTACAGATGACATCTGCCCTGTTTCATAATTTCAGATAAATCATGTGACTTACCTTTCCTTGGCAGTCCATCCAGTGCCTCCTGCTCTACCCTGTAATTACATAAGAAACAGAGAGCTGCATTTCCATACAGAGTTGTTTCTGTATTTTATAGCATGATGAGTTCTTTAAGGAGTCATGTAGCAGATCAAAAACTGCTGTACTGATGTCATCAAATATCCTTTTTTCCAATCCATGTTCTAATTTTAAGACTTTCACACCTTCTAGCACAATAATCCTGCTTTCATTTTTTTGCCTCTAAATTTTAATAAGTTTTAGAGAAGGACCTGAAGATTTCCCATCTTCTTTGAGGTCTTCTGAAACACTGGGAGTACTTGGCATCTCTCGTGCTTTTCATAAAATCCCCTAGCCCTCCATTATTCCTCATAATGATCTATTTTTGTGACCTGACATCACAGTATGAAATCACTTTTTTCCATAGTGGTGTCAAACTTCATTTGAATAATATATGCACTCTGAAGACCCATACATAATTCACCTCTTTCTCTTCCTCACAGTGGTGATGGACAGGTTTGGGGTTTTTTTGTGGGTTTTGGTTATTTCTTTTTTGTGTATGGATATGGGTTATACTGCACTCTTCACCATCATCATCCTTGGACTTGCAGATATATCCATCCCACATTTCTGGATCTGAGTCCTCAGAAGGAACTACCTCTTCCCAGACCTGTTCCCATATTTCTGTTTCTTTTGGTGCTGTAGCCTTTCTTCTCAGCCTGCCAGGCTTTCCAAGGCTCAGTGCACTCTGCAGCTGCCTGTGAACACGTTCAGTTTTCTTTCTAGCCAGCTACACATCCCTTTGGCTGCCAAGTTTCACCCTCCCCTTTTAATGGCCTCACTCCCCTCTCAAAGTGCAGTCAGCAATTGTCACACAAAGGGCTACACAAAGCACAGTGAGTTTTCTCACAGTGTTCTTTGCTTTAGCTAATTCAGAATGTAATTTAACCCTGTTATACTGTAGGAGTTCTAACAGATCCTTGTCCCAGGGACAAAGATTATGATTTTCATAGTTACTTTAGTTTGTCTTCAGGCTGGGATCAGCAGGAAATCAGTGTTGACCTGTTGTTCCCTCCTGCCTTGCCCTTCTACTCTGTGCCATTCTGCTAACCCACCAAAAGTACCAGTAATGCAGTAATGCACATCTCATTTTCTTATAAATTACAGCAAGTATTTAAGTTCATGACCCAAGCCTTTATTGTTCCTAATGAATTCAATAGATTTCCTATGCTGTTCAACAGAATTTTGGCACAGGGAAAAATCTACACAGTTCCTATAGTTTAACCAATTTTGTTTATTGGTTTAATAACTGCAGTGGAAGCATTTTATTTTTTTACAAATTGTCCAGAGGGGTGGTAGATGCTCCATTCTGGAAACACCAAGCTGGACATGTCTTCAACCAGCCTGATCTAGCAGAAGATGCCCCTGCTCATTGCAGAGGGATTGGAGTAGATAAGCTTTAAAGATCCCTTCCCAACCCAATTTATGATTCTTCAATAATTAACTGGAAATCAGTGAATTATGAAATGCTAATAAACACCTACAGCTCTTGGAACACCTTTCAAGCATCCATCACAAGAAGCTCTAATCCCACCCACACACAGGTGCTCTCACTGCAGTAGGCACACGCCCCATCTGCTCTCACCCTCACCCACTGCAGTTGTGCTGGCAAGTTCTCATCCTTTCTTTGGGGAGGATCCTTTCTTTCATCTTTCTTTCTGGTCCCATGTGTGACCCTGCAGCTCCACACAGTCTGGATGGTGAGACAGGTACCATGACCCCAAGCAATTTGCTTGCCATGCTGCTCACTATGACATTCATAGCAAGGTTCCTTCATCAAGGCTCTGCCATCACTTCAGGGTTTCTCAGCCTCCACTACTGCTTTTCATTCCTCTTTGTTTCTTTTTAAGGTAACCCTCCTTTTGTTTCAAAATTCCTTCTAATGCCCTGCAACTATCTCTGTGATGACATTGACCCCAAATGATCATGAATATGTATGTGTGTAGTAACAGACCTAAGTCTTTTCTCTACCACGCGCCTGAGATTATTTTTTGAGACAGGTGTAAAACTGATTTTACTTCTCTGATCCCAAAAAGCATAAATTATTGGTGCTCATCAGGTTGCTCAGGAAAGGAGTTTGCATTCTGCATTTCAAAACAATTTTCCATACTATTATCAAGAACTTCTCCCTGATGTTTAGCAATCATAGCTCCTAATATTTCCTGCAAGAGCCACAGGTTAAAGCATTTATGTTTTTTTTCTTTTCTGTTGATGACAAGCAATCCACTTTTTTAACAGCCTAGAAAAATTGGGCCAAAAATTGAATATCCCCCTTGGCTGCAATTCCTAATAAAATGTAAAGCCCAAAATGATGGGCAATTTGGCTGGAGAAAAAGCAGAAAAAGTAAAGTTGCCAGCTGCCATTCTGACAAGAAACAATTTCTCTGTGCCTGGACATTGGCTTATTTCTCCTAGTTGGAGCAATCATTTTTGTTTTCTCCAATTTCTTATGTCTGTTTATGATGCTATAGCATCTGTTTGATTATTATATTTAGGAATCTAACTTGAAATATCATGGCATATTTATTTATACATTGTACTGGCTAAACCTGAAGAGACAGAATGAAAAGTCCTTTGGAAGATACAGAGAACAGTATTTTATCAACTTTTTTCAAAAAAAATTCCCCTTTGTTGCTCTGGTAGCAAAATGAGGTACTTGGGTATAAAACATGAGTGTTCTCACTCTCAGATTTTAATTTGGTATAATATTAATATTGTAAGTAGGGAGAAATTAAGGATAGACACTTTCTTATTTGGATAGTTTATTAAACTTCCAGGCAAAGTTATAGGAAAAAAACTAATGCCACTTTGAAAGGTGATAATAATGGATGAAATGCATTAAAAGCTGCTGTCGCTGGGACTTTAGATTTCCTAAGGAAGGTGTTTTATGTTTTTTTGCTCCTGAAAAGATACACCAGTCCAGAACATTATGATTATGGAAAGGTATTGTCTCTTAATAGATGTTTGATGTCCTACCCCTCTTAGACCTTTTAGCTGTCCTTTTTGCACCTTCTCTTACTATCCTGTGCAATACTTGAGGCAGAGTACCTTGAGACTGTATACAGTGAAAAAATGATGGCTCCTCCCATGTTTTTCCTCCTGCTGTCCCAAAGATGTCCCTAATTTTTCCGGCCTGTTTTTGCACAATATGCCGAGACAGCCCCAAGAGTCTGAGCTGTAACTACCAATAGTAAGTTCAGCTGCAGGTAAGCAGAGTTTAGATTATTTTCCCTTTGCCTTACATTTGGCTACACTGAAGCTCATCTGCTACTTCTTTGCTAATGGAATCAAGCTTTACTGAAGAGGGATTTCCCGCAGCCCTTTAGAAGGACTTTGATTGTTTGAGAGATCACTGCATCCTCTCCGATTTAGAGACTTCATTGTTGGTTTATTTTCCAGGTCCATGATGGTGCTTCAGTAATGATGATTCAATAAATCCACTTCCAGCACTGATTCTTAAAGAATTCCACTCCTGATCCTTCATCGCCATGAAGATAGTCTTTAAGACCTACAGTTTGCTTCCTACTTATTAATAAACTTCAGTCAATAAGACATTTTTTCTTCCAGTTTTGTGGAAATTTGAATTTCCTTAAGAAAAAATGTGTTCAAAAGCTTTTTGTGAAGACAAATATATTAACTGCATCAGACCACCTTGTGTCTCCATGCTCATTGATGTCTCTCAGGACACTGCCTGTGTATGAGGGCTGCTAAATTGCTGGGGGACAGAAGGAGAAGGGAAGCACCCAGGGCCCTGACAACATCCTCCTGGGGCTCCTGAAGGTTAGCCAGGCAGAATTTGTCTCTCCCTAAGACTTGTGGACTCTTTCTTAACATACTGTACATATCTATGATCTTAGTTCCTGGGGATAAACTTGATCTTACTACTAGTGCTGGAAATCAGGCTCATTTGTAAATGCTTGTCTTCTGGATATCATGTGTAATACTTGACTTTCAAAATGCTCACAAAATAAAATGTCATTTTGGATTCAGCCTGCTCTAATGTGCCTTTATTGTTATAACAAGCAATACATATTATCCCTAAATACAAGAAAAAAAGCAATCCCTTGGGCTCTTTCTAGAGACAGTATATGTCTAGGAGACAGTTTCTCAAGCTGTGCTTTAAGTTTAGTCTTTTTTTCCTCCCTGCTTTTTTCTGCTAATGTTACCCATTTTAATTATTTTAGGATTATCTTTCTTAAACTTATATCTATTTTAAATATTGTGGAGAGAAGTGGTTTTGGTCACACTCAGTCTGAAGTCACTTTCTACTAGGTTCTATTATTCACCTCAATTTATGGCAAAGGTTTACAACTCATGATCAGGTGAAATAACTAACTTCTGCTACCTAGAATCTCAAATGCTGGATAAGGAATCCAGATTTAGAATCAAAGACTGGTTTGTTTTGAAAGGAACATTGAAGATCATCTCATCCTAACCCTTCTGCAATGGGCAAGGACACCTTTCACCAGACCAAGTTGCTCAAAGCCCCCTACAACCTGGCCTATTTTTTTCCTTGTGGTGATGCTTTGAAAAACAGAAGTTTACAAATTCTGAGCATGGACAGTCCTGATGACTCGTTACCTTCAACTCTGAAAGGTCTGTTTGCCATGCATCTCACCCACAGACTACTCCCAGCCTCCCATGTAAGCATGAAAATATCATGCTTACAGCTTTATAGTATTCTGTTGCTGTATGTTATAAAATCTCTCTGGATCAAGGCTGACCTCTCTGAACCTGGAAGCTCATTTTTCATTCTTCCCCAGATATATCTCTGACTGTATCACAAAACCAAGAAGTGATCTTGGAGGCTCAGATATAAAACGAAGTTATTAGAAATTTGTGAGGATCAGCAGAAAGCAATGAAAATATATGTAGCATATTAGCAACTAAGCAGGCCATGCTTTCTGGAACAGATTCCTTTGCTGTCAGATGTTAAATATTTCTTGTGACTCTGAACTCTGCCAGAACTCTGTACTTGGCTGTGTTACTGCATTTCTTTAAATAACCTTATACCAAAGTATATTCTTGGGCAGACATGAGAGGGATGACTGCCATTTGTACCCCTCGAATCCTTCTGTCATGGTTTCAATAACAAAGTCCAGTGTTTCCTGTCAGTATCTGATCTGCATCTGTGCACCCTTGCACACCAAACACCAGGCTCCTTACTCAGAACTGCTCTGTCAGGTCAGAATCCATTTAGTGTGTTTGCAGCAAGATTTTTTGCTTCTGTTTTCCCACACTGAGGAATATAGATTCTGATCTGTGTAGAATATACCACAGTGTGTTTGCTTGCATGGAAGAATGAGAGGGGTTTTAATCAATAATTTTACTTTACAGATTTTCCCCTTTTGGACAATCAAGGTCTACACCAGACATGTTTTGCCACTTTTTTCTTATTTTAATTTCCAACTTTCTTGACACATTCACAAAATCTTTCATTTCCAAGCACATTCATAGTTCATTTGTACCTACAGAGTTCTGGTTTTATACATCATAAAGAAAATCTCATTGCAAAAATACCTGAGGCAACTAAAGCAATGTAGTGACACGTCCTAGTAATTCACACATTCATTTTTCTTCTGCAATAAAGCTGAGGGGCAGGAAGGTTCAATTGCTCTACTATATCTCAGGGATGGAGTGTGAGAAGATACAAAACTATGAAGAGGATGGAGCAAAATCTGTTTTGAGTAGGGAAAAGCAACAAGTTTCAGCTAACATCAAATACCACAGACATCCACAGGCACAAATGTGCATGCCATAAAATGCAGAGCTATTTTGTTTATTTTTCTTTTTAGACTAAAATTGCTATTACCTATTCCTAGTTCAGTGTCTGTTTTATTGACTGTATTCTTTCTGGGCAGGCATTTTATGGGTTTTAAACAGCAAAGGCAAAGTATTGCCCTCAGGAAAAGCTTCTCCTGAACCACAGAAATCTATTATTCTGACTTTTGAGAGCACTGAGTGAGCAAAAGCAAGCAACAATAAAGGACTATAGTGACAAAAATCTCATTAAATAATAGGGTTTTTTTCCTAGATGGAACTATATCATGGCTTGCCTAGTGCTACTTTAACCCGAAACAGAGGAATTATGAGTGAAATACATGCAAAGATTGGACAGTAGAGGGATGTTTAACTTGTAACATTCTAACGTGCACATGAAGTTGGTTATTCTGTGACCCTGTGCAATTTCATATAGTTCCCAGGCTAGAATTTATTTCCATATAACTGAAATAAAAATTATTGTAGTGAATTGCTGTAACTGCTTTCCTCCTATCACTTTGAATTTGATGTATTATTTTACCTCTGGAAATCTGGCAGTGAGGCACAACAGCCTTTAAAAATGTCTGGAGGTAAAAAATAAGAAAGAATCTTTTCAAATGAGCATTTGTCTCATAATGCATTTTCAGTCTTGGGGAAAAAGTCCTACCCTGCTCTCATTCACTAAACCAGTTCACAGGCCATATTACTACTCCCTTGACTGGAACATATGCAACTTGCTGACAGTTGCCCCTGTCATGGGATTGTGTTTTTATGTGGATGACCTGAAATTTTTTATGTGGATACCCAAAAATGTATCCAGAAAAATAGATGAAGAAAAACCCCACCTCAAAAAAAACCCAAAAAAACCCCCAAAACTAACCAACCAAAAAACACCCAAAAAACTAAAAAAACCCCAAAAAACTCAAACCAAACAAAAACAAAACAAAAAAACACCCCCAAAACAACAACAAAAAACGGAAACAACACCAAAAACCAAAAAAAGGAAAACAGACTTTTCTTCAAGTCCAATTGAGACTTACCAAGAGATGTTTACCCACATTTTGTAGAAGTATCTCTTGAAAAGGATGTGGTGGACATTCTGGTGATGCACAGTGAATTTTTCCTTGAAAATGTACCAGAAGAATGGAAATAATTTGCAAAGGGGGACAAGGGGAGGACTAAGCATCAAAACTGACCATGAAAGGTAATTTTCCTCAGCAGCTGATTACAGTGTATAAACAAGACCTGAAATTCTGATGTACTATTAGGCTCATCTGTAGCTCATGGAAATCAGTGTGGATCTTTACATGAGCTAAGAGTGAGCTGGATCACATCACACATGCTTTTATCTGTTTCATACATCTGTTGAGAATAAATCCAATAGAAAGTTGAGCTTTAGCATGCACTAGCCACCATATTTTTAAGCATATGTGTATGCTTGCACACAGAGTATTTAGCAGACCCAGTCTGATATGTTTTTACAGTGAGAACCCTCAGGACTGTGAGAGACCAAGACTTTAGTGGAATAGAAGCCAAGAGCCCTTAACTGGAAGCCCTGGAGTAGGTTGCATTAGGTGTTTGGCTAGTAACTGCTATAAAACTAGTAAATGCTTAGAAATGGAGTCAAAGTTGTTTTCTGCCTTCCTTCTTGGAAAGCTTCTGCCTCTGTCATCCTCATCCTGAATTAAAGGGCGATTTGCTGGTTTGCAGTCATCCATCACCATTCAGATTCCCCACCCAAACCCTCCAACTTCTCCTTAACCTATTTGCTTCTCCAAAAGTGAAGCACAGAAATACGCTCTTCTTGCTTTATAGCCTATGTTGTTTTCTTACCGTTTCATCAAATTTCTCAGAGCTAGAATTCAGGTGAGGAAGAAAAAATAAAATTTTCAATATCTCTGAAATATTTGAAGAATAATAATTTTTTTTTTTTTCAAATTGCTGACTTTTGCACCAAGAAAGCAAGAATTTGGGGAAAGCTATTTTTTTTCAAGATCTAATGGGTTAACTTGTGCTCTCAGATAAAATACTCACTTATAAGATAGGATCTAACTAGTAACTGCAGCATGCAGCTGACCAGCTTTTAGATATGTGATGCTTATGCAGAAAAATTCTGATTATTTGTTTTGGTTCTTTCTCAGCATTTATAAGGCTTAAAAACCAGTCTCTGTGCATCTCTCATGTATGAGACACATTTCTGACTAAAGGCAAGAACATTTCTAGGAGCATAAATAGCTACGAGCTTTGATCTCTTTTAAAGCCACTGAAGGTAGTTTATCTCAAGTCGCACAAATGTGGATAATCTTCCTGCCATTAAATATGTTCCAGCTGAGATTCTTCTTGCGTCTTTAATGGATGTCAGTAAGTCTTTAGTAGCTAACAACTTAGTCCCAAAGTAACACAGAAAGAAGATCAAGTAGCTCTGTTGTGGTCTCATACAGGTTGTAGTGGTGTAGCACGGTGGAAATAACTTAAGCTGTGAACCTCAGTTAAGGATCAGAGCTAGCAGCAGCTCTGCCATGCTGCCTTGCATTTATGTATGTAGGAGGAGAAAAGAAATAAATGTTTCATAGGATGGCAACATTTCTAAATACCTGTCAAGCTCTTGTCTACTTTCAAGACTGCTGCCTTTACAAGCCATTTTCATTTCTTTTTAAACCATTTCTTCCAAATGGACTAGCAAATGGGATGTTATTCCACAGTCATCTGTTACAGTAAGATCACTTGCAGGGACAAACAATATCAAACACTGAATAAGGCTGGCAGAAATTGGCCAGTGAGGTGTTACATCTTCTGTATAAAACTTTGCCAGATCCCCTCTGAGTGCTTTGACCTTGCTGCTTCAGAAGTCTGCTCCATGGATTCAAGTGTCATTGCAGTTATCTGTAAAGGTCTGTACAATAATTTTGAAGAAGAATAAGGAAATTAATCTCATACTAATCTAATTATTCACTGGATTTGTGTCTTTGTGTCTCTGTTGCTCACCACAGTTGCACGTAAACCCTTTAATGTATTTGTCCTCACAAACCCTTAGTATTACTTATACTTCACTTCTAGTGAACCACTAGGAAAATTAATGTACTACAAAATTAAAGTGTCACATCCTGAAAAATCCTAATGGAAAGCACATTGTGAGACAAAAGACCACAGAGAACCTCCAGACACTTCCCTGTTAAGCTGACACAAGACCAGACAGGGTTTCAGCCCCTACACACAGTGACAGTTTTCCTGTTACTTTTCCTTGCCAGCAGACTTAAAAAGGGAGGGAGCAGGCACCAGGCATTGGCTCTGTCTTTCCTCTCTTTGTAGGTCTTGCCAGGCAGCAAGGCTTGTTAAGCCCACAAATACCATGTGTGGGGCTCTCCAGACTCAGACATCTCTGTATGGGACAAAACTGGGAAGGGTTAAGGCAGAAGGGCATTCAAATACTCCCAAAGGGATGCACAGCAGTGGAGCTCAACTCCTCTGCCCAAGGTGTTGGACATTCAGATTGCTACAGCTAGGTATTGGCAAAATAAAAGAGGAAGGAAAGGAAATTATGACCTTTGGAGATCAGTGGACTTAAGCACCTCACAAAGAACCCTGGTCCCGACTGACTAGTAGCACAGATATGTAATATATAATTTTTGAATTTTGAAATAGAGACACACCACCCAGTGTGGGGTCAGGCACATTGTATGACAGCTTACAGATTGGTTTCTCTGAACCACTCCAGGACTGGAAACAGCAGAAGTGATTCTAGAAAGAAAATATTCTTCTCTGTAACAACAAAAATGCATGTTCAGGCAAGTCCTTGTGAAACAAACCTAGCAATGAACTCCATAGGATATTATACGATGAAAATCAATTTCCTGTATGACTTCTGTTTTTTTGAAACTGCTCATCTGCTTGTGTGACATTTCCTACTGCTTCCAAGTGCACCAAAGGCACAGTCTTCCCATGCTCCTTCTTAACTCTTTCTTCAGTAGATCTAAATCAAACAAACTAGTCACAAAAAAACCTCTCAGAGTGAATTACTGTGCAAAAGAAGAACACTGGAAAAATCATTTCAGTAGATGGGAATTAACAATAGAGTGCGTGAGTCCTTGCTGCCTAGCTCTGCAAAGAATCTCACCATCACAAATGATTCTCTCTGATGATTGAAAAAAAAAATTCTTGAACAATTAAGACTACTCTCTGTTTTTGCTGTGAGACTCCTGTCAGCTCTTTAGTGACTCAGCAGCAGGAGTATCTGAATTGGTTCTTTATTTCTTCCTATTCAGTGATCCTGTCTGATTTTTTGTTGATGACATATTCTCCTTTAAATATTTCTCTAAATGCTCAGTACCATTTCTCTGTCTAAAAACACCCAGATAAGTGTGTTTCCACTTCTTCAAATACCTGGGAAAGAAAATATATAACATCCTAAGACAGACTCATGCTTTTTTTAATGTATCACTGCCTTCCCCCTCCACATACTCAATTTAAAACACTCCAGCAAAAAATCAAAATGATTCCTCTTAGCTCTCTTTAAGGAGAGATAATGCTGTTTTCTTATTAAAATTTGACACATGGCTACCAAATTTATTAGTACTCCAACTTCTGATTATTTTTGGTTCTGAATATCATGTGTGCGATGATATTCTGTAACAAAATATTGTAACACTTGATAAAATCTGAGTAACTGGTTAAATAATGAAAGAAATGTTAGCTAGCACATTTGAGGAGCAATGGATTTTTTTCTCCAAAAGTATTTTTCAAGAAGTAATTTTTTCAGTCAGTATTAGAGGTGATATTGGGCAAAGTACAGGACAAAATGTTGTTCATTGTTAAGGTGTAGTTTGGTATATTTGCTGTTTAGCAAATTCATTCTGCCGTGTATTTGAAAAGTCCTGTGAACGCAGCCTGAGGCTGTCAAACTTTGTTCTTTTAGAGCTGATAATTTTTCATCCAGTCTGAAGATGGTTTATAATTCAAAAAATTTCCAAGACTATTACAGTTTCAAAAAGGTTATTTGCACACAGGCTGCAGAAATACCGTGTGTTTTGCTTGTTTCCAAAAACACTTTCAATATCAGGTAAGAAAAAAACCAGCCATTAATGTTTTGTGTTCATCCTAGTGTAAAATGTCAGAGCAAAAGTCAAGAAGTGCAAGGTGCTTCCCTAACACTTTCTGACATTAAAAACTTTTGATTTTATGAATATGTGCCCTATAACTTATAGATTTTTTTCCATTTCTTTGGTTTCTTGTACTTAGTCTTTTCTCTAATTTAGCACTCATCCTTGGGAAGCAGATTGCATTTCTATGTAGCCACATTTCTCTTCACAGAGAAAAGCAAGGCACAATTCTTCCCAAGAATATTTCTGGGTTTCACATTCTCTGAACCTCAGAGAAAGGAAAAACAATTCTTATCATTTGCTGTGCCTGTGTTTGTGCAAAAGTAGAATGCAATATGGAGATTGTTTACCCAAAGTGATGGTGTTTTATTTCCTTGGCCTATCAGGGCCAAGTGTGTGTATGTGTGAAGACTGCCAGCTGACAGTCATGAGATTCTGGGCAGTTGTGTGCAGAGTTGAGTGCTTGACAGATTCATTTTAGATGTAATGTAATATAGTGTAATATAATATAAATTAATATAGTATAATAAAGTAATTAATTAGCCCTCTGATATCAATGGAGTCCTCCTTGTCATTCCTCCCTACCATGGGGGCCATCCTGTTTCTATATTTCTAGTCAGTTTTGGCAGATGTTTTCATTAGAAAACTTGAATCTTAGATGTTCTGGCATTTATCTGGTGATTACTTGAAAAGCACTATGTCAGACCCCCTGAAGACCAGAGACAGAACATCCATTCTAAATGCTGAAAATCAGCATATTCCTGATTTAGTTGCTGGCAAAGCCAACTCTGAACTTCTCAGCTGACAGTGACATTTTTCTGCTCAAGAACCTGTCAACCATAAGATGTACAACATGCTGATCTCAAGGAAGGGGTGGAGTTTCCATGAAAAAGAACCGCACAGGTTCATGTAACTTTGGCCACACTTGAGGGCACAGGGAAATGGAGGGAAAAGAACACCAGGTAGGATAGCTCTAGCAGTTACCAATGACCTAATTATTCCTTCCATGAGGTTTTGGAAATGATAGCCATAGTGTCACTGAGCATCTTAGACTTCAATATATTTATGCAGTGGGAGAGTAGATGCCTTTCTTCCCACAGTTACATGTTCCGCATATCAGGAACCAGTGCTGTTCAGTGTTGAGGCTGAAATACCTAATTTGCAAGTAATGCCTTTCTTTTGTGATACTGCTCTGCCTTTGACAGTTACTAACCAGCATGGATAGTTTTGATCTTCTTCACTGAATCTCTAAAACTCTCCTACATACCATCTTATTCCTGGCAGCCTTTGTTCTTTGATATATTATATCAGCTTTCTTGAGATCACTGTTGCATCAAGCCTCAGCTTGTACTAGAAAACCTAAAAGAGTGCCCTTTGAAAACATAATCAAAGTGATTAACTGTGTACTAGTGACAGAAGAGGACATGAACATTGAAAATAAGTGCTCAGCAGGTAACATACTTCATCTTGTCTCCAACAAATTATTTAATATGGTTGGCTGAGAATTCACCAGTTTGAGTCAGCTCCTGCAATTTCCCTTTCCCAACTTTCATCTCCTTCATATTAAAACAATGATGCTGGACAGAGTATTTCTCTGCAAGATCTGAGGTTTCTTGCAAGGCAGAGGTATCATTTGGGACTTTTGGACTGTTATAGGAAGCATCCTTTAGATGTCCAGGAATCCATGTATCATTGTTTCCAGAACTCTTGGTCTCCCCTTCTTCATTTTGCTGAACTACCTCTTTACTAAATGCAAATTGAGAGGATTTAAGAGATGAGGCTTATTTGCTCTGATCAGGTCAACATATTTTATTTCAAAATATCCCTTCTTCTTCAAACATTGATCAAAATCTTGAGGCTGAAATACAGCCGAATACAGCCAAAAAAAACTGTTCTGTGGTTTTAACACACACAACCAAAATAGAATTAGAAATGTCAGAGATTATATATTTCAAGCGGACACTTTTTATAGCCAGTATTATTATTATTTACTATAATGCATTATATATTTATTATTATATTATAATCTGAATAATGCAATAATGCAATGATTATGTAAAAATACAGTAATAATGTTATAATAAATATATTGCCAGAGTTGCAACTGGTTGATTTGACAACAGGATAAACAGCAGGTTATACATAATATACACTCAGATTTCATGCAAATGTAAATAAAATTATAAATTTTGATCATTTTGTGATATATCAGAGCTGGCTTTGCCTCATGTGACCAGTTAAAATGAACAAAACAGTTCCTTGTTGATCCCATAAAACAAATCATGAGCTATAAACATGTCAGCCTTAAATTTGCAGCTAGGTGGTACTAACATTTTGATTTTTCTGATGCTCAGTAAGTCTGTACTTTATGTAAATAAAACTGAAATAGAGGATATTTACATTGTTCTGACTCACTACCACATCTAATCTGAAAATACATTGATTCTGAGTACATCTCCTTGCATATAAATATAAACACTATTACAAACATCAAAATACATGAAAAATTTTCATGAAAATATTCACCTTCCTTTCATCAATCCAGTCCATAATTTAATTCTGAATATCAAATATTTAGCACAATTTTTGGTTCTCTGACCCTAGAGTGTTATCAACAACAATACTTGTTACTACAAACCAAGTTCAGTCCAGCAATCCTTAATATTTTTTTTGAAATGTCAATTTCATCTGCCATGTTAAGGGATAAAAGTCTTCATACTTAATATAAACACTTCAGGTACTTCTGGTTTCAAAGAAAATAAGTATTAAATGAAAACCAAGTATGTGAGTTTGTGTATGAAAATCATACCTTTTTTTTTAATACTCACTTATGAGATTTGAACGCTATGTTTAATCTAAGCCACACAACATGTGTTCCTAGTAACACCATATTCTCATTAAATTTGTGTATATTTATTAGTGTTTTGTGAATTCCCTTTTTTTTACACAAGAACACAGTCTTGTTTCAGTATAACTATTTTGTTTCATTATTCTAAAAATTAAAAATTCATTTTTATTAGAGTATCTGAAACATCATCATGTTTGTTTTCCTTTCCTTTGACTTGATCTTCTAAATAACCCTGGATCATCACTATTTGAAATAGGTTATTAAGAAGGATAAGACTGAATGCTTGCCTTGAAAATTGACTCCAGCTGCTTTCCTGTTGTGATAACTTTTGTTATCTCTATATGGTCGCTTGTTCAAACAACACAAAAAAATTCTTCATATTCTTTCATTAGCACTTCCACTGCCACAGGCTTGGGAAACAAATGTTTTATACCTGCGTGGTAAATTCTTTGTAGCTGAAATCTGCAGTGTTTTACACAAATATAAAACTTTAACAATGGAAAATTGTTTGGAAAATTGAAGACAACAGCATCCAAGAGGAATAAGATTACTCTATTTCTGACCTCTTATACTGTCTGGTGGCATTACAATGGCCAGAAATATTCTGATATTTGAGGTGTGTGAAGTTTCATTCCTGTGTCCGTACAACATGGAAACAAAGCACAGCCAAAGCAAGACACGACTTCATGTGCAGCTGCTCACTAGGTAAAATACCTGAGTGCCATAGGCCCTACAGCTCTTTCATGTCCAGTTACAAATTGGAAATGCATCTCCTTCTTTCCTTGTAACTCCAAATGCAACTGAATAGCAACAGGGTGCACCAATCCTCAGAAGGAAACACAGAAGGAGTTGAGAGAGATCCTTGAAGGGTCAGACATGCTGCCACTTCAGAAACACACATGCTGAAGAATGGGTTTGACTCAGTTGTCATCCTAAACCACAGGTACTTACTAATTTGTATGCTATCCACATAATAACCATGCTGATGTTTGAGGTACTAGTTTTGTACATTTGGTGAATAAAATTCTCATGAGGTGCTCTGGAACAGCTGTCCTATTTGCAGAGATGCTGGGTGTCTCAGTATGAAAAAGTCATCAAGACAGCCACAGTTTGTTTATGTTGTTGTTCACTTTTTCCCCCTCCCCTATGTTAAACTAGCTATACATGCCAGTTTAAAAGTATCTAGTTTAAAAGAATACACCTGGTCTGGAAATCTGTAATGCCATTAAATGCCTTATGTCTTGACACAGTGTACAACAAATTGGCATCACTTTTTTGTCCCATATTTGGGTGTATTTCATTCCCATCTGCTTATATTCTTTGATGTTCCCAGTAAGAACTGCCAGTCACTTGGGTCTCTTAGCTATCATCTGCACAAATAAAACCTGACACTGCTTTCATAAAATAATGTCAATACTATATCAAATTCTCCAACATATTCCCTGCACAGCTGCACCAAGTGACAGAAGTAAAACTGCCTTCAAACATAATTTATAAAATCATAAGAGGAGCTCCTTTTAAAAGCAAAGCTTAGCTAACTTGTAAACAAGATGACAAATCATGAGCAGGTTGTTTTAGGCTTTTTTTTTTTCCAGAACGGAAAGGTCATAAGAAACATTTTTTTTTTCTAATGTGCCTCCTCCTTACTGGAAGCAGCAATATATATGTGAGAATAATCAGTGAAAAGACTTGTCAAAAACAAAATTTTTATGCCTCCCTCCATTTAGAAACAAAAATATAGGTGCCAAGGGAGAGAGATCCAAGTGCTTTACAAATATGACAGGTTTTATTCTCCTTTCCATCTGATATTTTCTCCTTCTGGTTGAATACAGACGCAACTCAGACATAGTCACAGTTGCATTTGGGATCTTAAAATGGTTAACATATGCTCCCTACATCTAGAGAACTGACATATCAGTGTAGGCTTCTTTCAGAACTTCTTTGCCCAGCATGAGATCCTGTTTCAGTAGCAAAAAACACCTCAAAGAACAAATAAGACTACCAAAAAAAAGCCAAACTCCAGAAAATCATTTGCTTTACTCACATTTATTTTAGATAAAATACCATCATGTAACTGTTTCTAGCAGATATTTTAGAATCAGCCTGACTTTTGTCAGTAAAGTGTCTTTTCTGAGACAAATTGTCTTTTACATAAAAAAGATAATTTCTACATTTAACCCTTCTGAAGCAAATATCATTACAGAGACCTTTATCAAAAACCAGCAATTATTTAAAGACCAGTTACTTATTCCAAATTACTAGACTGTAAGTTAACTATTTTGAAACCTAAGACATATTTTGATGTATGTAAACTGAAATAATTGTGAGCCATGAGCAAGTGACATAATTAGCTCACTGGAAAATATTAAATACTTGGAAAATATTAAATACTTGGAAAATTTTGAAACTGACACACTTTCAGCAAAGATGTTGCAGTAAATATAAGCAACACAAGATCATAAGGATGATGTTCATTTGCTTCCTCTTGAACTTAAATTGTCAGCTATCAATAGGTATATTTTAAAGGAGTCTGAGAAAGCAAACTTTTCAAGCATTTATTATTACCAAATATTAAAATCCACAGCTTAATACCTAGTATTTACATACAGAAGAACATCATTATCTGTGTTAGAAGTGGAGATAAAGGAGCATCTTTCTGTACCATTTCAATTGTAATATGGAGTGCTATGATATTTTGGGTAAACCACTGAAAATGTCAATGCTTTTTGAAAGTTAACTGGGCATCTTCATCTTGGAAAATATTTTTAGCTGCATAGATATATAAATTACTAAAAAGATGTGGATCAGGACACTTATAAGGGTGGCTGAGCAGCTACTCAAAGCAGTCGACTGTGGACCCCATAGTACAGTTACACGTAAATACTGTTTATAATTTTTAATAGAAAATTAAATTGCCTTTTTTCTTTATGAGGCAACATCTTCTGAAAGACTAACAAAGTATGTAGGATGACAAGAAGAATGTAGAATAAATCCTGTCTGGGGTCTCCTCACTGGCTTACAAAACCAGCTAGATGCTGAAGAGACTGTCTTGCCCTCTCCTAAGGATCTGAAGATGTGGTGAGAGTAACATCCAGGAACAGGATGTAAAATTCCTGGAGTCTCCTAAAACATCCATGATGTGAAGCAGTTCTGATCTGCCTCTTAGATTATAAATTCACCAGTCATAATGAGATCCTGATCTTTGTAGTTTCGGTACTTCACTGAAAAATAAATAGTCTATAGGAATAATAATAATAATAAGCAACATGCTTACTGCTACCCATGAGAAAGAGAGAATTTGAATTTAGGCTAAAAAATAATATGCCAGCAGCCCACAAATCAAAATCACTTTTGATTTGTAAGACATGATTACTTATGCGGCCATGTGCCATATTTGTAGTCAATGATTAAGTGGTATTTGCAGTGAGTTACTATAGGAGCATAGAAAGAATGCTGTTTGTAGAAGTGTCTTGCAAATGTTAAGATTTACCAACAATTCAGAATTGTGAACACACGGAAAATTAGTGAGCAGCCATTGTGAACTATTTCTGTATGGACTGACAATTACAAAGACATTTCAGCAGATGTTCCTTAGCTCTTAAGAAATATTTCATGAGATAGCATAACTGGGTTTGGTTTTTGTTTATTTCTTTCTCCAAAACTGAGCAGAACACTGTTCATAAATTCCATATTTCAACTGTAAACATGGCCTGTTCTCAGTATGAATTGGTGGAATTACAATGATCAATTACCTTGGAGTAATCTACATCCTGAAGCCCAGAAGATAACATTAATCTTGATTGGTTGGCTCAGTTAGGGACCATGACTCCAAAACTTATTACTTTTCCTCCCTTCAAGGGATGAAGTAATTTTACATAAATTTTGAGCTGATAGCATAATTTTTCTATATAGCCAGTGAGATTTGGCAGTTGTTCCATGCTTTTTTCCTCCTCTTGAGGAAGAATAGGTATAAGACAGTCCTGTTATTAATTTAGAATTAATTAAGGAACCTGGAAAGGAAACCTGTGAATTGAGAAGGCAAAAAATTACTTCAATAAAAGAGCTTAAAATGCTGCAGCTGGAGCTTAAAAATCTTGGTCTCTGAGGTATGACATATTCAGATCTTCAAAACTAAAGAAGCATATGGTTACATTTTCCTGATTTTTATGGCACCTAATTGAAGCACGCTTATACTGTGGCATGGTGGATATACCTTAACAGCTTCAGCATCCTGTGGTCCATGAGAAGATATCTCACTAAAGGTTGGTAGAACAGGGTCTTTCTAACTTCTAGGACCTCTATGAATAGGGCAGGCAGGTTTCTGTCAAGCATGGCATGAGCTGGGAATAGCACATTCCGTATATGGGCTATTGATGGACTTGATGACTCTCATTTCCAAGAGCCTCTGGCTAGTACGATGCAGTTGCTTGGATGGAATGATGTGTTTTCACTGTTTATTCCTTAGGCTTTTGATAATCATAAATACCAGTAGAATTTTCTGAGTGATATTTGTTATGCCTGCCTTCCTCCAGAAAGGGATAATATTTCTCATGCATTAATGATGCAAGGAGAATAAGGACAGCCTGAAAATGTATATTAGGTGAACTACTGTCATTACACATTAGATGGTACATGAGAGCTGGGCAAAACTTGGACCTCAGGAAAAAAAAAGCATATGAGTACTACAGATTCACTGTCTAGGCAGTAACTGGTGTGCATTTAATTGAAACCTGGCTGCTGGAACTGGTCATGGCTAGATGAATTAAAGACCATGGCACTAAAGCTACCTTCTAAGCTCTCAACATCTTGAAGTACAATCATTTTGTCAATGTTTTTCTGTTGCAGTTATTCCTATCAGAGTGTTTCTCTTTGGCTAGTCTTGAAAGGGTTTTGTTTTTTGTAATATTTGCAATTTAACACATTTTGTCACTATTATTTCCATCATTGTTAGTTGTAGCATAAAAGTCACATGCAGAGCTGCTGTTATTGCTTTCAAGCTTTCTTTTTCCCCATAACTTGTCAAACATGGCCTGATTTTGCCTAAGAGCTGAATGTCATACACAGCCTCTAAGGACTGAAAACTCCTTCTAGACATCCAGTTGCATCCTACAGAATATGGTTTAGCCAGAAGCAGATCGACATAGAAGCAAATTACTATAAATCACACCAATGAAGATGTTCATTGATGGGTTTATTGAAGACATAATCTAAGAGTAAATACAGAATTAAATTCTAAAGATAATTTGGATAGTCTCCCAGAAAAGAAAAGGGGGAAAAAATGAGAGAGGGAGAAAGAATAGAGATTCAAGACATCTTGATTAGACCTTGAAAAAACTAATAAACTAATAAAATAAACTAATAAACTAATAAAAACTAAAAAACTAATAAAACTAATCCTTTATAACTCGTGTAAAACAATTAGGGCATCCAGGATGAATTGTAGCACAGTAGTACATCTCATATTTAGCTCTACCCTGACTTCCTGCCCTCCTAAAGATAATGTAGACTTTCTAGAATGTTTCATTTTACCTTATATTTGTATGCTATCATTCCTGCATGTTTTTCCTCTCCTTCATTGCAACCAACTTCTTGCAGCCTAAGCATCAAGTGCTAGCTACGTGAGGCAGAGCCTTTCAGTCTCCTCTGTTACCAGGTTCTGTGGCTGCTCTCATATAAACTTCCCTATTGTGTGCACCCCAGATAATTTCTCAGTTTCAATGATTTATGTAAATAAGTCAGACATTAAAATTACCCATCTTTCATGTATTATTCTTTACATATGCCTGCATAAATACATATTCCTAGGCCTAAAACACATCAGTTACTTCATTAATATAACTGACAGCATAACAGAGACCAATCCCTCATTTTGAGCTCATTGATTTAGCATGCCTCAATTTAAAGTAATTATTTTTGCCCTTTCTATTCTACCCTGGTATTATCTATTCATTGGAGACACCTTGTACATTTTTCAATATTGGAAATCTGTACTTTTCCCACATATTTATATTTGCTGCATATACTTCAGAAACAGATCTTCTCGGCTTTTTCTTTTCCATTTCTTTCTCTGCTGTGATTTGACCCTGCCTCTTTTCCTGTCACAGTTCTAGGACTTAATGGAGTCTGAATCCCTGAAAACCAGACTAGACAAAAGCCCTGAGTAGCCAAGTAGGATATGACATGACCCCTGATCCTGCTTTGAGCAGGTGTTTAAATGAGATGACTTCAAGAGATCCCTTCGAACCTATGAGTTATCCTATGATGCTATGATCTGAGTCCTTTAATCCTTCATGCAAAGCAAGCCATCCTCTGCAATTACAGCATTAAAGAGCACATGAAGTACATGACAGTAGCAGCAGGGACTGGAGGAGGCCTCCTCTGTGGCAGGTGCCTGATGGACTCTCAGCTCCCTGTGGAAGTGCAGTGTGATGTGCAACTGCATTGGGATACCGGATGTCATTCTTCATCTCTCTTTGATGTAACTCCTGTCTCATTCAGGGCTTTACACAAAAGGCCTTTCTGCACTCCTTTAGTCTACCTAGTAAGCTGCATGTGTCTCTATCCACAGTTCGAGGCTTCCTTTGGAGACAAAAAATATTGTCTAAGCTTAAGCCTCCCTATGGTGCTCACAAGTACACTATGTGCTAGAGACTGATGTAGCCTATGTCCTGTATCTGCATTTCTATAGCATTGAGCTATACAGGATGGTAAAGGCAGACTTGAGGCAGTCCTCAGGAACAAACATGTGCAGCATCCAACACACATTCTGCTTTAATCCCCTCATAAGAGAGCCCTTTGGAATAAATATATCTCCTATCTAAGAAGAGAATGCACACATACATTTTTGAATGAGCATAGACAAAAATTGATCCTGTGAGGGTCTGCACTGTGCCCCCTACACAGAGGAAAAGAGGTGCCCTGCTCTGCAACTAATACCACAGGCCTCTTGTATTCCTCAGTGTTTTCCAGGAGGCTGGTATGTCCTTTTCTCCTCATCACCCTCTCAAGCTACAAGAGAGTTATCCCATCCAGGCACCATGCTCTTTGGTCCCTTAGAATACCCACCTCTTCATAGACCACAAACACAACATGGCTCCTTTCTTTTTTTCTGCTCAGATGTGAGCAGAAAAGCAGATGGGAAAAGGAAACCTTAATGAGGGAACCAATCCTTCCAACACCTTGTTGTTAGAGTTAAGGATTTTATATGTGTCCTAGTGACTGCAGCTACTTTATCATATAAGACAATGTCCAAAAGTATTTTTCTTAACTGCCACAGTTCAATTTCATTAGTTACCAGTATTCAGAAATCTCTAGGTAAATTTCTTTTTTACAAAGCTGAAATTAGATTGCAGCATACTATTTTACAATTCCAAGGCTCAAACTTTAAAATATTGGCCTACGGGTCTTCGACATGAACTTTTTAAAGATCTGCTGGAAAGTCTGAAGGGAAAAACACTTCCACATGTAAAAAGGATGAAAACAAAAGGTTATGTTTTTATAATACTTTTTAACCAACTTAAGGGTTGACTGTGCTGGAAGAACTATGCACCGTAGTATATCTCTTGCCCTTGGCAAGAGAACTGGAACTTTACATCAAAGAGAGGAACCTCAAAAGATTTGGTTATGCTTAGATAATGATCATCCACAGTGATTCAGTGGCTGCTGTACTTCAGGCATGACCATACATCTGCACCCTTTTGTTCTATCCTTTTACTTTTTCAGGAGGTGACTTGAAAGGACTTTAGAAACTTCCACTGTTTGGGAGGGGGGGAAGGGGGGGCTGTTTTTTGCTTTTTGCAAGGTTTTGTGGGTTTGGGGCTTTTGGGGGTTTTTTAGGTGTTTGGTTTTTTTGCCTTGTTTTGTTTTTTAGAGGGAAAGATCAAGCTGATTAGTAACTTATTGATTTTCAGGTAAACTTTTGTGAGATATATTTCCCAGAGCAGTTCTGTTAGAATTTGCTTCAAGTTGAACATCTGCACATCAGAAAGCAAATAAACCCTGAGTTAACATTTTCTTGTGAAAATCAAAGCAAGCATTACAAAGCAGCACTCATTACCTTTTCCTGCCTGGTAAGACAATATTGTTTTGAAGAAATCATCTTGGGAGGAAGCAGCTCTTCAAATATCTACTTCACATAGTCATTTTTCAGCTAAGGTTAGTGTAACACTGTTAAAAGTTTTAGCCTAGTGTTAAATGTTAGTTCTATAAAATGACATCAGACATATTCCAGAGCTATTGCTTTTATTGTGTAATTAATACACAATTAATAGTTCAGCTTTGCGGGTTCTATGTAAAGACACATAGTGTCCAGTCTGTACACATGCCAACTCAGGAAGCCAAAAAATTCTTTTCACAGAGTAGCACAAAGCAATGTTTTTTCTTCTTTGATTGGAATAATATATTAACATATTCTATTCAAAGAAAAACTACTTCATATGTACATACATGCTTAATAAATGCTGTAAAGTACATGTCATGCACGTGAACTATGTAGCATGTATGACTTCAGACCTGACTGTGCATCCTGCTTGTTAAAGTGATGCAGGTAATAGACTGGAAGATATTTTGAACATCTTTGTTGCTATGTGTTCATTTTCATAAAAATTCTAAGTGTTTCTGTGTGAAGAGATGAAAAGATGCACTAGTGTGCATCTCTGGAATCTCTTTCCAGGAAGACCATGAGTGTTGTCAGAAAGTTAGGAATCTGGGAAAAATCTCTGATTGCATGTGGAATGTAGTCCTCTGCCCTCCCTCTGGTCAAGAATTTAAAAGAAGGAAAATGTTTCTACATAGTCTCATGCTTTTCCAGTCAGCTGGCTGCATGGCTTAAAAAGAAATCAAAATAATTGGCTAAGGATGGGGAGTGGGGGTATGGCTGCAAATCTTAATTGGATTTGATCCTGTCCCCAAACTGAAATGGTGACCTCAGTCTGAAATCAGATGATAGATGAGTTTTTCCTGCTTAACCAGCATAAATTTTTGAAAATTGCTTCCTGGGGACATTTCCTTAGAAACTCAATCAGATGTACTTAATCACCAAATCAGATGTACTTAATAAGGCTGAGGGAATTTGATTTCTTCAGCCTGGAAAAGGGAATGCTTAGGGGTGACCTACTTGTGGCCTTTCAGTACCTACAAGAAAGACAAAGAGGGAATTTTTACAAGAATTTGTAGTGACAGGGCAAGGGAGAATGGATTCAAACTAGAAGAATGTACATTTAGATTTAGATTAGATCTAAATTAGATTAGATATCTAATCTAATAGATAAACTAATTTAGATTAGCTATTAGGGGAAGTTCTTTGTTGTGAGGTGTTGAAGGACTTGAACACGTTTCCCAGAGAACCTGTGGATGCCCCCTTCCCACAGGTGTTCAAAGCCAAGCCTGGATGAAGCTCTGAGTAACCTGGTCTCTAGTGGAAGGTGTCCCTGCCCACGGCAGTGGGGTAGGAACTAGATGATCTTTAAAAGTCTTTCCAATCCAAACCATTCTATGGTGAAAGAGTTATTTTGTTTAATTATTTGTAAATATGTTTAAAAATGAGAGCGATCTCCAGGTTTTTGCTTTCTTTCAAAGAAAGACTGAAACATAGAATTATAAGAACTGTGAGTAATGAAGTTGTACTGGGGTTTCTATTGAACTTGTGTCCAGCTACTGAAAATAACAGGAAAAAAATCTTTTATTTTCACATCACAGTAAATAGTGCAAGGGTTAGGAAACATTTGCAGAACCCAACAACCTTGCAAGTAAGGACACAAACCCGTAATGCAATTGAACAAAAAGTTCAATAATGTTGAAGATCCTTATCCCTGAGTTTTCAGATTTATTGAGCCAATAAATTCTAATAAATTCAAGTCTAGCTGGGGCTGAAAAGCCTAAGAAATTTCTGTAATGAAACAAGAAACATCCCTAGACTTACACTATAGTTACTGTTGATGTATCTAGCCCAAAATTTCAGCTAAATTCCATGTATAAGACAACCCCATAAAAAAGCTGAACTAAGAAGAAAATAGAAGTTAAAATCTGACAAATGCAGATGATTTACTGTATTGGATTTTAGGGATCCTACAGGAATGGCTTCTGTAAGAAGCTGCGAGAAATTTCCTCCATATCCAGCAGAGCCAATCCCTGGCAGCTCTAAAGGCAGAAGTGCTGCTGATCAAGTCTGGGCCAATTAGAAATGGCAGCAACACCTCTGTGATAGCATATTTAAGAAGACGAAGATCAAAAACAATATTGCGCTATTGGAATTGAAGAGAGAGACGAGCAGAGTGAGAACATAACTCTCACAGACACTAAGGTCAGTGGAGAAGGAGGGTCAGGGGGTGCTCCAGGTGCCAGAGCTGAGATTCCCCTCCAGCTGGAGGTGAAGACCATGGTGAAGCAGCTGTGTCCCTGCAGCCCATGGAGTTCCATGGGGATGCAGAAATCCATCTGCAGCCTGTGGAGGAGCCCCATGCTGAGGGGGTGGGTGCCTGCAGAAGGGAGGTGGTGATCCTGTGGGGAGCTGTAGAAAGAGGTGCCCGGCTCCTATGCTGGAGCAGCCAGTCCTTGAGGAACTGCAGCCCATGGAAGAGTGACCCACAACAGCAGCAGTTCTGTTGCCCCTGGGATGGACTCACATTGCAGCAGCTCACACAGAGCAGTTGCTCATGAGCTGGACTCATGTTGGAGAAGAAAAGTTCATTGAGAACTGTCTCCTGTGAGAACAACCCCATGGTGCAGCAGGGGAATGATCCCTCTCCCTAAGCAGCGGGAGAAACAACCCATGATGAAACAACCCTGTCTCCCTGTGCCACCGGGGGAGGAGGTAGAGCTGAGAAGGAGGAAGAAGTGAGTGGAAAGTGGTTTTAATATTTTACTTTATTTCACATGACCCTGCTCTGATTTTGTAAGTAATAAATTTAATTAATGTCTCTAATTCAAGCCTGTTTTGCCTGTGATGGTATTTGGTGAGTGATCTTTCCTGGTTCTTTGCTCATGAACCCTTCATTATCCTTTCTCTCACCTGTTCAGATGCAGAGGGGAGTGATAGAGAAGCTTTGATGAGTGCCTGTAATCCAGGATCAATACCCTACAGTAACACACAAACAAGCTCATAAGAAGTAACGAAGTAACTTTTTCCTGCCTTGATTGTCTGTGGGCTGTTAACACGGTGAGACTTCTCATTGTGATTCAAATGACAAGTTAGATTCCGTGGAGCAATTCCTTCTAAGCTTATGATTTTAAATGTGTAGCTTAGCCTCTCATCAACCTTCTCAAGATGTTCTTGTCCTGTGCCCATATGCAAAAGGTAGGAAATAAAAGCCATGTCTGGTCAAACCCACAGAATGCTTCACACTCCTATATTGTGCTGTTTTCTCCAGTACGTGACCCCATGGCCGTATCGGAATGCGCAGCAAAGGAGGGTTGGTAGGAGTGACAGAAAAGATCGTCCTCTCTTTCACACTTTCTCCTTTTAGCCCATGCACTAAAGCAGCGCAGGTTACTGCAGGCTGCCTCCACAGGGACTTGTGCATCTTCCCCCCACTCCAGGAACTGCAGCAGTTCTGACACACCATCTTGCAAATTAGTCACTTAAGCTAGTTGTCAAGGTAAATCAAGAGCAAGCAGATGGATCACAGAAGGAATAGAAGTTACTTAAACCTCTTATAACACTCATTTCTGTTTAGTAGTCATTAATATTCCACTCCTTACATAACAAAATTAAAGTTGGTCCTTATTTAGGTATACAGCTATATTTTATTTCAAGACATGACAGAGTAATTTGAATCAGTTTCCTAAAATTATTTTCCTATTTCCCAGGTGGAAGCAGTTCAAGACATTCTCCTACTTGGTTTTTAGCATGCACGATGCACATTTCTTTACCTCTTCTTGAAGAAGGGGATCAAAAAATATCTTACATCCTCTGGCATCCTTTGCTTGATATAAATGAGCACTGTTTCACATGCATGACATATTTAATTTTTGCTCATTTTTTTAGAATACATCGAGAAAAATATTCATGTGCATAACAAATGTTAGATACTCCTGTTATCCAATTTCTTAGAGATATGAAAAGCAGAATTAGAAAAAAACCCAAAACACAACATGAATGCCTCTAACTTTAAAGTATTCTTTTACATTCTTGTCTTCTAATCTGAAGGTTTAGAGTCTCTCAAGACCACTACACAAGGGGTAAAATATTTCTTCTGTAAAATCTGATACAAGGGGCAAATAAACAAAGGCTTCCTCAGAATCCACTGATATCCCTACCTGAAGTTTGAATACATATGTATAAACAAAAAATATCCTGAGACACTGAACAGTAATGCTTACACATGCTAAGAAGCAAAACCTTCCTCTCGTGTGCCCCTTTTTATTGAAAGGCAGCTCATAGTAATTAGCTCTTGAAAATTACAAATGCCTATCATTTGCTTTCAGCCTACATTATTTTGGCAGGTAAGGTTATTCTAGTCCTATGGGGTCAACAACAGCAGGTGAAAATAATTTAGTGAAAGAACATCCTGTCTCTTATCCCTGAAGGAAACCCTAAGGGGAAAAAAAGCAACATTAAAAATGTAGGCATGAAATAAGCAGTAAGAATGACAGTTTTTTCCTATAAATTAATGTTTCTGTGACTTCTGAATACAAGTATGCTGAAGAAACAGTTATTAAGGAAAATCTGGTAAACAACTTTTTTTCCTTCTGTGTTTAAAAAAGCTATTTCTATCTGTTTGTTATCAGTCAGCACAGGGAAGTGCCAGTGACAGTTCCAAATGGCTGTTGCTCCTTGACTTGTGTTCTATTGCATGCAGCCAAAGCAGGTCAGGAGAAAAAAGGAAAGAAAACAAAAGGTCAGTCAAGAAAGAAGTAATTTTAGTACCTCTTAAGTAACTTTCCGTTGTGAAAATTTAAACTTGTCCCAATCAACCCGTCACTTCTTTGAAAGGAAGTTTGTTTTGGCAAATACAAATAAAAGGTCAACAGAAACCCCAAATCCAGAAGAATCAAAAAAAAAATTGCAGCCTGGAGTGAAGCAGGCCATGAAAAGATGAAAAAACATAGGCTATCATACTTGGAATTCCCATTTCTGTTTCTTCTTAAGTCCAAAGTAAGAAATAACTTTACTGATTGTGACACTTTTATCTCCACTAATTCAACTGCAAAGAACCATTCTCACCTGCTTAAAAGAGGAAAAACAACCTCATTCAACCATTCTATTGCAAAATCTAATAATCAGGAGGCCTAAATATGGAATATGGCCTAAATATGGAGGAATGATGACAATTTCATGTCTCAGTAGGCCTGAAAGAACAATCTAGAGGATTAAATAAAGCACAAAGCAGGAGAGCTTCTAAAACCAGCCATGAGAAGTACTAGTCAGAGACTTAAATGGAATTTTTGTGAGCTGAGTAGCCTAATTATCTTTTGCCATATCATATCACAATAGATCACATTTTCAGAACTGACTATAGCTCTTGTGTGCTTTTCTTAGACTCCTGCATCTGTGAATATTTAGAAGACTATTTAAGTAGAAGTTTGAGAGTTTGAATTTCTGTTTCAAGTATTTCCTTGATTAGTAAGTTTTAATATACAAGTAGTGGAAATGTTGAATTTTGCATGACATCATTTCTGTAACTCCAAGATAGACCGGACTTATTTGAAGTTGAAAAGACTGTTATTTCATTTGGGAAAAGATAAATACCCAAGAAAGTGCTGAGCTATCAAAACAATTCTGAGATACAAATTACATCCTGAGCTAATCATTCTCATTCACTGCCAAAAGCATCTTCCTTCCTTGCTTGCTTACAGTAGTAGAAATAGCAGCTGCTGTTGAAATCTCCCCTGGAGATTGTTAGGATCTCCATGAGGAAAAACTTTGCACTGGAGGCCAATTTCAATAAATAACAGCAACTTCATTGTATCTGATAAGCTTTTTACTATTATTCAGAAAGTTGGCACTTATTTTCATATGTGTCAGCTGATGGAAATCTTTCTAAATATACTGTTACTACCCTTCTATGGAGGCAAATCCTTGTGTCTTGTGCTTCTGCCCTAATGGGAGGCTCCACATCCCCTGCGCTCGCAGCTTAGTACATAAGGTGCTCTCTGCAAGACATGAGGCATTGTCCTTACAGTAATATTGCTGAGGCCAATGTCCTTCTAGATGACTTTCAGAGACCTTTGGTTCCCAGCAAAGTAAATGAGGAACTTTTTAAATTCTGATTCATTTGTGTGGTTGTTTAGAAATACGCATTGCCTTTCCCGAAGCCACAAGAACTGTGAAGATAGATTGCTGTGCAATGCACATAATCCTTGGATTTCAGGGGTTGAAGAAAATATTTTTGTTGCTGTAAGATTTTCAAACCAATCTTCACTTGCTGAATTACATGGGAAGGGCATTTCAGAGGCACAAAAATAAAGGAAGTGCTGAGGTTTCCACTGAAGGCTGTTTTATGGTGTCATAGTTGATCTCCTAAAATCAGATATTTGATCAACAGTTTTGGAAAATGCTGCTCATGTTTACTTTGATGCAACTAAGGTCAGAGATACTGTAATCATTTTTTGCTTTAAACACAACCTTCAAATAAATTTCTCTATGATAAATAAAATATTGACAAAGAATAAAGTATTTTTGAGCAGGCAACAGTAACAATAAGAATAGTTTGTTTAAACAATAAAATTAAAGGGTGCCCAATAGAAGAGCTTGAAGAAGTGTGTTGTCTTTTAAAACTAGGTTATTTATGAAAGTTTCTTGGCCTTCTTTATTGACTCTTATTATCTTGTATTGGCAGTTTAATGAAGACTAATGACCAGGTCAACATTTCTTGTGCTACTGATCTAAAATTAAAAAAAGGACACAAAAAAATCAGTGTCTTCAAACTGTTCTCTATGGAAACCACACTGTATTCTAAGAATAACAGTTTATAGCTTCATCAATTTTTAATGAAGTTATTAACGATTAATATACGGCTTTTTTTCTTACTTGTACCTTGATTATTATGGGTTCTACATGGTCATAAATTCTTAAATTTGAGTCTAGAGAAGAGGTATTAAAAACCTCTGAATTACAGAATACATAACAAAATGTAGTATACTAATACTACTATACAAAGGGAAAATATTAATTACTGGAAGTTTGACATATTCAACACATAGAGAAATAGGCAAATTTACACTTTTGTATTTATTCTTCATTACCATATTTTCTAATAAAAAATAGAAAAAATAGCATAATTGTGAATATAACTATAGTGAAATATTTTTTAAAAAACAAATATAATCAATTACTTAAACCTTGAGATTAAAGCATTGCAGAATCTACCACAGACAGGAGATGGAAAAATCACTTTTCCTTCTCCAATTACTGTATACTTTCTCTTACATAAGTCCAAAAGTCTGGATGAGACAGTGAGCATCTGAAACTTCTCTTAAGGTATGACTTCAGCTCAACTCAGTTAGGGTTGCCCTCTTCTGCCATGCATTTCATGAGGGAGAACAGAAGTGCCCTTCTGGGAATTAAGATTTTAAGACCTCTATCCATTG
The DNA here is from genome assembly GCA_020466415.1 of Ammodramus savannarum pratensis. Taxonomy (NCBI): domain Eukaryota; kingdom Metazoa; phylum Chordata; class Aves; order Passeriformes; family Passerellidae; genus Ammodramus; species Ammodramus savannarum. The sequence continues at coordinate 60,636,917 of JAHXMQ010000807.1, forward strand.
GCATGGAAAATTTTCTATTCCACTTTCACTCTCCAAGTATGTTATTTGAAAAGTCTAGTCACAGGAGTCAGGATTTGCTGAAGAATTGCCCAAGTGTTTTGCCCGGGTACTCTGCTTGTGTTGACTTAGTGAAAATACTCACTTTCTATCAAGCCCAATCCCTGTTTAGTTGTTACCATAGCCTTCCCCATATTAATAACATCTTGTTTGAGTCTGCCACTCATCTCACATTAGTCAAAACCTGGATCAAAGCCAGATGAAGTTAACAGATTCACTCTGCTGTAAGTCCAGTGTAAAAGAAATTACTTTTCATGCAGATTGACTTGTCTTGCTTTTCAGATTTCTTTGCCCATGCATGTAAAGCAAACCACTTTATATGCTACTCAAGGATAAAAACCTGTCATGTAGAAATTGAAATTTACATCAAATTTGTTTTTCCCTCAGTAGATGCTCTGTCAAAGAAAGTAAAACATAAACAGTTGGTATTTCTTCCCAGACAGATCTTTTGAGCTCTATACTCTTCTATGAAATTGTTTTTGTGTCTACTCCAGACGTCACCTCACTTGAAATTTTAGCTATACTTTTGTTACAAGTATAGTGCTTTATAATAGAGATTAATAGGTAAAATTCTGTGGTTTTGTAAGTTGTGCTTTCACAGTAAACATCATCTGATACAAGAAATTAAAATAAACGTTACAAAGTGACATCAATACAGTATTATAATGTTACTACAAAAGTTTCAGTCACTTACATATTCCAGAGCAACTCAAACTACTTGAATTGATTCACTGAAATTTTAAGGCAACAGAATAAGCAGTTGGAAAAAAAAAAGGGCATGAACGATTAATCTTTTTTCAGTATGTACTACAGGCTTTCTAATCTCCTGCATAACTGTTTCACAAGAATTAGACCTGTGAAGTCATGGGATTCAAGAAACTTTTCACATTCCACCTCATGACAGTCTATATATTTCTCTTATTAGTTATTTTGAAGGCAAGTATGGTGCAAAACATGCAGTTTCCATAGGCATTGTACCTTATTGAACAGGACTTGACACACACAAAAAAAAAAAAAAAAAAAAAAAAAAAAAAAAAAAAAAAAAAAAAAAAAAAAAAAAAAAAAAAAAAAAAAAAAAAAAAAAGTGGGATAAAGTAAGAAGACTGAAAAAAATAGCATTTTATATTTCATTAAATAAAAATATCCTTTCTTTTCTGCCTGGGGCAGATCCACTGAAAATCAGATATGATATAAAATATAGAAGAAATTTTTAACTTCAAAAAAAAGTTGGATGTTGTAAAATAAAGAAACAAAAAGAAGAAGGGAGGAAGAAGTGAAGCTAACAAATCGTTACAACTTGAAACACAGAACTGAAAAATCCAAGGATTTCTATCCAGATCTCAATTTCCACTAACTGGTCTTGCAAACTTCTCTGTGTAAGACAGATGATGCAACACTTAAGTAACTTGTACAGGTGTTTAAACAATTTAAAGAGAAGGTTATTGATACCAAATAATCCTTCTGCAGATCATTTCCCTGATGGTAATGCTTGTTTATGCAATTGCACTGATTGCTCAGTGCTACTCTTTCTCACTGCTGTAAGGATCTCACCAGTTTGGTAGCTCTTTCATACTGCTGTGGAAGATCATCAACGCTAACGTGCAACCCTGCTGCTAATGAGGCTTGCTTCACATAAAATAAAATGAGGCTGTTTGTAGTCCAGCTCAGTTCCTCTACTGAACTTCTCATGCGTCACCATGAAACAAACAAATCAAAAAACCCAACTGGTCTGAGAAGAACGGAGATAGCAGGGGAAGGATAGTAACAGATGACTGACAAAGATGAGGAGACAGGTGTGAATTACTTTAATCCAGAATCACTTCAAAAGAAATGGTTCTGCTCCCCTAGACTGCAGGAAGCAATAAATGACACAAAACCTCTGAAGCATAAGAAAAGAGAGAATCAAGACCGGGGAGATCAGAGACAGAATGGATTTGTAAACAGAAATAGTAAGTTTTGTGAGGAGGTGAAGCAATCTTATGAGTACAGAGCACTGTTCTTTCACAGTTCAGCTGCTGCTTGTGACTCAGGGAGTGGAGCAGACTGCAGCAACCCTGCAGGAGTGTGGGATGAGTAAGCAGCTTATACAACTCACAGGAGCAGATGCAAATTAGCAGATCTGCAGGACAAATGAAGAAATAAGAAAAGATCATAACCATAAATCACAGAGCAGGCTAAGGATTATAGGGTTAGTGCCTAGAATTAAATTCAACACAATGTGTAAAGGCAATAAAGTAAGGAAAATATAATTCCAGGAAGTGAGAAGAGAAATGCTGAGCAACTTTCTGGATATTTATTCTTGACACTAAACAAGGGCACTAATGAGGCCATATTTGAAATGTCGCATTGATTTTCTGTCTGATTCATTATCCTATAGATGAATATGACTTTATGGAAAGAGTACAGCTTTGGCAGACAGCTGGCTACATGCATGTCTATGAAGTAAACAAGACCAAGAAAGGGGCTTTAGCCTATCATGGGAATATCCACACTTTAACCCTTTGCTTGCTTTCTGGGCACTGTACTCTCCAGGGGCTTGGCTCACTAATTAAGGCTCAGCTTGACACATCATGCCTGTGGGACTTGGTCTCTGTTTCACTGAGAAAGCTGGTACAGATCTGTGAGAAACCCTATAAATTAAAACAAAGCAGAACGGAAAAGCCAAAATGTGGAAGTGAAATTGTTCAGGTGGTGATGCTCATTTACCCTTCTGAGGATCCATTTCAGCTTCCACCTATGCCAATTTATTTACTTTCTCCTAGTCTACATAGATCCTTGATTTCCTGTAAGTCTTCTAATTATGTACACATTCCTTTTTGGGATTCCAGATTCCTGTGAGGCCTTTACAAACCTTGTCAACATCTCCACAAGAAGCATGGAGTTAGCCTTCATGCAGCAAAACTGAAGTATTGCTTGACATCCTTACTGTGAACACAGGTACTGGCATAAATTCCTTAACTATTGGTCCCATACTCAACAATAAATGACTGCAAAATGTACAAATAGGCTTTTAAAGCCAGAAGTGGAGTTTTGGACCAATACCTTTTGAAGAATGTGTCACAGTCTTTTTAAGGCAGTTCTATGTTTGGACCAGGTATAAGAAGCTTGACAAGAACTAACTAGAGAAACTTTGCAATTGTATTAAATGAAAGACCATAATAAATATATTTGCTTTATAATCCAGACACATAAACAAAGGGCACATAAAATGTGTGGATGTATTTTATGAAGGGATGTATTAAAATAGCAGTTCTCTCCTTAGTATGTATACATGAGTTATATTTCATATATATCATTATTCTGAGAAAAAAGAAAAAGCAAACTGTGTTTTGAAAATGTGAGAGTCTGTGTTACGTCACTGTAATATAGATCTTAAGTGAGTGACATGGACTAGCTGCAGTAAAACTGAAATACACCAAATATTTTTCCACGGACCATTCAGCACTGGGACGGTGTTTTTAAATACCTTGTGACATTGAGGATAGGAATAATATGGAGGTGGGGGAAACTAGAAAATAAACTTGAAATTACACTCTGGAAAATTTACTCAAAAATTTCTTGAGCACAAAATAAAGACCAATGACATTTGTTCTTACCAAAACTGCTTTCATAAAGGAAACTACACATTCCAGGTAAATTCTAGTTAAATTGTCCTTACACATGCATAAACCAATGCTCTTTACTGGGTAAATATTATCCAAGGTTGACTATAAAAAAATATATTCTGATTATCCTATGCCTGAAATGGTTGATTTTCTATGGCTTTCCCTGAATTCAAACATATCTGAGTGATCCATATGTGAATGACATATAAATTTTGTTAGTGAGAGATGAACGGAGTCTCTTTAATAAGAACACCTGTGATTTCTAGAAAAGTAAAGCTAATGCAAAAAAAAATCTTAAAAAAATTTGAGATTTCCGTCTTTTACTACATGACAGTTCCTCTAGTAATTTAATGTCAGTCTTGTTAATCCTTGACAAGCTGACAAACCATGAAATTCAGCATTATTAGCATGGTAAAGCTGTGAAATCCTTCATCTGCTGCCATGCTCTGTACAATCCAATGTAAGGAAGAGTACTACAGTAGTAGAGAATTATTTGAATCTCTGCCAGATTAGTTCCTGCCTGCATACATAAGAGAAGACCAAGTTTATTCATATCGTCTGCCCAAAGGGTGTGTTACAAGGTCCCTGCACACAGCTTTTAGAAATTTTGTTTGTGGCCCTCACAGATGATGATAGGCAGTAGGCAAATTGCCTGTTTCTGTCAAACAGCACCTGAGGTTTGAAATTTGAAATTTGAAACTGCCATCTACCTCCTTGTCCCCAATGTAGTGTTTAACATAAGAATATATCTGGTATATATCCACACTTTTTGTGGGTACAGCTCATAAATAATCTATAAAGTGATTTCTGATAATCAGTTAAAATGAAAATCATACTACCTCTGGACAACACTTTTCTGAGGAGAGCCTCAGTTTGCAGCTTCCTTCTTCAACCTCCACAACCTCAGAAGCATGGGAATGATGTGGGCCATGAGATGTCTCACTCCCACCACCTGTGCTTTTAAATAGGGTCACTCAATAGAAGTAAAAGGGAATAGAAGAGTATAATGTAGCACAAACTCACAATGTTAATTTCTTTTAAATTCTTACCACACCAAAATTTGGTGGAAAAGGGAAAGAATCCCCTAAAAGAAAAGAAAAAAACATTTGTTAGAAAATATGTGATCCTACTAAGTAGATTTATATAGAAACTCATTTCTAAAATGAAACATTTCAGCCAATTTTCCTGAAGAATGAAAAACCTGACTCAACTTCTGTAGTTCTTTCTTCTTCACATGAGAAATCTCACAGACGGGCTAGTTTTTATACAAGATTTTCTTTGAGACAAACAAATTCTGAAAGCTTTGTGACCTTTCTGCAGAAGTCTGATTTTTCACCTATGACATTCATAAACAAATGCAGGCTTCTGTTCTGAAAGAGATATAATTAAAGATGGCTGTTGTGGTTTAACCCCAGCCAGCAACCATGTATCACATAGCCTCTCATTCACTCCCCCATGAGCAGGATCAGAATCAGAAAAGTGTTAAAACTTGTGGGTTGAGATAAAGGCAGTTTAATATAGAAAGGAAAAGCCACACAAGCAAGTGAAACAAATCAAGGAATTAATTCACTGCTTTCCACGGGCAGGCAAGTGTTCAGCCGTCTCCAGAAAAGCAGGGCTCCATTACATGGAATGGTGTGGACTTGGGAAAATAAATGCCATAACTCTGAACGTCCCCCCTGCATCCCCATTTTAAATACTGAGCATGATGTCATACAGTATGGAATATCCTTTGGGTCAGTTGGGGTCAGTGGTCCCAGTGTGTCTCCTCCCAATTCCCCACACACCCCCAACTCCCTTGGCAGCGTGGCCATATAAAAAGAAATACTTTGTGTGAGTGTTGCTCAGCAGTAACTAAAACATCCCAGAATTATCAACACTGTTTCCAGTACAAATCCAAAACACAGCCCCAAACTAGCCACTGTGAAGAAAATTCTATCCCAGCCAAAACCAGCACAATGACCCATGGGGTTTATTAGCTTTTTTATCTTAAAATTATAGGTGTTTTCTTTCTGATAAAGGCTATAGTGGTTCTTTGTCAGGTAATGGTGGTTTAAAGCTTAATTAATTAATGTGTGTAAGAGAGTTTATATCATCACTTGCAATACAGGGCTATGAAGCAATATTAATAAGCATATTACAACAGCCACAAATCATAATAAACATATTTAAGATCACAAACTAAACCAGCTGGATATAAGTTTTATCTGGTAGAAATAAAAAAAAAACACCTGGATCTTCCTCACCATTAAATGCATTACAGGGATAGAAATATCATAGGATACCTGACAAACTAATTTTTAAAGCTTTTGAATTTATTGCTTGGTGTTCTTTATTCCATTATGAAGTGGTTTGAAGGCATACGATTAACATAAAAAAACATCTGAATTATTACTTTAGTTCAATCACGAGCAATACAGACATTTAACATTTCCTGGTCTAAACTGAAATAATGATTTAATGCTGAATTGCTGCCTCAGTTTAAGACTAGGTAATAATCAGTGCAGCTTGTGATTCTCTGCCTGCCTGCACCCACCTTCCTCACTCCCTTAAGAATACCAGCAGCCTCTCTCCTTTATCTAATTCCATTCATGACCCCAGAAGAGGTCATTGGTCCCAAACTGACTGCCACCCTTTGGCCCCCAGGCAGCAATATCCAGCTCCCCAAAAACCATTAGACTGAGTAGTGTTAGAAATGAGGAATCCACTATCCACAGCATGTACAAATCCCTGATTGCCAGGCAAATAAACAGGAGGCACGCTCGGTCCATGCGGGAGTGACCCACAACAAAAAAATATCTATAATGATAGGTTTTCACAAAAAAAGGAAAAAAAAAAGAAAAAGAAACAGCCACCTATCTCCTCAAGTCATTAAATTAGAGAAAAGGAGATGGAGGGGATGGAGTCCTAACTATTGCTCTTCCTTAATTCAAAGTCAATTTATACATCTCCATAACTGATTCATATCAGACTAAATGGGCAAAACTAATGTCATATTCCTGAAAGTAAGATACTACACAAATGTACCTCTTTATTTAACTCTTGTTGAAAAAAATTGCTATGGCATTTTTTAACTATCAGCTCAGTGATTTCAGTATCTATTTGCTGGCATCCTATTTATCTTATTTATCTCTGAGCCCAAGATGCTGGTGGTGGTGAGAACATTAGCTTTAACAGGAAAACACTAATTTTTTTTTTTTTTACTAATAGTATTTTACAAATAAGGACAGATACTTGTATTAACTTTTTAAGATTTAATTTAAGAATAATAGCCTAAATTCTAAACCAAGCACATCTCAGCAGCTCCAAGTGATTAAAATTAGTCATGCAATGCCAGAAAGACTAATTTATCAGTACAAGTACTTTAGCAATCCTAGAACAGCTAATGTTTTTTTTTAATATGCTATTGCTGTTATAAAAATGCAAGCTACTCATTAACTGTCTGTAAAAATTTTTATGGATTTATTGCTTAATTAGGTTTGTACCTTTATTTGACAGGGGTTATTAAATACAGTATATAATCCTCTCAATTCCATGTAAAAGTCCAACTCAGTTTTTATGAGAGCGTACATTAAAGCAGAATTCAAGGAAAAATAAAATCTGTTAATTCACTGCAAGGACTCAATTTTTATTGCATGTTGTAACAAATAGCTAAATAGCTATTCATTTACATTCTTTCAAAATTTTTTTCTGACATTTTCTTTCTGGTTAAAACCAGTTTTGTCTCCAAACACTGGATGTTGATTTTTCTCCCTCAAACACCATCTGCAACTTCTCTGTGATGATGTGCTAAGCAGCAATATTGAATTTGCAGTACCCTCCACAAGGGAAGACAGTGGGCACCATGTATGTAACAGTCTTATTTCTCTTATTCCCTGAGAATCCGTGGATGCCCCATCCCTGGAAGTGTTCAGGGTCATGTTGGATAGAGCTCTGAGCAACCTGATCAAGTGAAAGGTCTTGCCCATGGCAGAGAAGTTGAAAGCAGATGATCCTTAAGTGCACTTCCAACTCAAACCATTCTATAATTCCATGGTTCTTCAGGGACAAGCAGAAAGGGAATACTTTGTCAGCTGATGTCTAATCCAAACTCTGCTAGCCCTTATGGCCCAAAATATTTTGTTTTTCAAATACAAACAAAGAGGAGAGAGAATAATCCACACAAATATCTGGACAAGAGTAAATACATTGCTCATAGGTTGTGCTTTCTTTTTCTTGTGTGGAATTTAACAATGTCTTGATAATTGAACATCAAGCAGAATTAATAGTTAGACATTGAGCCCAAATCTGCTTGTCATGCCCAACATGTATTGCACCACCGAAATAAATGGTGCAGATTTGACTCCAATGATGGCAGTTCTGTCCCACCTGTGCAAATTACCACTTGCCTCGTGGGATGAGACCCTGTTATTCAATCTGTCCAAAGAGCCTGCAGCTAGTTTAGTGTCAGCCCAGTGTATTGCCATGGGAGAGCTGCTGGCATTTCTCACTCAGCAGACATGACAGCAATGTGAGCAGGCACAAGACTGGGGTCTCATAAACATTTCCGAGTCTCATGGAATTATCCTAGCCAATATGATATTTCTGGCTGGTAAAAAAGTGCACTTGTGACATGAATTTTATTGACCCTGGCATGTAGAAGGAGCAACATGGATAATAAAGTTACTGAGGATATGAAAACTATGAGGCAGAAACACAAGGATTAATGACAAATTGGCAAGTCTTCAAAGTGCTCTGAGGTCTCTGGTGCCTAGAATGAAATCCAATCCTGCTGAGGGCACAACAAAATGCTTATGCCTCACTGTAACTTTGGTTAGAAAGCTTGAAACAGCTTCTTATGCTTCCCTTAGCACGGGTATGAATTTCCAACTTCAATGCACAGTCTGAAAAGTTTTTTTAAAAAGATGAGTGAGAAAAAAGAACTAAAGAAACAAATTTGAATAATTTTGCACTTTAAAAAACCTACTCAAAGTGCTTTGAAATTTCCAACCTAAAAGAAAAGCCTTATGTAAAGCCAACAGAAGTAGTGAGCAGTTTTAGGGCAAAACAAATACTCATAAATTTTAACACAGATCTATTATTTGGGAATAGGAATAGCTGAAAAGAGAAATGAACTGTCATATCTGCACCAAACAAATATTTGTGGGCCTACAGAATGGGATAATAAGGATAAAAACTCATTAAATTTCAAACAGACTGGTTTTTAAATTTCTTTCATTAGAGAGAGGTCCTTGGGAAGTAGAAACATTGAGAAAATTAGTATTGGTTTGCAAACATTGAGGCTTACAAAGCACTAAGGAAGCCAAGATATAAGAAGTCATGCATTTCACCTCAGAGAAACTGTAAGCAAATGCAAGGATTGATAAAAACTTGCAGGTAACAATAATTTCAGAAGAACCTACAAGTGGCTGACAATAAGCAAACTCATCTACAACAGGACAAAAATATTTCTAGTCCTATGGGACTGGGTGTTACAAATTTGCATTTGACTGGAATTGTGACACTAGGCTAGACTGTCTCCCCTTGGAAACCAGGTTCAGAGCAATGTTTTCCGTAATCTGTTGGTATCATTTGTCCAAATGTAATCCAGAGCAATATGACAACAGCCTGTTAGGGCCTATGCTGTATTTCTGCCTTCACATGGAAAGGAGCATGGAATTGCAAATGCAAACCCCTGGCTATTTCACTATCTTGGAACATCCCCTCCTAAATGCTTCTAGTTCTCTTCTACAACTGCACAGAGCAGACAAGATTTTTTACCCCCACCCCAGCCACTGCTTCCTCCATGCCTGCCATACTCTGTTTTCTCTTGTCCACCTCTGACATAGACAAGAAAGCATAAAGAAAGGAAGGATGTTGGCCAACACATGGACAGCAGCATCCCTATGTGCACATGGGGTTTAGGGACAGGGATTATCACCTGTCACCTCTCCTTTGACACAACATCTGCTGTAGCATAAACTGTGACTTGCATTTTGTGAGATTACTCTAGCATTAGTAGCATGAATTTATTGGAATGAACATGGGTAGTCATGAAAGTGTGAAGGTGTTGCAGAAAAAAAGTCATGTTAGTATAAAAATGGTATAAAACACAAAGAGCCTAGAGTTTCTACTCCTAAAGGAGACTAACAGACACTTTGATTTTATCTGCATTTTCCCCACTTTTTTATAATTTTGTGTAGAGCCCTTTCATGATACAATAGATGTTAGAGCCTAAAAACTCCCCCTTGTCAGCTATCTACAAATGCATTTTTTTTCTTAGCATTTCAGTTTCTTTAGAAATCTTGAATCTAACAATGTTGCTTGATAATTAGAAAGGCTTTTACACAGGGATGATTAAGTTTTGACCTATATGAGGGCATTAGAAAGAAATCATACCTGGAGCTTTCCTCTGTCAGAAGTGTCTACTGATTGGGCATAGACTTGTAAGTTTATATCCATAGGACAGGATCACATCAAGACTGGCATCCTAATAAAATGAGACTTTAAATTTCAAAAGGCGAACGTCTTTAAAGAGATTAATTTTTTTCAATAGATGGAGCTTTTTTAGTACCCCTTCAAAGACAGAAATGCTGAACAATTTTCAAACCACATCTTGGTTGCTTATGAAGACATTCCACATGTTATTTGCAGCACAGAAGGGAAAAACATCTATATGGAAATAATTAGTGACATTAACATATATATTAGCAATGCCCATAATATTCCTTAGAACTTTATTTTTATTTTTAATTTGCACATTGACAGTTTTATATGGCATCTGCCCATCACAATTTCTCAGGCAGAAATAATACTTCTAGTTCTTGACTAGACAAATGTAATTATAAACCTGATGAAAAACTGATGCCTTTAAATGAAAAAAGCCCTGATAAATGGCAGTAGAAGCAAACAAAAAAATGAAAATGTATGTCTCTTTTCCATTGTACTCATGGCTTAAGGCAAGATTCCTTGAAAAATAAGACAATTGCAAAATATGTTGACTGAGTGTTTTAAATTTAATTTTGTCTCATCATTTTCATGCAAAGTAATTCTTTATGTCTTAACAGTCGCAATGAAGCTAGGTGCTTGTGTGACTTATCTGTCTGTCTAAACTCTGGCAAAGAGAACAAGGTCTTTGGACCTTTTGTGGTAGTCATATTTTATATTTTTTTCAGTATACATGAGTTTAAAATAAAATTCAAATTGCAAGTTTAAAATTTACGCTCTATGATAATATAATTGTCCAAAATTTACTGGAAGGCATATATAAATTTGGAACAAATATACCTAAAGCACATGAAACTTTGTTGTGAATTCTCCCAGAGCAGTTTTTATGTTAGGAGCTCAACACTGATTTATTCTTTCAAAGATACCCTTTCTGACCTGTCAGACCCCAGCATTCTGCTTTCAAAACTCCCTCAGGATCTATTCTACACACTTGACCCAGCTTATTTGGGAAACCATAATCTTTTACGCTCAGCTCCTAGAGCTCTGGGAGCCAGAAGGGACCTCTCTGGCTCTTTCATCTGTCTGCCCACATAACACAAGCACAGAAGCCTCCACCCATAATTTCTGCCTTAAGCCCATCACTTTCATCTGAATGGTAGCTTCTCTTTTATAGAAGGCACATAATCCTGAAAGCCAAAATAGACTGTAAAAGCAGGCATTTGTCAGTGATGGTTATAGTTCCCAGCTCCCTCAGGCCTCGGGCAAATTATTTAATCAGAGGATCCCAGCACTGCAGCTGTTCTCCAGGAACAGCTTTATTTTCTGTCACATACTACAGAATCTGGAATTTGCTGTTCCTTATCTCACACTGCTTGAATACATTCTACTGGGTACATTTTAATTCATCTCACAGCAGGCAATAAACACCTCTGTGCCTCTTTGTGCCTTTTGAACCCACCTCTCAAGGTGGATTCTCCATATTGGGGTAGAAATTAATATATAAAAAGAACCTTTTTTTCACAACACTCAGCACATTCTTAGAGGACAGAAAGCTTCTCCTGATCTTCGGAGTCAGGGTGGGAAGGGGTGGGTAACCAGCAGGGGTGATCAGTGTATTCATGTCAGGTATCTCCACACAGTATGATTATGGGGCTAATTTTTGTTTTGCTGGCTGGCAGGAGCCCTTGTTTGGCCTTATGAAGCATCTCAGAAGGACAGGAAAGAGCAATGCCATTAGGAAAAAAGGCTGGAACTGCAGTAAGGCAAGTGTAGCTGGGTCATCTATCCTGTCAAGTAGCTGCTGCAGCAAGAGAGAAGAGAGAAGAGATTTTTTAACTTGCCATGTACTGAGTGCTCTAGCAATTATCCCAGGTTGTTCTTAGACATGTTAAACATCACTACAGCCTTCAAAAGGATAATGACTGTTCTAAAACTTCACCTTCCTCTTTTTTCCACTCATGAGGTTATTTATATGATTATGTCATTTAGTGTTTGACCCATTTAGAAACTAAGGGTGCACATCTTTGCTGTGTAATAGGAACAGAGAGAACACAGAGCAGTCTAGAGAAGATTTTTCACTTACAAGAATGTGAGCACATGCAAACCTGGTAATGTGAATCTTAGTTATCCCACAGGTTGGGATGTCTCACAGCTTTTCTGCAGTGTACTTACTTCAGCCACACCTCTGACCCTACACCATCTCTTAATATTTGTAAAGGATCAAAGACATTGTTGTATAAGACTGTCATGGTTTGACCCGTTTGACTGTCATTGTTGTATAAGACATTTCTCCTCAGTTTGTATTTCTCATTCACCTAATGCACAATTCTTCCTCCTAGAAAGGACAATTGTGTCATTTACTAAGGCCATAATTTGTAACACTGTGCAAGATTCAATCTGGAAGCAAGACTTTCCTGGACTATGTTCCTTAAAAGAATCTAACAAACTTCTATCTCCACAGTGCTCATGGGTTAAAGAAGTCCTAAATCTAAAGACAGCAGAAATGAAATAGAGCACCATCAGGTAAATCAGTAAAGGGTACTTTAAACATGTTCACAAGTAGATACAACATTAGGCTTCACAAACTAATTAATTTCAAAATACTTCCAGGTCTATTTTTTATTAAATGGGCTATATTTTTAAAGAATGTTCATTGTTGGGTGTTGAGAACTTGTAAGGAGCAAAAACTAGTTTCATCTACAAGATAAGTGCTTTTATCCCTCATAAAAGGAAAGGTAGGTGAATATGTAATTGTAGAACACACATCTATCTTACTGTATGCCTTAGAAAAATTATTTCATAAATGATACAACCGGGAAAACCAAATCTTAGTGCCTACACTGCCTGTTACAAATACAGCATTGGTATTGTCATTCCTTATTTACAGTTATTATTCACACAGTTCATTGTGATATTCTGAACAATCTCAAAAAGCAAACTGAAGAGTCAAGGAAATCATGAAAACATTTCCTGGTTGTGTTCTGGGGGCTTGGGGTATTACTTTTCTGCAGGAGAAACTCATCTGCTTTTTGTCAGATGCTTAATGAGCAGATTCACAGTAAGAATAAGATAAAAATCTTTCTAATCTAACAACTAAAGAATACCCTTGATAATAGCTGAACAACTGTTAATGAATTCATTAGCATAGAACAAAAGGAAATAATAGCCTCATTTAGCAATTTCACACATTATTTCTATGCAGTTTCAGCAACCTTTTAAAATGTGTGAAAATGAAAATAAGCAAATCTTGGATTTTAAGTAATATATTAGTAATCCCCATTACATTAAAAATATTAAAATACAACATTTTCAAAGATGCATCCAGCTTGTTTGTATGTGTGTTGCTGAATAAATCAGTAGTGATGGAAGGAGAGCCCCACAGAGGCCAACAGAGGCATTTGGAATGCATTTTTTAAAATCCAATTTTGTATTTGTAATTTTTTTTAAGTCATGACTTGGACAGTATCTAAAGGTTTTTTTAGATGTAAGAATAAGGCCTACTTGCACTTAGAATAGAGAATGGTGTAATGCTATTTCCCTGAAGGAATCAGGCAGTCTAGGCCAAGTAATTCTGAATTATGTGGCTACCCATCAGTTATGCAGGTTTGTCTAAGCAGAGAACTATAGAGGATCATTTCAGTCATTTCACATGGCAATGAAGTATGAGTGGAAAGTCCTACCACTTGTATTACACAACAAATGCATTTCACCAACACTTACTTTTTCTTTCTCACACATTCCCTTTCTGCTTTTAAAGGAGTATTTATGAGAGGTAGGACCCCAGTTATCTTGAGTAGCACATAGAATACTTTTCATTTTAAGTGTCATTTTGTTGATATTATTAAGGAAGTTCCAGTTTGTTCCTGGTGTTCTTATTAGCAGCATCCCATCAGTAGACACAATTATTTGTGATCTTTCCCCAGCCCTTAAGCAGGGAATGTCAATGTCAGGACTTTCCTAAATGGAGAAGCCAGACACTTTGATCAATAAAGAAACAAATATTGACTGCTTGTGAATGGCACATCTGAGCAATCCATGATAAGATTTAGAAGGTAAATAGAAGATAAAGTAGCAGGACTATAATAAAGAAGACCAGAAAATGTTTACACTCCACTTTATACTCTGCTTCATGAACTATAAAAGGTCAGCAGCCTGTTTACACAAGGGAAGCACTTCTATTTTGTGAGTATCTATGAAATGTTGTAAACTCTTAAAGTTCATTTTTCCTAACAGTAAGCTGCTATTTTCCTTCTCCAATAAGGAAAAAAAATCTGAAATTTTAAATTTAATTAGAATTTGAACTCGAGGGGAAAGCATGCTTCTCCTTTTGCATATGTGCTAATTGAGGTCAACATTTCAGCAGAAATTACAAATGTTTTTGTATATGCACACATTTAAACATATAAAATATACACATATGCACTCCAGACACCAGTGCTGTGCAGATCAAATGATGTTGTCAGGTGGGTATTCACAGATACACAAGACTTTGTTTTGCCCAATAGAGAATACTGCAGAGATAAAGGTTTAAAGAGTGAGAGTATACATAGTCATCTGGCAGCCCACACACTTCCATTGTTCCAGTACTCCAAAGACCAAAAAATTATTTTTTCCTCCAGATGTAGCAATAATTTTGGCCTGTATCAAATGCAGAAGCTTTGCAACACAGAGAAGTTGTAAAGGGTTCACTCTTGCAGAGGGCTAACAAAGGTGTAAGGGATTGTAACTTGGTCTGAATCAGCCAGTAGCTAGGAAAAGTGATCTCAGATTTGACTTAAGTAATCTGCAATTTATAAAATCACCTATGCTCCACTGAGGTGTGTGCTTGTATGAAACAAGCAAGGCACAAAATTAAGTGACAAACATGATTTTTTCATAGCAGCATGACTGTTGTCTTTACTCTCTGGTGACCAGTGACAGGACCCAAGGGAATAGGCTGAAACTATGTCAACGGAGGTTTAGACTGCATATCAGGAAAAGATTTTTCACCCAGAGGGTGGCTGTGCACTGGAACAGGCTCCCCAGGGAAGTGGTCACAGCACCAGCCTGAGAGAGTTCAAGAAAAGTTTGAACAACTCCCTCAGGCACAGGGTGTGATTCTTTTGATGCAGGCTAGGAGCTGTTCTTTGATGATCCTTTGATGATCCAGTCCTTTCCAACTCAGGATATTCCATGATTCTATGCTTCTATGAACTGTCCCTTTAATGAACCCCTGCTTTTTCCTGTGCTGGACTGGCATCTGAAAGATTTTAATGAAGAAAGCTTTCCATGGGAAAGAATTAATCTTTTGTAACCTTTCATAGTCTTAAATTGTGTTTCAGAAGTGATTATTCTGAAAGGCAAGTTCCTATGAGAGAACCAAACTTTTACCACATTTGACCTCAGGATAACGGAATGAGAAAGGCAGAAACAAGAAGAGATTACTGTGGTGCACTGCTCCCACAGAAATGAACAGTGGTTTTACCTCTGACAGTGCAAGAGGAAATTCAGACTACTTCCACTGACTTTGGAAATCTCACCCAATGTGCAGATTCCTGTAAAACAAACCAGCAGTCAAGTAAGTGAGAGATGCCAATTTCCTTTTATCACTGAAAGATTTCAAAAAAACTTTGAAGAAAACTGGTACTGATGAATTAAGAAGATTACTTATATGTGCCTGTACACATTGAATTTATTGGCTGGAGAAAAAGAACAAAAAAATTACTTGAAACACACATTTGCTTTGTGTGATTTTGGTATTTTGAGTGAAATACCAGTCTTCATGGAACTAAAATTTTGGATGTAAATTGCCAGAATTCTTCACATAAAATAATTCACAGTTGATAATTTCACTGGCTCCAATACCAAAAATAAATGACACACTTGAAATACCCTGCAACATAATATGAGCCAAAAGCATGACACTTCCAGCAAAAAATCACTGATGTTCTCCTAAATACTGTTTGGCTGCACTCTTGATGCCATTCCTACCAGTACATCCTCTGAGAGGGGATGATGCCAGCTTTGACAGGACAGGTCACCTGCCTGGCAGGAAATCATGGCAGCTCAGCCCAATTTGGGGATTTGTACTCTTAACGCGTTTTTAGCAGCCCTGTCCAGAGGCCAGTGCTGCCATCCAATGTGTGCAATGAAGCAAAGGATAAATGGATGGTATGACCAAACTGAGTGATGAGTAAAGGTCAGTTTGTACTGATGGACAGCACTTGCGCAGCCACTGCAAGCCTGTCTCTGTCCCTCAGGGAATGGCAAGAGATGGCCAGAGGAACAAAATTCAATTCTCAAAACAACGTTCCTAGAAACAGTGAAAAGGTAAGTCTTTTTCTCCAGTAGCTAGTTTTTTCTGTTTCCTACAGTCCTTAAGATTTCTCTTCAGAGTGTTCTTCCAAATATTGCCATAAGCAATACTTCTGATATGATTTCATCTCTTGCTATCATTAGAAAAGACTACCAGTTTGCAACGCTGTCTTAGCATAGGCCAAAAATGGGGGTTTGCCCAGTGAAAGGCCTTTTTTATTACTATTTTCTAATACAAGATATACTTCAGGTCAAGAACAGAAGCCTGTCATAGCCTGCCATCTCTTCATGACTGTCTTCTGTTAAAGGAAAATCCTAAAGTCAGTAATAAAATCACACTTATTCTAATGGAACTGTGATTTCACTGTCTATGAATGCTGAAAGGAGCAGAAATAAACCTTTCTAAGGTTTCCCATCAACTCATCAGTGCAGAAGGGTTAATCAGCTCAGATAAGTATTCAAATGGAACTGGCTGCCTAGCTGGATGAAATCTGAATGTTAATACTCTGCAGAAAAAAATATATCTAATGAGCTTATACACTTGTCTCCAGATTAAATTAGATAAAATACCTTGATGAGGTGTGTTATAGAAATTGAAGCTCTCCTCCTATGGGGTAAAAGGATAAGAAAGATACAGATATAAGTGATAATGAAATTTATGTGGAACATATTCATTCCCCATTAGATCACACATTAATTTCTACGTTTTTGGAGGGAGGTAAAATACTAACATGTGGATGTCAAAAAACTAACTAAATAAAAAGGAATTGGAAGTAACTCAGTGAACTTTCAAAGACTGCTTTGCACAGTATTTATATTTGGCAGATTGCCAGAGAACTATTGCCTTCAACAAACACTGAGGAACTGCCAACATCAACCTTAAATAAGAATTAAACAGCCCAAATGTACCAAACTCTGGTTTTGAAAGTTTGTTAATCTTTAAATAAGTTCACTGGAAATTGAAAATCCCATTTGTTCTGAGCCTTTTTGTGTCATGATCTCAGGAAAATGCAACACTCCATCTTTTAAAGGGAGGTTTGTTAAACAGCCAAGCTTTTTAAATTGTTGCTGAAATTTCACTCTACCCTGTGTCTTTGCAGGAATTGTGACTGTATTATGTCCTGAAAGCCCATCTGCTCTTAAATGCAGCTGCATATCAGAGAGGTTGAACATGCTCTGTATATCACTGTATCAGTCCTTCTGTAGCTGTCTCTCAATAACTTGACCATCTCCAGACCTGTGTAAGCTCATTCAGTGAAGTAGATAACTATAACAATGCTTAATGTGAACAAAAAGATTCTTTAAGCAATTAATAACAAGATATATTATAATAAAGCTATGAAACTCAAGGTAGTCAATAAATGACACAGTAACAAAGGTTTCTTTTTAGTCGAACCGAGAGGGGGAATTGTGGGAATCCTTAAAATCTGAGGGTTTTAGGAAAGCTGCAAAAGGCAGGCCTCACAGACAACAGAACTGTGATTAGAACTAAGCAGTAGCCATGAGATTTGTCAGCAGAAAAAATTATATAAGCAGAAAAGTAAGGACAAATAGAACAATGGTCTGTGTATTAACACTTACCTAGAATAACTCCCTAAGCTACAGAAAAGTATACCTAGCAAGATATTAGAAAGTTCTATACTTAATAATGGAGCTCTGTGCATTGTGTTTTAAGGCTTACAAGTATTGTATTCAAAATAAGCAAGCACTGTTTTAACCAAGCATTGTTTTAACCAAAGGTACGTGTGCTTATAGTGGTTGGATGGAACTAATGTCAATATGTTTTTGCTTGTGTGATTGGTCAAAAAACTTATAAAGTAAGTTGTAACATTAATTTCTTTGTCTACTGCCAGGGATGTGAGATGCTGGCATCTTCCCATTGTCATAGCCATGTAATGAGGCTGATGTTGGAAAATAAAACAGCTTGAGATGCCTTCTCCAGCAATCCCGTCCTGTTCGTGAATTGTACATAGACCCCTAGGCAGTGATAGATAACCTCAAACAAGGATTCATAGCCTCTGTTGTATCTGTGTTTATTTATGATATGTTGTTCTATTTTCCTCCTCAAGAGAAAAAATAAAACAACTCTGGAAACCCAACTGGTACATGAATCTAACATGCTGTAATGAAAGCCCACCACGGCAGGACTGAGCAGGGAATGCTGATCCCAATTAGGTGAGAAGGTGCGTGCCCTGAACTGCAACAACAAAATCATAAGGGGTGTTTTAGGTTTGTGCAGACAAGATCACGTTCTGCTGAATTAGGGCTGGGTTTGCCTTGAGGCAGGGCTGTCTGTAGACAGCCTGTATGCAGCCTGGTAGGGCACCAGCAGCACTGAAGGCTGCTGCACTGCTGGAGAAGCTCCATGCTTCTGTCGGCTTTCCTGTGAACTGTCAGACTGCAGTTGCAGGGCGCTGGTGCTGCAAGACATGGATGGAAAGAGAGCACACAGAACTAAACCTGGAAATGGTAGAAGGTAGCATCTTTCCTTCTACTGATCAGACTTCAGTAAAATTACCAGTTCTCCATTAAAGCACTCAATGCCCTCAGTAAAAGTTAATTGCCCACCCTTGTCAAAGAATGCAGATTATAGTCCAAAGCTATCACAACGAACTTGTACTGGCATTTAAAATTAATGATAATATATCATGTTCAGTGCCAAAAAAATTAATATTACCATGGTAACAGTTAGAGGCTTCTCAGAACCACTAATTGCTACATCTGCAAAGTTATTATTTATTCCCTTGAATTTGTTTCAGCATTTCCTAAACAGATCCTGTTATCTGATTCAACTGCAAAATATTCTTTTCTGCATCTTCAATTGTTGAGAAGTCCCTCCTTTTACTCCATATGAAATCTTGTCTCTGTATAAGCCAGTGTCAAAATTAATGTTAAATTCATTATGATTGAATTTCAGTGCTGGTTTAATTATGCACAGAATGCATTTATGAAATATGACGTAAACTACAGAGCTAAAAGAGATGACTGAAAAGATTTTGCATCTTTTGCGGAAAAGCAAAATGTAAACTATCAGAAAGCAAATATAGTGCTCTGGAAGTTTATTTGTTTAGTCACTATCACCAAGAATTTTTAATCCCTTGAACCTCTATATATGTTTGTTATGTAAAAAAATTAAGACTTCTGGCTGCTTCTCAAATGAAAGGGGAATGTTCCAACACTCATTTTCAGCCAGTCTGGTCTGGGTGTCTTTGTGTTACAGAGGTTATCCAGGACTGTAAAATCTGTTTCACTGAAGTAATATCCATGTTAATGAGAATCAGTTGAATCTGAATGAAAAAAATAATTTAAAACATGTGCACAGTTTAATACTATGAATTTCTGTAATGGCAAAGAAATACTGAAATATTTTCCTTCAGAAAAAAAATAGGTTACATCTCACTAGCAAAGTTAGGACTGTTAAGAAGTGCCTACATGTTGTAACCAAAATTTAATCTGTACTACCAGATGCATGAACAACTTCACTGACAAAAACGAACCTCTAAGATGCTGCTCCTCTAAGCAGTTCAGAAGTATGAGTGTATTAGAAATTTTAGATTTTTTGGCTTCAAGCTATCTATTTTTTCAATAAATTGCATACAAACAGCACTTTCATCTTTCACTAACCTTCTACAGTGTTTCTTGCCCTCTCTTACTATGTCAGAAGGTGAGCCTTCTGCTGGTTGCTGCAAATCTTTCTGCCTTCATTTTCAGAAGAGTTCTTAAATATTAAATCTTTCATCAACTAGTGCATCACCACAAGTTATTTCAGTGATCATTACAGTTATGAGCCAAGACATATTACTAAAGGCTACCAGAGCTTTTGGAAAGTGAGCAATTTGAAGGAAATCTATAGGAAGGGAGATGAAGGTTTTTATTCATATAATCATGAAAATCCCTTATTTTGCATATATTTGGGGTACAGAAACCAGGTTCAGTTTGAAAAAAATTAAGTAATAATGTAAGTAGAGTGAAAAAGTATCAAAGAAAACAAAGCATTTCTAGTCAACACATGCAATAGCATTCTATCAGGTTATTAGACCTATGGCTCTTATTACAGGCTGTATTTCTAATCACCACTTGTCTTTATAGTGAGATGGGCTTGTTCCATTGTTCTATACTCTGATTATAATGCAGTCTCAGATTTTATCAACATGTACAATGAATAGTGTTGTTCTCCTGAATTTGTACATTTTTTTTTCCTAAGAACTTCCAGGTTAGTCCTTATGGCTTTCTATGAACCTCAAATTTCCTAATGAGATTCATATGTAGAAAAACTTAGTTGGTTTTTCAACTTTACAACAGGCTTGTGATTTGATAAAGATAGAATATGCTGATACAGAAACAAGAGATTAGGGAAATTAGCCCAGTAGATGCTGATATTGGCAAAGAGAATGTACCTTTTATAGACATCAAATACTTAACTTCTCTTCTCATTTTCATTAGATGGCTGACATCTTCTTATGCTAAAATTTTTTATAAATAAATTGAGAAATATGTAACTTCAATGTTTTATAGCTCTGCATTACCACAAATGATTAATTTTTATGTACTACTTAATCAATTAATTATTAATAAAAGTAACTACTGTGAAATGGTGTCAGTACTTCAACAGATGAGATGGAAATTGAGGGAAGATATGAAATCAAATGGAACTTTTGAAGCCTCCCTTAGAGTACACACAGGATCAAAGAGCATGGCAAATAAAGCTTTGTGGAAATATTTAAAGACTTGAAGGTAGTCAGCCAAAGCAAAGAACAGACACTGTTTGACACATGAAAACAAGAAGGACAGTAAATACAATTAGGGAAAGAGAAACAGTTTTTGAAGGGACTTGTTTTGATGTCTAGAAGGTGCTGCTAAAGGACTACTACTTTTGTGTCATTGAAAATGTGTTTGATAAACAGCATCAGTTTTGACATCAGCATGTCTAATCCAACTCATATATTTATGCCTGTTGGTCCATATACCTGAACCAGATCTCCTTTTGGCCTTGGAAACAGTAATGAAAGCAAATTCTTCAAAAAGGAGCACCCAGCAGTAGCCACTTCAGTAAGATCACTCGTTAATAGAAGATTCTTCATTTTCCTCCTCTCAAAATCATACTGAACATCCTCGCCCTTAAGCAATCTAGACCACCTCAATGGTGTGCACAGAGGTTATATATTACAAGAAATTAAGTATTTACTTAATTTGGTATATAAAAATCAGAAAATGTTACGATTAAGTTGACCTATGTTAAGCACCAGCCTAACCTGTGAGTTCTGCCTGTCTCCTGTCCTGTAGAAGGATAGGGTTTTTTCTGCACAGATTTACAGAGAGTTGTTAGATTTCTGACCTTTCTCCAAATTTGATAAAAAACAGCAAATAGGTCCCAAGGTGTTTGGAAAGAGAGGCAACGCTCATGGAACAGGCTAAAGGACATCGTTCAGCACTACCACAATTAATATTACTCCTTTAGGAAAAAAGGTTAAAAGTACAAAAAGACAAAATTTTAAAGGGACACATCTCCCCAGTATTTTCCTGCACCTCCTTTAAGGTTGTATTTTTTACTTTGTTTAGTGGATGTGGAATGTGGAGCTGAAGAAAAAAACTCCTCACACACAGAGTTATCAGTCAGAATAACCTTAATGCTGAGTATGGCATTTTTTTTCTTTACAGCTGCAATTTCTATTCCTGTTGGGTTAATTTGTTGTTTGGAAATGTCTTTTGCATGAACGAGCATTTTGCTAGTAGAGAATGATTGTGCCCTAGAGCTCTGCCTCTCTGCATTTCATCATATTATGTAACTACTTCATGTCTATAAAAGCTATCTTCCCGTGCACTGTGTACATCCCTCATCCCCCTACAGACACAATTCCCGCCTTTGCTGACAGGTTTTTACAATTTGCACCATGCTGCCATCCCTCTTTTCCATTTAAGCTGGAAATTAGACCTACATTATCCTTCTAGTCTTGTCATCCCTTCAGAAGGTGAGCAAGCCTACTTAGAAATTTCCTTGAATTCATTTAATAGTTCTATTGCTTCTTCCTCTTTATTATGAGAAAGAGATTTTTTTGGCAAGACGAGTGTTTTGAGGACTAAAGATGAGTCGTGAAGTTAATGAACAAAGACAGCATTAAGTCCAGCACTTGTTTTAGGGCACCACATATTAAAAAATTATTATCCTTCAAAACTTCAGGAAAATGTAGGAAAAGATTATTTTTCTTTCTCTCAAATTTAGAAGCCATGTTGTGAGAAAAATGAATGCAAGACCTCGATAAAATCTACCATTCAAAGCAAGTGGAGATGAATATTCATTAAGAAAACGGCATTGCCTAAAACATTCTAGGA
Organism: Ammodramus savannarum pratensis; assembly: GCA_020466415.1. Classification (NCBI taxonomy): domain Eukaryota; kingdom Metazoa; phylum Chordata; class Aves; order Passeriformes; family Passerellidae; genus Ammodramus; species Ammodramus savannarum. Next base: position 60,659,629 of record JAHXMQ010000807.1, read on the forward strand.
ACTAAACTATGGTTCTCTTGACATTGTTACTGACAATTGTTGTTGACATCTCAGAAATACATAAATATAGTTAATGAATGGATTTAGCTGTCTGGTTTCAGGACATTTTTAACCACTCACTGTTTGCTAATAACAGTGCTGGAAAAGATAACATTGCCAGTGGCATAAAACAAAGTCTAGTTAGGAAGAATACTTCCAATATGCCACCCTTTCTGTGAAATCAAAATTATTACTCTGCTTTCCTTAGACTAAACTTTGGCATTCAGCCACAAAATTGTAACACAACCCCTATTGAAATGTTAAATGTATTGGACTGACAACTTTGTATTTACAAGGAGGACTTTGATCAACAGAGTGAGAGGGAACAGCACCTGGGACTTTTGTTAGATTTCTGTTCAGCCAAGGGGGAAGAAAGTAGAAGACAATATTGTTCAGTGAGTTTAATTCCTATGAGACTTTTTTTCCCTTCACAAACAGGGGGTGTGTTTGGATAAGAAAGATATTTTGCAGTAGCAGACTAGTAATATATGGCTGATACACTACCTCCTTTGGGATGCTGAAGGCAGAATGCAATTTTAAGAGATTCTTACCGGTGGACTTAGGAAAAAAGCTGTTCTTTACTCCTGGGATTTGAACAATCTTAGACACAAATCTGAGTCCTTCATTTGAGCTCTTTTTGCGGGGACAGAGCAGACATACACACTGATGCCTCTTGTAGTTGATCACTAGGACAGCAAATTTACTGATTCCCCTCCTTCCCTTCCACAGCCATGGATAGCTCATAGTCTGAGGAAAATGTCTGGAGGTGTGAAGACGGCCACTTATATGAGATTTTGTCTGTGCAGGACAAAAAATCTGGGTTTTACATAATCCATACAAGGAGCAAAAGTATTTTGCTTTCTAAATAATATTTGTTAACAACTCCAAAATCTTCTGAATTAACTGGCAATCTTATGTCTCTGCAGGAAAGCTTCATCATGATGATCCTCAAAGCACAATCTGTGTGAAACACAAGTTGAGAGGGAAGAGGTTGATTGAAAAGGAGATGGGCCCACCTCAGCTGTCAAACTAGATTAGGACTGTAGCTAGTCTAGTAACATGCCTGCAGGAATAATCAACACTGGTGGCGTCCCATAACTCCCCCTTCAACTATCCCTAGAAGACATCTCTTGGCAATGTGCAGCAGTTCCTGTTTGCCCTGGAGCTCAGCTGTCATTATTTCTGAAGGTGCTCACTTGCAAATAATCCCAACAGGCTCCTTGTGTCAAGCTGGCACTGCAGCCCCAAGTGCTGGCCGTCAGCACCAAGGTCCCTCCTGGCTGCATCATTAGCAGTTCTTTTCACAATTACACAATGAATAATTTTAAAGACAAGAAAACAAGAAAATGAGTTAAAGTATTTTCCTCTTATCTGGCACTTTGGTGACTGCATCTTGCTTCCTCTTTCCCCTCCCAGTCTCTCCAGTCCAGAAAATGCACTGATGGGTGGAGTGTGGCCCCGGTCCAGTGCTTTTGGGATGGTGAGGTGCCATGGCACAGAAGTACCAGAGGCCAGGCTGAGTAAGCTGCCTTTGGTCATGAGGGGAATGAAACAGGTTTCTCAGAGAAGCTATGGATACCCCATGCCTGGAAGTGTTAAAGGCCAGGCTGGATGGAGGTTTGAGCAACCTCCAACAGTCTAGTGGGAGGTGTTCCTAAACAACCTTCAGGGTCCATTTCCACACAAACCATCCTATGATGCTATGATTTTATGTCAGTCAGAGATATCTTTTTTCCAACCCCATTTGCAATATCTGGAAGTGACTTCTGATGCTAACAGTCACATAATACCAATCTTTGCCTTGTGACAATATTTCTAGATGAAGCTAAAGAAGGTCATTAGCCCCTTTCCAAAGCTCTCCTGTGAAAAGAAGCTTTTGAGGCAGTAGATTTGGACTGATACCTAACCTAATGCGATTAATGCGCTGCACTGTGGATGCATTAGTGAGCATGGCACAAAGGGCAATGCGTGCTGAAATCTTGTGAACTATCAGTCAGATTTGTTCAAGTTTCTCACTTCTATTGCTCTGCCTGAAACTGTCACACTTCACTCAGGCATGGTAAAGGCTAAGAGAGTTGTGCTGTAATGTTTTGAACAGCTGACATGAGTAATGGCCTTCAATATAATGGCACGAGGTAAAGCACTTGCAGTTCCCTGTGATGTTGTGGCATTGCTCTGCATCTCATTTACCCACAGCTAGACAGGCTGTTTACAGGGAGCACTGCACTGCTGGCTCTTGACTAGAGCACCTCACAAGAACCCATTTGCATGTCTATAAACTTTTGCTACACATTAGCATAGATTATGTAAAGTAATGTCCAAAGGTTTGCACACAGAGCCTTTCTAACGAAAGCTCAGAATTGCTATTTCTCTTTTTATTTTATTAAATAAAATAAATAGAAGTCCATCTTCATGAACTCAAATGAGCTAAAACTTAATTTTTCTCATAGTACAAGAAACAAACGGTATCCTAATAAAGAACATTACATCTTGTTATCAAACAAGGGATGCTTAGCTCATCTGACCATTGTATTTCACAACAATGATTCAAAATACAAGAGTCTTGGTGGAAAATCAACTTTCAATGTAAATTTAAATCTCTTGAAAAATCAGTGAGTTTGAAAAAGTTTTACCAGTGGAGTCAAATTAGATTTCGTCAAAAAAATCATCCAAGAGTGACTATAAAACTTAATGATGAAACTGGGATTTTGATATTGGGGTTAAATGTCATATAGCTTTGATTTTAACTGTTATGACTCATGCCTGAATTTTGTATTACAGACCAGCTGCTCAGCATGTTACAAGCACCAACAGTATGCTTCTGATGTATATTTTTTTCCTATTTGCAATGCACACATTAAATTCAATTCCTCTTTTTTTTTTTTTAACAAACTCCTCTGCAGTGATCACAGATTCCCACACAGTTTATACTTAAATGCCTTGTTTGGGATATTTGCCAGTAGTCTTTATGCATTCAGTTAAAGCAGAATAAAATAAATAGAATAGAACAGAACAGTGATCCCTTGTGTTGCTCATGTGGGCATCATGTTTATTTTATTTTTGCATTTCTAAAGAAGTTATACTACAATGAAGAAGTGTCATTTCTATTCTTTTAAATTTCTGATATCTTTAAATACTGGCATTCTTAATAGGGCCCTATATTACTTAATATAGTAGTAACTTTTTTTTTCTCAAAGTGTTACTGACCCAATGCTGCTGCGATAGAATTTTGTAGCTTTTAACAATTGATAGCAAAATTAAATCAACAACTTAAATCTAACAACTTAATCCAGAAAATTCTTATGAAATGTTTAATATGTCATAAAAGAGCTGAAAAAAGTTGAATATGAGGAAAATGTGGAAAATTAATTGGAGAATATACCTCAAGATTTTCTAGGGGAGAGAGGCTAATAATTTTGCAGCTTTATAAAATTTGCTCCCTCATTTCACATTACAATCAAACTGACTCCTTAATAAAAATATTTCTACCCTCTCACCATGTCGAAATTACCTTTTTCTGAAGCTTAATTTTTTTTCCAAAGACTAATACCTAAATTCTTAAATATCTAATAAAATAGGGCAACAGTTTCATCTATGACATGTACTTAAGAGATAAGAGTCTCAGTTTTAATTCCTTCCTTTATTGAGAACAGATACCACCGATTCAAACTTGGTTATTCCATATACCAAGAAAGTGTTCATGCAAATCAGCTGCTTTTCGCCTTAAATTTTGACCACAGACAGCATCCTAAATCCTAGAAAACTCTTTCTGTGAAATGGTTAAGTTCTTACAGAATTCGTTTTGACTGCAGTAATTCAGCATTCAATGGAAAAAGTGGTTAAAAGTTCAAAATAGAGGATTTTTAGTTGTATAAGTGGTCAGGTTTTGTTTAGGGTTTTTTAGCTTGTTTGCTTGTTTGTTTCCTATTCCTTGATCCAATTCTGTGATCATATGCATAGTATCCTCTAATGATATGTTGGGTTTTGTTCTCGACACTGATCAAAAGAAATGTTGCCTAATACATATTTTGTATGGCTTTTTGCTTTACCCTGGATATATTTTGGATATCTTTCATTCCTGGGGTGAATGAAAGGCATCATCAGGCATAGCTTTTCAGTTTCTGAAATGTAACACAACCATACCTGGAGCAGTCACAGGAGTTGTAAAGCATTCTTTGTAGGTGAAAGGATCAGACATTTTCTTAACAAACTTGAAGATTGCATTTCTTTAACTGGTTTGACTGCTATTATCAAAGCCTGCCTCTTGAAATGTGTTACAGCACATGCCTCATGACATGCTTGTCATCTGGGCTCAAAAAATTTAGATAAATCTCTGAATTTACAACACACATGCACATCATTAAAAATATGAAGGAGAAAATGTTTTCTGAATCTTCATCTAGATTACAGTTAGTAGTACCTATCTGAAGGATGCATTTTGAGGCATGTTGCTAATTTCTTGTTCTTGAAATTACTATCTCAAACAGAACTTTTTTACTGAACTTGCATCACAATTTTTCCTCAGTTGGAGAGTGAAATTTCTTGTCAATCGAGAAGACATGCTTGTTGTACCTATGGTAAGAAATCTATCCCAGTTCTCAAAAATCCCAGTAAAGTCCTGTTGTCATTGTACTGTAGAACTGCTTTTGTATAATGTTCTCTGTTTGGGTAGCTCCTCTTTTTGCTAACAACTAAGTATGAATTGATAGGAGTATTGGTGTTAGAAGGACAACTTCACTGGATTCTCACTCAACACATTAGAGCACCCTAATCTCTTGGTGCTTAGTTATTCCACAGTTCAGAGGTTCTGTCTGCAGTTTGGTGAGGCAGAAGAATTGGAAAAGTCTCATTTACAGATTGATGTGGAATCAAAACACAGAAACACTGAGAGCCTTCTAAGCAGAATTCAGGGAAATGTTTGGCTTTGTTTGGCTTATGTGGAGTAGAAAATAATGATGACAGAGAACAAACAAAACTAACTCAGCTTTTCCTCCAGCAAAAGGAAAAATAACCTCTAGCCTAAATGTCCAAATTTTGCACATTGTCATACAAAGGCTGCTTCATACTTTAAAAAATGCTCCCCTAACAAAACAATTACATGCTGTTGTGCTTTTGCTGTTATTAACATTCTCAAAACAATGTAGACACAGATAATTCTATTTCCCTGCAGCTTTTATTTCTACATGTCATTTGTTGGTGATTGTTTACTAAATCTTTCTGAGAAGATACGAAAACATCCCAAGAATTGTATAGTGCTTCAACATATTTTTAGACATGTTAGTTTCAAATGCCACAAAATTTGGTACTCATTATTCAGATGTTTTTGCCTCTGTTAACATTCCTTGATGCCCTGATGTCCTGACCTTGCAGTGTTTTTTCTGATAATTTTCAACCTTCCTCCCTTTCGATCTTAATTGCCTGTGCTCAGGAAGTTTTCTTGCATACCACTTCTTGTAGCACTCGAGGCAGAACTGGCAGAGATGTCACTGCTACACAATAGGGGTTTCAGCCGCTTCTAATTTGCTCCCTCATATACAGAAGTGTTTTCCAGAGGCACTATTTCTTGTAATTATGTAAAAATATGACTTGCCTAGTGGAAATAAGGGAATGACAGACATTACTTTCCAACACTAGAATGGATAACTTTTAATAGTGAAATAATTAATCCTTTCATATTATGTAACATCTTATTTCTGTGTTCCAATTATAATGCTAAAAGCAATCATGGCTCAGCAGTTATTTTACATTTAAAATGAAATTATATAGCAATACTTGATCTTCTCTATAGCCAAGATTTGGGATATATGGACACCGTTTCATGGCTGCCTTATCACCCAGTTGTTACACTTGCAGATCCAAATTAAACAACTGGCCCACTGAATTAAAA
>JAHXMQ010000807.1:60665619-60697651 GCA_020466415.1 Ammodramus savannarum pratensis
ATCTGCTGGAGAAAAAAAAATCTTGTAAAACTATTAAAATAGAGTTGTTTTCAATTCTTAGTTCTTCTTACTCTGTATGATCTTATGGTGTCTATTAAGAGAAGAGTGTCTTATTTTTTGGAATATTTTTAATTGTATTTGCTTGACATTAAAGGCATTATTGGTAGATATCTGCAACAATTTTAAAATCATCAGAAATCATTGATTTTTTCTCTCCTGTTTGTTTTTACATGACAGAAATGAGTGTTTTTTCCCCACACCATTATTAATTAAAACAAAAAAGAAAAAACAGTTTCCTTGTTACACAGCTGTGTATTAAAGATTGTAATATGACCTTCCATAGTTATTATTTGCATCTTAAATCTACACATTATAACAATCAAAACTACTACTGCCATCAATAATACACTATTATTTACTATAAATTGTATTTAATAACTTTGTTGCTATCTCATGAATAAATCAGATTGCCAGGAAAACTCCAAAGAGAAAATCAAAACACACCTCACAAGAGTAGCTGCCAGTTTAATGTTAAAATGTGGATGCAGTATGAAAATCTTAGGAGAGATATCAGGACAGGCCAGGAATCATACTCAGAATACTGAGTAGTCTATCAAACAAATTATTTGTTAGGGATGTAATCAGATCTGGACTCTGGGAAAACTGAGAGAATCTACATGAAATACTGAGAGGATTAGTTGAAGAAAAATGTCATGTCAAGCTAAAGGTTGGAGAGCCAGAGGAACTAAGGAGTAAAGAATATTCTTGGTAGAAAAATAAGGCCGCAAACAAGAGCCAGTGCAGGGCCCTTGGACAGGTGGAAGGAATTGTAATAAGGTCACAAGCTCACATCCAAGCTAAGACAAGACCACAGAAACCACAAGGAACAGGAATCTGATGAAACTACAGAACTTGAAACTACAGAACTACAGAAACTTAAATTCTAGCTAAGAAGTGAAGAGAGTGATCCCTATATTAAAAAACACTGTGGAAAGAGATTGGCAGACCATTGCCAAGGTGTGCTTGACACAAGCTGGCAGTCATGGCTCTGAAGTTTTTACTTTCAAAAAACTAGGGAGCAGCCATTCTGTTCTATTCTGAAGTTGCAATCTGTTGCTCCACTTCTTGTAAAAGGATGCAGATATTCCTTGCCACTCAGCCAGCAAATGCTCTTCCAATTAGTCTAGTTACAAACACACGTAAACTTTCTTCAATGCACAGGCATTCTTTATGATGAAAATGATCTCATATTTTTAATAGCACTTAAAAGAGCTTCAACTTTCACAAACCATCAACAAGAGACACAAAAGGAAAAAATAATAAAATGCATTATAAATATAGAGTCTCCATTAACATTTGTCACCCAGCTCCTTCCAAGAAGTTCTGAAAAGATTATTAAATCAACAGAAAGTAACAAGCAGCAAACCAATTGAAGTTTTTTTTGCATACTGATTTTAAGATTTTGCATTATCTGTGAGCACCACTGGCAATTCTGACTGCTTGATTACTTTCTAAGCCCTTCTCTTTTGTTTGCCCCTCCCTGGAAGTGGCATGTGCCTGCTTAGTCAGGTAGTAATCAGCTGGGGAAGAGGTTGCATGTGTTGTGGTCGTGCCAGAGGTCTGCAATGATGCTCATGTCTGTCCCTTATCCACCACCCCTCCCCAACCAATTTTCAGTGATCTTAAGGAATTTGGTGTCTTTTGATCCCGGTTGAACTCGGCCAGCAGGCATAAGCATCCCTGCAGGAGAGGTGGAAGACTGAAAAGCTGGCAGATGGACACTGCAATTCCATATGTTACATTTCCTTAAAAAAGCAGGCCAAAAATATTCCAAACCCACACCTTTAATGTTAATTGTGCAAACAAAATCTGCTTTTCACAAGTTTCATGTATCTTGCCATATTATTAAAAAACAAAAACCAAAAACCAAAACAAAACAAAAAAAACCTCCAAAATTCCAAACTATTACTTCTTTTCTGCTTCTCTTTATTCTACTTTAGAATACTTATTCTTCTCTATTTATTCTCTTATAACAACTGAACAACTCCTGCATGACAGAAAAACAGCAACTGACTGGAAGAAAACAACTGCAGCTGCAGAATATCTATGTATTTGTTTTCAACATTTTATTTAAGACTCATGCAATATACAGAACCATTTGCACACATAGCCTTCTAGATTCCTGATGGAAAACTCCTTGACTGTTCTTTCAGCATTGTAATTGTTATATTTGTCCTATTCTAGGATTGTAAGTGGTGCTATGCACATTCTCTTTCAGACAGAGGTTGATCTGGGCAGACAAGTTTTGTCATGCACATGCAAAAAGCCACATTTGTTTATATATGATAATGGCATAAGATATATTTTCTGCCCTATTCATAATAATAGCTCCTTTTCTAAATCAAGAGGAGAGTGAAAAGGAAATATTGAGAGTTCATTCCTTAAATTTGCAGAAAGTTTGCATTATGCTGTTAATCCATCTAAGTGGTACTCTAAATGACTATCTATCTGCAGCACCAGATGATTTCTCTAACCGTAAAAAGAGACCTGTGGTTCTATCTGAAACTATGGAAAACAATATCAGAAGCAGACACTATTTGCCCTGACATCATCCCCATCTGCTATTTGCTCAAATATAGCTGCAGCTAGGGGGATATGAGTTAATCTGCCAGATTTCAAGAGAAAATTGTTGCCACAACAATTTCAAAGTTTATATTTTTCCAACTGTTGAGTTCCATACTTTCCTTCAGAGAAGAAATAATATTTTGTTCATGATGGAGAAAAGTTAAGTATATAGGCAATGAATATGCTGAAAATAAAGTTTCAAAGAAGTTTATAAAAAACCCCAAATCAACAAAAAAGTTCTCCTCTACAAAAACCATTCAAACACTCCTTTTTCCAGGTGGCAGACGCATTTTTCTACAAGTTGTGATCTAAGAAAGAGGTAAACCCCACAGATGTCTAGTATGGCAATCTGCAGAAATTCAGCTGTAATAATGTTCCAGGTTACTGCTATAACTTGCTTACTTCTAGTATTATGATTGCAGAATCAGCCTGATTCCTGTCTTGCTTATGCCTGCTATACAGGAGCTAAAGGAAAACACAAACATGCAACATTCTTTCGACTTTCTGCGAGATGAGCCAGCACACTCAGTGTGCAAACTACAAATCTTCTCTACTAAGAGAAGAGAAGAGTAGCGCCAGCACAATTTGAGAAGTAGAATCACAGCTGTGCTATAAAGTTCCTCTACCTACTAACAGAGCCTTAACCTCCTTTGGAAGAAAAGTGGGTGTGCAGATGCTACTTTGCAACCAGAACATTGTATAGAGGTCCTGCAACCTCTGTTTATCAGGTCATGAGGGAAATATACCTAAATATGTGGTGGAGAAAAGCAAAGGGGGAAAAAGTGGATTATAGCCTCTTTTGTGCCTCTTAGTAATGGCTGAATCTAGAGATAAAGGCTCATGAAATCTGTCTTTAAACACTTAATTGCCAAGATATCTATCCAACACTTGGTGTTTATATCTCAGTCAGACCCTACTATTTCATAAATTGTGAAGGCAGCAGCAGAACCTTATGTAGTGCTCATGTACATGCATAGTAGATTTTGCATATAAGGAGTGGCAGACTGGCTGAGTGCTGGCTGGGATTTAGCCAATTCCAAGGAGTGCTCTCTCAGCATGCAAATAACCCTGACCTATCATCTGTAATTTCCATGAATAGACAACTTTCTAATCTGTGACAGGAATTCTTTATATTTTCTTGGACACAGGAGAGTTGGCTAAGGTGGGGTCTGCCCAAAGGTGTGTTATACCATCTATTAAGCAACACTAAGAAGTCAGTTTACTGGACTGCAGCATCCTAGCACTTTCAGGAAAAGTTTAATTATGGCTGCTATAATCATATGTGTGTTGATCATTTCCCCATATAATGAATCCTGACTGGTAAAGTATGTTAGCCACCAACTGGCTTCTAAAATCTCAGCTTCTCATGCACTGTTCATGCAGTTGTGTATCTCAGTACATTTTTCCATTCAGGACAGATGATCCCATAGTCTTTTTGGAAACACCAGTACCTAGAATATCTGGGATCACCATTTCCTTTAAAAAATTGATGGCTAAAGTGGTATATGATAATGATAACGATTATTTTGTGATGATTGCCTCCTCTCAAAATTTTCCAAAAGTGACTGATTTCCCAAAGAAGCCACCCTGAAAAGAAGCCACCTTGTCTATGTCAGGAATTTAATCTAGAAGAAAAAATGTATAGTTAGTCCTTAAACGTCTCATAATTTTTTATATACCTGGATAAGCTTTTACAAGTCACATTGTTAAATTATTGGTGTTACACTCTTTTATTCAAAGTGATTAAATGTCAATAATGTAGAGACAGGATGTTATAAGGAAGCAGACTGAAAGGGTTTTTAATTGGACAGAGACTGTCACTTATCATACAAAATCACTTGCTCAGTTGAAGTACTTTTCTATCTAGCAATCATCTCTGTCATTAGAGAGATTACTTCTGTCAATTGGGATAAACCTCATAGTACTGAGATGCATCTCTTTTCCTTGTTCTGGTCACATTCTCATCTGTTATTTAAATTCCTACAGGTTCCAGATCAAATACATATAATAACAAACCTAGAATATGTATAAGTTATCCTCCAATTTCAAAAACAAACTGTCCCCTCATACTGTTAATGCATTCATGTTTGAGTTTTCCATCCATTTCTTCACTCTGCTGTCCAGTCCTTCCTCTGCCTACTCTTTCCCTTGCAGCTCCTTACAGATGTTACCCTCTAGCTGACAGATCCTTCATTCCTCTCCCAGAAGAAAGGGAAAACAGGAAGCATTTATAAAGAACTGGGGTGGGTGCATTGTTTTAGCTGTTAAAAATTCCATAACCTAACATTCCACACATCATTGAAAAAAAAAAACTTCAATGGTGTTTCCTGTAACAGAGAGGAGAGTTACTAAAACAGGCAGTTCCTTAAATTTGGGGAATCTGTTTTCAAACAAGGTTATAGACTTTTCCCCCAGTCTGTCCAAAGAGGTCAAAATGAAATAGAAGTAATAACTAGTGAACAACAAGGCCTTTAAGCAATATAGAGCACAGGCTGCACGAGGCATGTAGTTATCATTTAGCGCATGTATAATGTGCAAATGCCATTACACAGAGTAGATTGATGAAAAGTCTAAATCATACTGTGAAAACAGTTTTATGACACCCATCAGGAGGTTGTTGGCAATTTGTTTCTATTAAGCACATGTTAATGGAGAAGATTAGACACCTGGTCCCTTGAAAACAGATGTATTTATTTGCAAATATCTAAAAGGCATCCACTAAGCTTAGATGATTAATTCTCCAATTCCTGCAGGAGTCTCGAGAAATTAGGATCACAAGACTGAGCTTTTAGAAATGCACATTTATAAAGTGACTGCACATTCTTGGACCGAGCTGGCCTGGTCATACAAATATCTCAGTAAAACTCTGGCCCTATGAAGCTACACCTGAGCCCTAATGAGAGTGATTTTTCATTTGTTGTATTCACTTGTCATTAAGCTTGGCAACCTTCAGGAAACAATATATATTCAGGAAACAATATAATTGCTGAATCAGACTCCTGAACTTCCATTGGCTCCAAGTTGCTGTAAACAACTAAGTTAACTTTGGCATCATAGCCAGTTTTAGTGTGTCTACCATTAGCACTCTATAACTGAATGTAAATAGCTATCTTGTGATCCCAGGAATTACAAATAAGAAAAATAAATTCACACAGAATACAAAAATAATTGGAACCTGTGTTTTAACGACCTTTAATGTCTAACATCACCATATAAGAGATTACTTTTTTTGCTGACTTGAATCTCAAAATTGCGCAATGAGAAAATAGTAAAATAGGAACTCATCAAGAACACTCACAATAAATTTGCAATACTTCTTTACAGATCTCTGAGCAGCAGTGTGATGCAGAAGAAGGTCATAAGTTACAAATCAAGTTGTAAAATAGAAATGCCACTGTGGTGGGTTGACCTCAGCTGGATGCCAGATGCCCACCAAGCCGACACTATCACTCCCCTTCCCAACTGGACAAGGGAGACAAAATAAGATGGGAAACATCTCTTAGGTTGAGATAAGGTAGTTTACTAAAGCAAAAGCAAAAGTTTGTGTGTGCACAAGCAAAGAGAAAAAGCTAATAATTTTATTCCCTACTTTTCATCAGCAGGCTTTGTCTGCCACTTCCCAGGCAGCAGGGCTTCAGCAGATGTAGAGGTTGCTCCAGAAGGTAAACTATGCAAAGGTACAATGCTCCTTCTTTCCTTACTTTTTACATCTAAGCTGGCATCATAGGGTATGAAATATCCCTTTGGTTAATTTGGGCCAGCTGACTTCATTGTGTCCCTCAAAGGATCTTGCCCACCCACAGTCCTTGGACGAGAGTGGAATGTTGAGAGACAGCAATAAATCTGTGCCAGACCTGCTCAGTAGGAGCCCAAGCACTGGTGTGTCACCAACACCTTTATAGCCACCAATGCCAAGCACAGCTCTGGGAAAATGAACTCCAGCCCAGCCAGACCCAATACATAAGGTCTGGAAAATGATAAATGCCTATCTGTTTTATCTTCATTATTTGCAATGAAGTTATTCTGTCTGAGACATCACAGTCCAAACTATCCTGCCAATTTATCACCTACTGAACCAGGAACAAGAAACCACATGACTGTCTGCCTTTGTTCCTCGTGCAGCTCATTCCATATTGTATGAACACACAAGCACATACAGAAGCAAAGCTGGGAAAAAAATCTCTTGCAGGCTGCAATTCATTTAAAAATACCCTGGGTAGGATTCCTCCCACCCCCCCTTTAAGGGTACTCATTAAGGAATACTGAGACTGGTTTTAGTCGTCTCAAAGAAACCAATCTCAGTTCTTTTCTCTACCTTCAAGGAGGCAAACTGGTATCTCCTTCAGCCAAGAGGAGTGCAATAATAATCCAATTGAAGGTTATAGTAGATATTGTGGCATTTTTTATTCAAAAGTACTCTTTCAATATGTAACAAAGAAGGGAAAACTGAACTAGGAAAACAAAGCAACAGAGAACATAGCTCTGCTGAGAGAGAGAAATCCTCTTGCCAAAACACACAGTTTCTTCAGGTTTTCTCATGACCTTATTTGTTCATAATATCTTCTTGCAGAATAAGAGTGAAACATGTTTTCACTGTTTCCTGATTCAATGCTGTAACTCGTAGATTACAGCATACTAACAGAAATGCAGATAAGATTCCTACTCTAGTGGCCATTCTTGCTACTCCAGTAGGATCAATTCAAGCCACAAAAAAAAAAATAAGGGAAAAGACAATTCTCCAGCCTTGGGCTTTTATGCTATTTCACACCACATAGTTCCATATGCCACTATACACCAGTGAGCTGACCAGGTGCTGCTCTACTGGCTGTATTGCCTTTTGGAGATCCCACTAGAAACATCCAAATCTGTTATATGAGGCCTAGGAGATAACTTGGATTCTACTACTTGAGTCAGACATTTGAAAGAATGCCTGTGTTATCTTTTACATTTAGCAATGTCCTCCCAGCCTGAGCCAAATGCCATTGAGTGTTCCTTCTCTCAGCAGGTGCAAAGACAAGAGAGTTATGCTCTAATTTTACTACATCCCATAAAATCTTCCCAGAATTCAGTCGGTCCATGAGCATCCAGAATTTTCAATCGAAGTAATAAAATTAATCATTGTTTTTTTTATTCTGAAAACAAACAGACACACAAGACTATGAAGTGATTCTGGTTCCATTTGGACAGGAGCAGGAAAGGCAAGGAAACAGCTGCTTGTAATTATTAGGTTACTATTTATCTTATTACATGAAAAAGAAAAGGGCTAATAACTTCTTCTAAGCTGCAATGTTTGCATTGATTATTAGTTTCTGGGTGGGTGATTATACTCCACTGGCATTAAACTGGGCAGCAGCAGCACAGAGTTAGGAAAGTAGGATTCATGAGTGTAAGAAACTGTTCTTATGTAACTCATCATGCTTCTAGCAAATACAGCTTTGCATACAGTTGGAGAGATTTTGACATTCCCTTTCTCTTGCTAGTCATCAATGAAATTGAGGACAAGTCCTCAATAAGAAAGACTGATCTGTCTAAATGAAAAAGAAATGTTTCAATACAAGCTGCATTATTGACCATTTCTGACCTCTAGTTCTGAAAAGACCACCATAAATGAGAAATCAATATGCCAAACAGAACTCTTTGAGAGTGCAGGAGGGCAAAAGAAGAAAATTTAATCACAAGGATCAAATATGCAAGTATCTCCAAATGACACCATTTTGACAGTACTACCTGAATGAGTAAACGAAAGCTATTAAAACTGGAACAAACTGATAAACCTGCTCTCATTTTGTGTGTGTGTGTATCTGTGTGTCTGTGTGTGTCTGTGTGTCTGTGTGTGTCTGTGTGTGTCCTTCTGGTTGAATTAGTAGGGGTTTTAATTTGACAAGCAATTTTCCTTGTCAAGAAAATGGTAGTGGGGACAAAGCATTAAAATGGCAGCTGGGACCTGTGTTTTCAACAACCCTCACCTAGCTAGACAGAGGCTCCACACTTCCTAATGCTAGTCTGAGATCTTTTCTTTACTAGCAACCTCCTGGATTCTGGGCCCCCAAGAAAGCTATGAATGAATAAAAATGGAAAAACTTTCTATTCAAATCCCAAATCTAACCTTTGATAAATCCAGAGGATTTAGACAACAGCCCTCTGTTTCTACACTATCTTTCCCTCCAAAAGGAGAAATGATACAGACCATCTGAAGGTTTAAAAATGCTAGGCTGAATATGCATAATAGAAAATCCCATAAGGATGCCAGCTGTGCATTTATGGATGGATGAAAAGTACAGGCTGTGAACTGTGCAGTCATTTTCTTAGAAATATTAAGATCTGCAGCTAAAGAGCAGCAAAATTCAGTCACAGAGCCCACAGCTGACAAGCTTTATTGATGAAGGGCTTTTTTTTTTGTTCAGAGGCTTGTTTTCTACACATCTGAAGAAGCAGAAAGGAGGGGAGAGATTGACATGATGGGTGAGTTAGAGTGGAATAAATTCATATCAGTGGTTTTGTTTTAAAGGGGGCGGATGGCAGTGAAAAAATAGCCAAGTTTGTGATCATGAGGAGAGCACGAGTCAGTAAAACTGCCTGAGCTCTTTCTGGGTCAGAGTGGGGGCCAGAGCAGGCTGCAAAAGCAGAAGCAGAGGTAAAGGGATCCACAGGCAGCTGGGATCTGTTATACTGTTGCAAGAAATAATTGTGATAGATATGTCAATGTGATAAAATTATATAATTCCAGTTGTGTTTTGAGCAAAAACAGAGGGAAAGGAGGTAAAAATTTCAGTGCAGTCCCTCCTTGCATTCACACAAGCTCTTGGGGCAATTGCATCGCACAGAGCAGCTGCCATTCCCCCTGCCATTCCCCCTGTCATTCCCTCTGCCATTTCCTCTGCCATTCCCTCTGCCATTCCCTCTGCCATTCCCCCTGCCATTCCCCTTCTGGCGGAGGCGCTGGCTGCACCCCCTCGGGAAAGTGCAGCAGCACATTCTGTGGTAAACAGTGTGTCAAAAAACAAGACCTAGGAGAAATCAAGGAAAGCTTCACTGATCTGTCAGACTTGTTCTCTTCTTGTCAAAAATTTTTTTCCTCTGATACTTCAGAAACTCAGGAGAGCAGATAGCAGCTGGTAAGATACCAGCCAAGTGCAACTCTGTATGTACTGGTAGAAGGCTTCACATCTCCTGAACAAAAACTCGTCATTCCATGCCTCATATTTTTTTTCACTCCAAAGTGAATTTACTTTTCTCTCCTGCTCAGTGTCTGTCAGAACTTAAGATTTAATTTAGCCTATAATACATCAAGGAAGGCTTCAAAATATTTGTGGAGTATTCATTGATTAACCTGAAACCAAAATGTCACACTCTTTAATTCATAATCCTAGGGCAGATCTGTCTGTTGCTGGTGTAATTTAAATTTTCATTTAGTGTGACAGCACTTGGTCATACTCTTGTTTAATTTATCTTCAATTAGAATGTTATTATAATTAAATTCCATCAGAAGTATTGGAACTCAGCTGAATGCAGTGAGGGATTTATACAGCCTTATTTTTCCAATATCTGACAAAAAAAAAAGTAAATAATTCACTTCACTTCTTTGCTTAAAAAAAACCAGCAAGTAAATAGTTTTGGCATAGGCACACATCACATCTCTAGGGAAGTACACGGACACACAAAATTGACTGAGGCTGCTGGCAGTTCTGAAAGTGCTAACTGAATCTCTTTTGACATCTTCACATCCATATTTCCTTCCTTCTCAGGCTGAACCACCTAGGGTAGCTTTTCAGCAGGAAGGTAAGCTGAGAAGGTTGGTTAATATACCATTGGTGGCCCACGTGTGTTTTGCATGGAGAACAATTTTTTGGATAACTGAAATACGTCTCAGTGGGCTGTCACTCAGACAGAATAATTACTTGGTCTTTTACTGCTCCATTTTGATTATAATATTCTTTCTGTGTATATTTTTTTAATCATCAATGGCCTGCTACAACAAATTCTGCTCTCTAATACCTAGCAAGTTCTGGAATGGATGTACTCAGCTGGCTCTTGTAGGGACAGGTGACGTGATTAGTTGGAGAGAATCTCACTGCCACAGAATCATCAGAGATTATAAAATTCTTTGCTAATTTAGAATGGATTTTTAATTATTCTGTTATATTGTTGGCTATATTGCATGAATACAGGCAATCTTCTCACAATGAGATACAAGCAAAGGTGTCTTTAAGTACCAGGATATGCAACTGAAGTGAAACCTGCTTAACATGTTATAATTTGTTAAAATGAACATAAGACAAGAAAAACTCATTTTTACAGAAGTACCAGTATGGTGTTCCCATATGTCCACATGCTACATCCACACCTTAATCTCCTACATCTGTCTTACAGAGATATGAAAGACTGATTTTTAAAGGTATAATGGGAACACTGCTGTAAAATGAACCACATCCAATATTTTTTCTGCTATAATACACTGTCAGGAGAAAACAAAAGTGAATTGCAACTGCAGAATTACTAACAAAACAAATTTCTAACGCCCTACAGGATGAAACATGGAAGATCTTTTCAAAAGATCATATAAATTATAAGCATATTGTATTTATGGCACCTTTGAATTGATTAATTTGGAAAAAAACACCAGAAATAAGGAACTACAAAGTCATGAAACAACACACTAGTGCTAATGATATATAGCGTCCCTTAAATTCAAATGGTATTTTCATGACCTAGTGGAAAGTTCTAGGGTTAGATTTTTACGTGAAGGAAGTAAAAGTATTTTTCCCTCAATCTCATCCTCTATGTTCAATTATTTATTAAATTTTGTGAATTTGTCCAGCACACCAAAATTATTCCCACCAAGTTTTTTAAATACAGTTTTTTCTGGATTGTGGCTCTAACACTGTGTGGAAAGTATTCTATAAGTCAAAAAGTTTATATTGCCCTTTTTTACTGGGTAAAATGAAAGAAAATGTTTTTCCTTAAAATATAATATTCTAGTTGTTTGCAAGAATTACTTTATTAGTAATCCATCTGTAAAACTAAGTTTTGATTCAGAAAACTAAATTTGATGTAGATATCAATACTTTATAGGAAATTTACTGCATATTACAAAGGTCTGGTTAAGAAATGCCTCATGTCTGAAAATGTACACCAGACTAAGTATAGAAAGTGTATTTAAGTTTATAGTTCTTTAGAGTTTTTCCTAGAGAGAAGCTGCCCCAACTACGTCTCAGTCACTGGGCCACAAAAAAATTATACCAGGTAAGAGCCAAGAAAACAAAGCTTCCTCTACTCTTTTTTTTTTTGTTTGTTTGTTTGTTTGTTTGTTTGTTTAATAACTAAGAAACTCAACACTTATTTTTACTTTACAAATAATTGGTATTGGTTTTTAGAATGTATTCAGAATAATGGATCAGAGTGTATAATGGAATAAAATACTGGAACATGTTTGTTAAGTCCTGTTCAAATCAAGCTCCTCTGGTAAATGTGGGCCTGTGTGAGCTGTATGTTCCAACAAGAAACCTCAAATCTTTTGGGCAGACCCCACTTCTGCATGCTATCTGAAAATTCAGACCATTTATAAAATCATCCAAATGTCAGAGTGCCAAAGATCCTTCTGTCTCACACAAGCTTTGAAATCAACAAGAACCAATTTAACACAGGAAAGAAACCAGACTTGGATCATAATTGTTTTATTTTTCCCTAATTCAAGACTTTCTTTATAGTTTTAATAACATTTATCAAAATATGGTGGCAAAAGAATATATGGTGTATTATTTATTACATTAATATTAGAGTTTAGTGATTTAACATCACATTTACTATTGACAATCCTTCTATATTTATTCTGATGTTACTTCTTTAATGTAAAAGCGATAACTATTTTGGTCTACTTTGTCATTTGGACTTTCCCCTAGAGGCTAGCTCTAAGTAATAGCAGATTTAGCAAATTCTTTTTCATTACTTTAAGAAAAATGTGGATATTTGATCCACACTTATCATAAAAACACTTATCTCCCTGTATCTAAAGAACCTGGACTGGGACTTCCAATGTGCCAAAGATATTTTGATAGCATTCATATTTGCTCGTTTGTTAGCTTGAGTGTGAAAGAAAACCAACATCTGCCTGTTGCCAAAATCCATCCCCTTTGAACCATACTTGGATAAAACTCACAGCTGAAGCAATTTACATAACAAACAAAAAAAATCACTATTGTCTTGCTCAGAGAACAGTTTTTGTACCTTCCATAGTTTGTACTGTGCTTAAAACAGTGAAGTAGATATTAATTTTTTGTTCTCAATATCAAGCTTTTTCTGTTCTAAAACTAATTTTTTAATTGTAAATTAGTATTTCACAAACTTGAGCAATACTAGCATGGGACACCAACACTGGTGCCTTAACATTGTCTATGGTCCAACACCACGAGAAGGTTAACCTTCCCCAAATGGAAAAAAAAACCCTAACCACAGCACACAGTCTGTCTGTGGGGTACCCTTACAGTAAACACTGAAGACTATGGAAGCTTGGGATGATTTGTTTGTTTTGATTAATTCAGGACCTTCATTACTGTGCAGTGCTTGTGCCACTTTATGACTGCTATTTCCCCATCTGAAACCTGTCTGCACTCGGATTGCAGCTGCCTGAGCCACACCTTGGTGACTGTAACTCCCTGAAAGCTCAGCCCACAGCTCTGAAGTGCTTCAGAGTGAGACATCACAGACCACCACAGTGCTAGTCATTCTAAAAGAAAGGACTAGAAGAAAAAACGATCAAGAGGTCACATCAAATGAGAAAATTATATTCCAGGATTCAACATTTGAGATCCCATATGATAAACAGTGGATGGTATGAACTGATATCAAAATATCTTATTTTGTGAAATCAGCATTATCCATTGAGAATTAAAAGTATTTTGATTCTACTAGAATTTGGCATTTCCATCTATGAATAAAAAAGGAGTACCGTGTGTTGATATTGAATTTGGACTTGCATGTGGTTGTAACTGTGATCAACATAGGTCATAGTACCACTGTCATAAGTTAAAAAATGGAATTTTTTTGAAAGTTAACTGAAAAGATAAACCATTAGGTAAACTAAACAAGAATGGCTTCTTACAAAAGCTCTCTGAGTAGTGAATTTTTAAAATTTATTTTTCATGTGAACTAACAAAGATTTATCCCATTTCTTTATGAATTATGACTTGAATATTTCTTGAAGATCACTACAATTATTCATGCAACTATGCAGACAAGGTGAGACAACAATATGGAAATGTACATCCTCTCCTTCAGTCTTATCCCACCTTGTCTATCAGTTTTGTCTTAACCCACCAACACAGTAACAGAAACTATTGTGGACATCTCACATCTTTTATACAACACTGCTTCTTCCATAGAACTGGAGATAAAGGCAAAGGCTGAACCTACTCTTAGAATAATGGCACCATTTTCTCCCTAAAATGTATACATGCCAGTCTCACACATAAACTGAAAGAACAAAACCATTCCTATAAGAGTTGGTAAGGGAAAAGAAATCTATGCATTTTCAACTGATTTCCCTTTGTTCTTTGTCTTCATGACTTTAGACATAGACGCTGAAGCCCAGTGTCCTAGATCTTGACAATGGCATTGGGATTTTTAGATGTGGGCAGGAGAGATTAATTTATTCCTTCCTCCTTTTTGTGTTTTCTCATGGAGAAGTGAGTGACTTTCTGATGGATATTATTCATAAATGGTAAAGGCACATCTGGTCTTTATGAGGAATTACCCTCTTTCTACAGGTCTACACTCTGCTCCTGATGTTGAGTCCTCCTTAGAATCCCCGCTTACAATGGGCTACTTCCCTGAAAATATTGGTTTTTCTCCAAAAATATAGAAACCAGGGCAGACAGCTTTTTTTTTTTTGTCAACAGGCCTTCTTGTAAGAAAAATAGGAAAGTAGCAATGGAGCCTTAACTGGTTGTAAAGTTTATGCTTCTAAAACATAATCTGAAAATCAATTCCAGCTAATATAAACAAATTAATTTCCCTAGACCTACCTGCCTTTTAGGTTATTTTCCTTATAAATAGGAAATCCCTTACTAGTTACCTGTGATAATATTTTATGAGTTCAGTCAGAAACATTTACTCCATTCCCTGAAATACTGCTAGGACTTAGTCATATTAAACTTGATATTATTTTCATATGTTTCATCAAGTAGTGCCTTTAGACCTTGTGGTTTGACCTCTTCCCTACTCCCACATTTTCTTCCATTATGTTGCCAATAAAGATGGCTACGGACAGCAGCAAAATTGTACAAAATAGAGCCACAATACAATATAGAGCTTCTTACCTTTGAATAATTCAGGTACTGCTGACTGTGAACAAAATTCATAGCCATCTGTCAGCAAGTAAATTTAATGTAGGTAAACATGGCAACTAGACAGCTGGCCACATAAACCATGCCACCACACTTTGAAAAATCTCAGCAGAAAGACCAGTAAGTGAATGAACATGGAGTTTTTGCCCTATCCAGAACAAAACACCAATATATATATTTAAATTTTAATGTTAATGTATTTACATATATGTACTTAATATACATGCATACTGAAGAAAAAATGCTTTCTCATATTTTATGAGCAAATACTCTACAGAAAATATAGTTTAATAATAATGACTCCATTTCTTCTTATATCAATATCTCAAACTGCACGCTTCACACGCAGATAAATAAGATCAATAAAAAGCTCAAAACTCTATATCCCCCTAAAATTACCTGAACTTTTGCATTTTCGATCCAAAACTAAGTTTTTGAATAGTACTATGGGACCTTCACAAATCTGTTGGTGGACTTGCCACATAATAATATCACATTCAGTTTATGCTTTCTTTCAGCAGTTTCTTAGCAGGAAGAGGATGATCCTTGGTCTGCAGTGATGAGGAGTTGACCATAACTGTTAGAACCTATGTAAGCTGAACTGGAAGAATAAAACACAAATACTGACTAAACAAAAAATTTTATTTATCTTATCAATTCCAGATATATTTTAGTGATTATCTTATCTTTACTCCAAGTTTGTTATTTTTCCCTTGTAACTTGAAATCTCAGATCTGCAGAAGCAGAACAATCTGTACCCAGCGGATGAAGCAGGGTACTTTCTTGAGTGCATGAAAGTAATGAATGCATAAAATGTACTGAATGCACAAAATGCCCTTAGAACAGAGAACAGAAAATCTATTGTTACTGGTAGTTGAGGAGAAGAGAGACTCATGTCACTGCTGTAAATCAACACGATCACCCAAGCAACCTCTTCTCTTTAACAATATAGTTTCATATTCCTACTAAGGGATTAGGTAAGTAACCATGCTTAACTTGAAGAAAATGGCCTTTGTCTAGCAGCTAAAAGCCCTGAAGTTCATAGAGTCACAGAATCACAGAATGGTTTGTGTTGGAACAAACCTTAAGAGATTACCTAGTTCCAAGCTGCCTACCATAGGCCAGGACATCTTCCACTAGACCAGATTGCTAGATGGCCCTTCCAACCTGACCTTGAACACTTGCAGCAGCACTTCTAGGGATGGGAAGTGGCAGACTAAAAGTTCTTGTCATTAAATCAGTTTCTGTTTTTACACATAGCCTGATGAATTTCATTACTCATACCACTTCCTTTAGAGTAATCCATAAAATAATGGAAGACAATGGTATAAGTTCTAATCAGACAATTCTTTCTCAGGTGCAGTAGACACAGGCAGATCAGTCTGACAGGCTGATCAGTGTGCTACATGAAAGCAGCACACTTAAGAGCTCTTACATGAAAGAGCACACTTAAGTGGGATTTCTTACTTCCTTTGACTTCTCAGGTTATTGTTGATAAGCATCTACAGTTAGCCTTGGTCTTTGCAAGGAAATAGACTCTGAACTGAACAGCAGCATAAAAGAAAATATGGTAGGATCATTGTCATTAGGAAGAGTTTCAAGGTGAAAAAAACTTTAAGTTGGTAATGCTGACAGATAACAGATTATTTCATGTATGTGGGTGAATGCACATGTAGATGAAAAACAAGTGGCATGATCCCAGTCTGCCAATTGATAAGAGACAAGAAACACCACACTTAGGGATGATTGTATATTCTGCTTCTGCACAGAGACTATTTAGTTTGGGAAATCAAGGTCTTGAATTCTGGAAAGAAGAGTAGGTGTGAAAAAGAAAGGTGTCCAAAAAAGGGTAACAGTCTTGAAAAGATGCATAACCTGCAGATCCTGGAGATCATATTTTTGGTGGAAATCAGTGTCAATGTCATTGAGCACCCAGGACCTTGCCCAATAACACCCAGAACTGGTGACTGAACAGGTGGCAGAGCAAGAACTGATATGACTTTCTGGCCATCCTCTCTGGGCTGACCTTCACTTTTACCTGGGGGAAAGGAAATTCAAGACCTGGGAATAAAGCCCAGAATAAGGTGAGGGAAACACTGTGCCATGAACAAGCAGGGTAAAAATTTAATTCTGCTGGCTCTTAAATAAACGCTAACATGCAGGACCAGTAGGAGTTGTAGTTTTGCTTTGGTTCACTTGCAACAGAACAAAAATAATTTCTATAATTTATTCTGGAAAGGCTTTTTACTATTCTGAGATGGTGTAATTTTTGGTGTACAGTGGAAAAAATCAATTACAGATATAACTTGTTAGAAAATGTGATGCTTTGAGACTGACCATCTCTCCTTCCTCACTCCTAAATGGCAAATTAATTAAATTAACAAGAAAAGACCTTGGAATAGAAATGCAGAATGTCTAAAAAAGAAGCTTGTACTAAGATACTTTTTTAAAATTGTTGTTGCACACTCTTTATTTAGTGGGAAATTGTTTTGGTTGCCTGTGCTTCAATTGCTTTGGGCAATAAGATGGATTTCTCAATAGCAAAAATATCAAGTGCTTCACCATAAACTCTCTTGATAGCAACCAAACTGTGCATTGCTTCTGGAGCAACCCCAGGGGACCCACAACCCAGAACAGGTCCCTGAGCAGGGTATATACTGCCTGCCTGTAGCCACCTCTCAGCCCTCTGACATCTCTAAGAGATTCCCATCACTTGCTGTGTAGGTAACTAACAACACCAAAGTTACACCGAATAAACCTGACACAGATAGCTTGGAAAAATCTGTGCTTGCCCCTTAAAAACAGTGAGACATGGCTCACCTTTCCACACAGACACTGCTGTGCACTGTGACAGAGATCCAAACCACAGGTACCCCATCAGAACATGGAAGGGAGCATCCCTTCTCCAGTCTGAATCCCATGTATATATGACAGTTCAAGAGCTAACCCTATCCACAGAAAGAGGATATGAAAGGATTTATTTAGCCATCTTGGCCCACCTGTTCTGATTTTTGAGCTTGTGTAGGAGTTTTAACCTCATAATTTCCTCAAACACTGCCAAGGCCACAGAACAGCAGCAACTTGAGATAAGCAAAGAAGAGAGGAATTGGCAACAAGAAGGTGTCAATTCCAGACCAAGTGGAGCTGAAATTTGGTTAGCACATCCTAGTTAATGCATCCTGACAAAAAATCCCACTGTTGCAAACTCCAAGAAATGAAGCAACTGCTTATGCAAATTGCACCCTAAATTATGGCAACATCTGTGACCACACTGTGGATACTCAGAACTTGAGAACTTGGTATAAAGGTGATACCTCCAGAGGAATGACCCTGAGACCCCCTCCACCACCAAGAAGAGCAGCAGAAGAAGGACCAATGGGATGCCATCTGCATCTACAGGTACTGACATCTTTCTACTGGATTTGTCTTTCTCTAACTGTGTCTGCCCTGCCCTCCTTTATTTCCTACTTCTTTCCATCTCTCTCCAGCTTACATTTACTGTTAAATAAAATCTGTACTATTGACTTCAGCATATGGTCTTCTTTGCACCTTAGTTCAGGCAGAGACACCTCTCAATAATCAGCTGATAACAGCTTGGGGCATCAGTAGCACACCCCATATAAATATTTTTGCTACAGAAATATACCAAGTGGATACACTTTGTAACTTTACACCTCCTAAACATGCAGGGTATAAAATTAGGATCTGTAACTGCAACTGCTATATGACCAAACCCAGCAAAATTAAATAAGGAATAAGCCATGTTTTTCCTCAGTATTTATCTCTCAGAAGAGGACAGAACATGAACTGAATTTCTTTCTGAGGACACAAAATCTTGACAGTAAAGTTTTATCAAGGATAATCTTTATGCTGTTAAATAATGTGAATTCTTTCACAGATAAGTAGAAAAACAGTGGTTCCTTTGTTAAATTATTTTGATCAAGTTTTTGTTCAATTAATTCCCTGTGTCTTACAAATATAAGAAACCAATTGCTGAGCTAATTTCTAATAAGAAAGTACATGAGCTGTAGCTTGAGAGGCAAAAATCGCTGTATTCCTTCTGTCAGCTATCCAGGTAGCTCAGGGCAGTCTTACACACATCAACAAATAGTTATAAATGTACTTGCCTGCCCACGCTCTGTAAAACTGGGCCATGGACTTTTGGAGCCAAGACAGGTGATTATTGCTTAGAAACACTGCTTTTGGAGTATAAAGAGCAGAGGAGGTTCAGTACTTTGTGGGAATTTCACTTGGATAAGAGTATCACATCCAAAAATCCCAGATTACCTTTTGGAGCTTGCTGAATCTCCTCTCAACACACTGATGGGAAGATATGAACTGAGTGTTTGCTGGGGGTGTTGCTGAAGCCCTTTCTGCAGGAGCAACATGGACGAGAAAACCAGCCAAGGCTCACAGAGAGCCTGTGATCCCTGAAGCGACTACAGGAAGTAGGAAAGGGCTAGAATAACATAAGTTTCTCAAAATCCTGTTTAAGTATCATAGCAATAAATCATTTCTAAAAGGCAGTGGGAGCAGGGGGAGTGGAGAAGAAGATTAAGAGGAAATTATATTTAGCATGCAGGCATATCTGAGACCACTGGTTCTTTATTGTGCTACTGTGACATTCCTACTCAGGGGGTGTGGTTGGCTTTGATTTCACACACACCATGTGTCCCTTTTCCTGGTAAGTCTGCTTCATCTTTTTTCTAAATTAGCAAGGGTAAGCCTGTAGGGCATGCAGAAAATCAGTGTGTAACAAAAATATGTGTACAACCTTCATTATAAGACAAAAAATATTTTTCAGAAAATTTTGTCAGAAATATGTTATATATTACATGTCAGAAAATTCTAGATAAGCCCCAATGTTTTTTCCTGAGCTTTTCCTTAGAAGCAGAGGAAGCTATCAAAATATGTATTAAAAAAATCCTCAAAAAAGCCACAATATTTTAGTGCTTTTTAAGGAGCAATTCCTGACAGCCTTTTATCTTAAGCTCTTTCAGCTCTCAGTATGCAAAGCCAGTCATAGACTTGGAACATAAATAATCTGTGTGTATACAAGATCTTTGTATTAAATGCAGATAAGTATTGTTGCAGCTGTATGCCTACAATTGTTTAAAAAACTACCTTCAAACTGCTTTAGTGTTCACTAGTCAACTCATATATTAATGTCAGTATACATGAGATTGTGTCTTTTAAAAAAAGATTACCTTTAATGTTGGCACTAATATAGATATAAAAAAAACTATATTAGCAATGAGACACTAAATTGAGAGGGTTAGTTGTGTTTTATATTTAGCATTAGAGCTGGAAAAATTAATATTCTAAAAGTTATTGCAGGCATATTTTGTAACAGATATGAATAAATTACCTCTGTAGCATTGCCTACCAAGAATAAATATTTTTATACAAAACCAAAACAAAGTCCTTCTCTTCTTTTTGATTAACCTGAGCAACATGAAAAGTGTTTCTGCAGCTTCACTGACCTTGAACAGAGCTTGCCTGAACTGGGGCTTTAACAAATTTAAGTTTTAAAACAAAATGTTTAATTTTTGGTAAAAACAAATGAAAAATTTTCAGAAAGACATTACTTAACAAAAGCTTGTTATATAAGTCTTTCCTATCTCTGCTACGGCCTTTGGAACCATGACCAGTTTTTTCCAAAACAAAAAACATCACAGGAGGGAGGTAGATCACAGATGTTTTCAAATTTATGAAGCAATTCATGGAAATTTCATATGTCTGGACCTTGCTGTTGTAAACCAGAAAGTAAATCAATGTGGTGCAAAGCTTCCCTACAGGAATGAGGATGCCTACTAAGCAAAATATCTAGTACTTTCAAAAAGATCATGAAGAATGGGCATCAGAGTGAAAAGGCCTTGGTCCTTGCTCCTCTAGAACAGCATTGCCTCACTTCCTCATCATGCTGGGTTAGAAATACATAGCACATGAGTCTCTGACTCCTAACACTGGAGTTATTATGCAGCCAGGCAGGTCTATCTTTTAAAAAAAACCCAAAACCAACCGAAGATACAGAAAATAAAATGAAAAAAAAAGATAACAGCAGTCCTTTGCACTGTAAGGTGTGTAGCTCTGAGCCAAACCAAGGTGCAGGTCAAGCAATCTATTTTTCAGTAAAAATCCCCAAGTACAGCTCTATGGGTTCCTATAGAAAGAAAAAAAAAAAAAAAAAAAAAATTCTTGAAATAGCCCAAGATTCTATTGAATAACTTGGGCTGGGCACTGTAACCTGACACATTATTATTAAGAAAATGTGGCTATTGCTTTCACAGGTTCCAGATCCCCTGAGAGGAGAAGCTAGATAAAGGGCATAATGGGTAAAAAAATGAAAAAAAGAAACATCAGGCATCTATAATTTTCACTTAGAATTTAGAAGGCATCTGACTAGTATAAATTCACTAAATTGTGTTTGTGATGTTGGGCCTCACATCAGCTGAGGGTTGAGGTCGTGTAAAGGAGAGATTTTTTCCAGTATTGTAGATTGCTGAAATAGCATTCCCACTGTGCCTGCCTGGTTTTGTGACACTATAATCTCCATGGCCTGATGCTGCAGCATAAAAATTGAATGGCTTTTTAACTACAAAATTAATTGGAATTTCATCTCACATGGTACATCTTTATTAATACTAAACAGGTTAATTATTTAAAAAAAATACCATAAATAACATAGGGATTAAAACTTTAATGCCTATAAAATAATTGCCATTTTTCATAAAATCTGTACCAAATCACCACTTGGATTGCCTAGAAAATTCCATGCACAGTAGCCCAAGGTTTGTGCTGTCCTTGTTTTGCACATAGAAAGCTCCCATTACACTAATTTAGGTCTTAAGAATGTGACCAGCTTTTCCTGTGGGATTACACAAGCATTGAGAAGTTCTCCCTTTAGGAACTGACTCTAAAGTAGATTCCTTGTATTTAAGTAAATGCTTCAGCTTCAAGTCAGAATATAGGTTTCAGTCCTGAATCTAGTCCAAGTCTGACAGAATGAGTGACTTTATGCATAAGAAAAGAATTTTTTACATGGACATCAGATATTGTTTGACTCTGATATCTTGCTGCTTATTGGGAAAGGCTTAAGACAAATAAATCCAGTTATTGGTTTAGATGCCTGGGTGAAAAATTCCATCCATTTTTTCCTCATCTTGTAATTGTCTGTGAAAAAATGGCAATTAATTTTCCTACATGTCATAATCTGCCTTCTCTATTTTGAATGCAAAATGAAAGATGAGAAGGTAATAGGGATAGATCTAGATGTGTGCTGTTCTCATACTCTTCCCTCAGCATCCTCTTTTGTCTGCTGTCATAGGGTGCAAGATTCTATATACCTTTGGTCTGCCTAGCTTGACTTTAAACTGAAAAGGGGTAAGTTTAGCTTAGATATTAGAAATATTTTTTTTTCCTCTGAAGGTGCTGCAGCACTGGAACAGGTTGTCCAGAGAAGTCGTGGATGCTCCATTCCTGGAGCCAAGGTTGGTTCAAGGTTCAAGGCTGTATGGAGCTTTAAACAATCTGGTCTAGTGGAAGTTGTCCCAGCCCAGTTCAGGGGAGTTAGAACCAGACAACCTTTAAGATCACTTCCAACTCAAAAATTCTGTGGTTCTGTGATTTTAGTACAAAGCTGAAAGGCTGAAAAACGTAAATTAAATATTGCCTTTACATACAACAAAAGAACTGAAGAACAAAAGGGACTTGAAAAATGAGAATCTAGGACCTTGTGCCATCTGGAGTAAAAGGAAAACAAACCTGACAGAAATCTGAAATGAATTTTCCTCCCAATTTTGCACGACATAGAGCTATTAGTTATAACGACATAGTTTTCCAGAAGTACATTCACACAAAACCTGCAGGACTGGAGCTCAAGATAACACATGCACAAAATCCATTAGCAATTTGTAAGAGCTGAGCCATGCTGACAGACTAATTCCTCTAAACAGCAGTTCTGGGCTGAGCTGTGCTGCAGTATTTCACTGTGCAGCGCTGGCAGGCTTGGCACCACCTGCCACCAGCACCTCTAGAAATGTCAGTAAATAACACCCTGTTACCTACTGCTGCTGACAGAAGTGCCCAAAGAGCTGGGTGGGAATAGGTCCTGTGTGTTTATATAGGCATACATCAACATTTACCATGCCAAAGGGCAAGGGAGGTGATGCCCACCTCTCTCTTTCCTTCTCTCCAGAGGGAATAATGCTCTCCACCCTTTGCCCCCATGGCAGGGAACAGCTAAGGCTGGAGACAGGTGTCCTGTGCTTCTGTAGCTGGGACAGCAGGGCTGCCCTCCCTGTTCCACAGCATGCTGGAACAGGGAATAACAGAGCTGTGGGGCCACTGAATCAAAAATCCTTTTCATACTTTTGACAGAGGCTCAGCGTAATTTTCTGGCAAAAAATAACATAACTCTAGCCAGCTGAAATATACCAGTGATATCTCTGTAGGTCTGCACTAAAGAAATAGCATAAACTTCCTGTGGACATCTGACAAGCAGTTCAGCTGAACTGCACCAGGTCTTGGGAATGAGTCTGAGGGAAGATCCCTGCATCTCAGAAACTGGGGAAATTGGCATAGTGGCTGACAATTTCAAAATCAAAGCACATTTTATGTGCCTTGCTATCAGGCAGTCAAGCTGTGATAAGAGATTTGATTTCATGATGACCATGTCTGAAAATCAAGCTCCTCCGTGGTACTTCAAGCAGGGCAGTGGTAATCAGAGGGCCCTAAAGTCAATCAAAACACAATCCATGTCAAAATGTCACCTTTTTAACCTAGCTTCTCTCTAATTCTTGCAACTGCCACTTGCAGTACATACACTAAGAGACAAGAAAAAGGAATTTAAAATACAGCAGAATAATCTTTCTGCTTTGCTTTATTAGCCTCATAAAGTAAAACTAATTCTTTACTATTCTCATATAAAAATCCAAAGGCTTTATCTTATGAAGAGAACTGGCTTTTCAAATCATAGATTATATTCCAATTACTATGGAATTAATATGTTCCAATAAAATATGTAATTTGCAATATGTAGTAGTATAAGAGGCTTATTTAAAGGATAAGAGCAATACCATACAATAAATCACAGTATTTTTCATTGTTCTAAAAGTCTTGTTTTAGCTGCTTCTTCAACAGTTAATCTTCAGAGAAAGGTAAAAACAATGTGATTGCAGTTACATTCTTCTTGTTTCTGCAGGCACATTAATTCATTATTTCTGAATTCTTGGTGAATCTGTAACACTGTGTATTTGCTTTCAATAGAGGATGATTGGAAAGTTTTGTTTAAGTGTCCTATATGACCAAATAATTATTTAAATGCAATGACAAGATGTAGGCTCTGGATACAGAGTCTAAGACTTAAACAATGTTTTAAATGCTAAAAACTTACACAATTTTCTGTAACCATGATAGTGCTGTAGCTAAATCTTCAAGGAATGGTACAGCCACAGTGTAAGACAAAGAGTAAAATTAAAATCTCTTTAAGTGTGTGACAGAAAAAGAAATATTTTCAATAGCAAATAAAATAAACTTGAGAAGCTGTTTTCCTAGCCTGGGTGAATGTTTGAGAAATAAAAGTAAAGTCTCATTCAGAAGAAAAGGAAAGAGAACCAAAAGAAACTACAAAACCAGAATTGAAATAAAGCCGAAACAAAAATAAATAAGGAAGTGAATGTACCATTAAGTGGAAAGGTTAATAATGAAATTTTATAAATAATTTATTTGCTTGGAGGTCTTAAATAAATTAAAAGAGAAAAAAAATCTTAGTGAAAGATCTTTTTGGCCCTCCAAGTTCATATTGCTAATATTCAAAACATGCAATTCAACAATAACAAATTTTTTTCTGAAAAAAGTTTCAAAATGAGAAATGTAATGTAACCTGCCTTTTTCTTTCAACATAGCTCTTTTTCTGTTGGTGGCATCAGAAACATTTGCTTCTAAGTCCTACATTGCATGTGGTAGAAGGAACAACTCATGTATCTGCTTCCAAACTCTATCTTCTGTTCCTTCTTTGTACCCCAGCTGCACAAAACACAGCTACATCTAAGACTTCAGGAAATGAAGTCTTTTTATTTCAAAGTATACAGAAAAAGTGGGAAATAAAGCTCTGTTTTTCTAAATTTTCTCGCTAAATTCTAAAATACTGTAGTGTTAGAGGAGTATCTGTGCTTAGACTAGAAGTTGTTAGCCATGGTGGGTTTGGTTGGCTCACTTTAGAAAAGCAAGAGTTTCATATAAGGAAAAAAGCTGACTCCTGGCCTTTTAAACAAACAAAAAACCTTAGTCCACCTGCAGGGACACGGATTTATATTAAAGAGGGGCTTCTGGTTGTTTTAGAACAAAAGCAGAATTGAATGGAATATGTTGCCTAGGCAACAACAAAACATCTGAACAGAGTTAAATTATAGAAAAAGCTGGCCAGCAGGGAATGAGTCTGGTGACAATGTCAGAGACTTCCCCTGTAATAACAAGACAATAAAACAGAATATTCCAGAACTGAGCAAACATTTTAGAAACAAACCCCTACTAACTTTATTTACAGCTAAAAAGTTATAAAACCTGCTTCACCACTTTGTTTTACAGCTTGGTCTATAGTGGTGTACAGCTACTTTTGAAGGATGATCTTCCCCATTTTTGTTTTCATCAACTTGCAATCCTTTTAAGATACTCACCAATGCAATCTACAGCTTCAAGTAAAGAGGGAGAGGTATGCAGAAATGGCATGGTCTAAATATGGGGTTTTATTCAAACTGTGCTCCTGATAAAGTCAAGTCCTGATAAAGTTTGCACTGAGTTTAATTAGGTGACGAAATCAGTACTTAAAAGACCAAATTCAAAGTCACTAAGCTCTGGAGAAGGCTTACATTTAGGAAGGCTGGCTTTGCTGGTATTGATTTAGCCCATGGCTGAGAATGAGTTCCTTCCTGTAATACACTTTTCTCATGTCAAGGGGGGTTAAATTAACACTGCTTTTGACTTCTGAATATTTTCTAACTTCATATCTTTCAAATGAGTACAGAAAAGTTTTAAAACAACAACAACAAAGCATCTCATTATGGAGTAAAAAAAGGAGTTTCTATGACTAAGAAATGAAAAGATTTTATGCATCAACTGCCTTGCACATATAATGAGACCAGAGAAAATAAAAAGACAAAATTTATTTTATCTTGGCATTGAAGCTAAAGAACTGTTTGAATAGAGGAGTGATGACATATTTAGTGTCACATCTGTTTATCTGGATGTGGTAATCTAAGGGGCCTGTCAGTGCTGCTTGTCAAGATTTTATAGGTGTGTGCTCGTGGGTGTGGGGGTGGGACATGTGTATGTACACAGTGGGAACGATAAGAGGAACAAAAGGAGGCAATCAAAGGGGTTCAGATACCTAACACTGATTAAGTGATTGACAAAGAATAAGCCAAACAAAGGACAGAGAAATCAAATTGACATCATTTTCCTATTTACCACCTTTAAAAATAAGCTGTTTTCTTGTGAGAAGGAGATTAGAAATGGAGACAGATAGAAAAAAGCCTGTCAGTTAATGGCATAGCCAAGTAAGTAAAGACATTATGAATTTTAATAAGTGTGTTGGCCCTGTACAAATTCTTTTTAAGATAGTGACAAACTTTCAGAAAGGAAATAAGATGGCATTTTTTCATACTGATTATATTGCTTAGAATTAGGTATATGCCAATTCTCCCCTTCCTCACCTCACACCCCCTTCCCCACAGCCCCACTCAAAAAACCTGAAATCTGGTATTATTGTGCATATAAAAAATATTCATTATTAGCAGTTAGGCAGAGATTACAGATGATCCTTTTGTCCTTTATGCTCACTAAGGGTATTTGTAGTTAGGCTAGAGAGACCATTTTGAGGTGGTGTACAACGAGGCAGCTGAAAGGCTGTTAGTCACACTGAGCTCTTCAGTTGAATTTTTTGCAATAGTAGTATGGAAGAAAAATTGGTGCTGCATCAGCTCACTGAATGTAAATCATACTGAAAGAAGGAAAATGTTGTTACAATGCAGCCCTTGGGAATAGAGAAGGTCAGAGATGAAGCAGAAAAAATTCTAACAAGTATGTAATGAGAAAAGTTTTGAATCTTATGCAATCTAAATCTGGCCTCCTTTATAAGTAACTCCTTCTGTCCTGTGTCATTCTTAGAGAATCCCACTGGCCTGACTTTGCAGTCAGCAAGGACATTTGGTTATTGAGGAGCCTTTTTTTTCCCCCTCATGTCTCACTTTTCTGAGCGAGGGTATAGGCTTGGGGAAGATGAGAAATAAGGGGTTGATGGACAAGAGCAAAATCATGAAGGTTTGCTTTTCTTTCTTCCCTATTTTGTTGGTTTTTTGGTTGTTTTTTTTTTTTTTTTTTTATGTTTTTTTCGTTTGGGTTTTTTTTGGGGTTGGTTTTTTTTGGTTTTTTTTGTTTTTTAATTGGGTTGATGGTATCTTTGTGAAAGAATTTCACTGTTACCTTTTGACCCAGGGACAGAAAACTAAATGGATTCCTTAGCCACTTCCAGTCCTACACATCCCCTATTCAGCAAAGCAAACAAGTGTCAAAATCTGGATAGTAAACTCAACTCAAAGCTTGTTAAATTCAGTGTTGGACTTTCTACTGAGTCAGAACTCTCTGCGTCTACCTGAACATGACGTAACAAAATAAGTATTAAAAGCTAGATGCAATAAATATTCTTAAAAAATCAGTTGTCTAAATATCTACTTTATTGCTTATGACTGTTTTGTCTTTCTTAAGGGCTTGACCTCATTGGAAACCTGTTTTCAAGGAGATGTGTGTGGATAAAGGATATTGAATGAAGTGATTGTAAATACATTATTCATTTCTAGTCATTACTGATGACCTTATGTGTTACTTGTGAGTGACAGAGCATAGCACAGGTATGAATGATTGTTGTGAGGTCATCAATCAAGGGCAGAAATTAATTCTGCATCTACAAGTGCCTCATTGCAAATCCTGTGTAGTATAACCATGCTGTTTCAATATTTATGATTTTTGTAATTCAGTATTTTTTAAAATTTAAGTATACTGTCTTGAGGAATGGAAGATGAAAATATATCAACAGGTTTTAATCTAAAAATGTCCTTTTTTACCCGGAACCCTGAGACATCAGAGTATTGTTGGGCTTTTCTGGGAAGGGACAGATTGTGCCTATAGCAAGTTGTATTTATGTTAATAGGAGCTGTGTCATTGAATTTTCAATAAGGACAATGTCTCTGAATTTAGTGTAATCCATATATTTGGAAACAGGTTTTTAAAAAGATGTTATTATTTTTAATTTCCATAGAAAACACTATTAAAGAATTAAAATTATTATAGAGTTTGATAATTTTAATATAGTAACATATAATAGACCAACTTAATACTTTCACAGTGCACCACAGCAGCAAATTAACTCCATTTTAATAAATATGTGTGTATCTCTCATGTATTAAGAAAAAACTGCTCTTGTATTAATGGTGAATTCATAATGGAAGAAATACTTTTGCCCTTGAAAACTGCCTCAACCAGAGATGATGATTTTACTGTATTTATTCAGAGAAGTTATTCAAAATTTAAAAACACTGATTCAATAAATAGGTAGACAGATAGACAGACAGATAAAGAGAAAGAAACATTCAAAATTAATGCCATTAATTATCACTATGGAAGTATGTTGAATCCCCTGCAAATAGGAAGACTTTTAAAACTTAATTTAGATTACCTAAAATAAGACATACTGCTAAGCATGCAGAATTAGACTATTCCAAACAAGTTACACAAATATGAAGACTCTAGGCAAGAATTAATATAGCTTACTGCAATATATTGAAGCTTAGTTCTGTTTATGGAGCATCCAATACAAATCCACCTATTGAAAAGTATTTTCAATATATTTTACTAAGAGTCTTCCTAAGGACAAGCTTCCAGCCAAATTGTATTTTGATCAAGTCTTCCTTAAAATGCAGTTGATGTACTCTATAATCTAGACCCAGCTAGATGGTATGTAAGAAGCTTTAATGTCCAGTCTGTTAAAAGCCTGGCTTGCACACTGAGGCATTGTGCAGACTCTTCTTCTGAAGATGTTCCTCAAATGCCCTAGTGGAACACAAACACATCTCAGGATATTTTTCTACTGAAGCTACAAATTTAAATGAGTCATAATATCCTGCACAGATTTCAAGTCACAAAAACCTGCGTCAAGCAAAACTCAGACCCTCTGAGGATTTATTAGGAAACTTGCAATTGAGAACAGCTTACCAGAAGGCTTTTCAAATGAACTTAAGCCAAATATTGTGGAAAGCATTTCACTTTCATGCTGGGAGCGGTGCAAAGAAGGGTTCATCTGAAATGAGAACTTGTTTGGAGACAAACATTCCAAACCTCGTGGCTAGAGACTGACGAAAGTGAAGGGAGACGAGCACACATCCGATTGATGAGCATCGATCTCACTTTATTGATCCAGCTTACATACTTTTATAGTAGTCTTAATTAAGCTCATACATATTGCAAAACCCGAGCTCATCACTGGTTACAGATTACACACCAACCCCTCCCTTGTTGTTAATACCTGTGGTTTCTTGTTGAGGCTAATACTTGTTTTTCTCATCCTGCTGTTGACTTGCTATTGAGCACCCTTCAAGGACTCCATGTTTTCCACCATGTTTTTCTCATCACTTACCCAAGGACACGGTGTTTATTTTTTTAAGGAAAAAGTCTGAGAACTTGCTGCTTACAGTTGCCTTTTACTTCTTAACCAGCTGTATATGATCATGGCCTTTTTCTATAAGCCATGTCTGAACAAAGCTCTCCACAAGAGACAATGCTCAGCCATGCACTGCTGAAGAGAAGGTGCTGCACACCTTGGCTCAGCAGCTGTGGGCCCAGATGACAGCTCTCAGTGCAAAGAGCAAACTACACCCTAATTCCTACAGGACCAGGGTTAGACACCTAATGACACCTTGCTGAGATTATTAACAAAACATAAAAGTTTGGCTTTATAACCTGACATTTTTATTGATAAACCAAAATGCATCAAGCAGTAAACAGGAAAAAAAAAAAAAAAAAGGCACAAGTTACACGAGGAGAGTGTTTTGTTTTAAGAATGAAACTTTGTTTTAAGAATGAAAATCTTTGTGAGAATAATCACCCACTCAGATAACATCCCCAGGGACATGGTGGAGCACCTACCACGCTTTCAAGAAGTTGTTGGACAGGGTGTCAGACAAGCTTGTCTTGGCTCCCTTTCCCACAAAAAGTTGGACTGGATCACCTCTTAAGGTCCTTACAACCTGAGCTGAATTGTTTTATGATTCTATCGCTGTCTCACCTCATCAGACATAACTTTTCCAACAAATTTTCCTCAACATTGAAGAGCACACCACAATTCCCCAATGTCTTTAGTTTTTCAGAAACTATCTAAAAAACAATATCTAAACTATCTAAAAAACAGTATTTTAACTGTAATTGGGACTAAATACTGACAAAACCCACCACTGCCTCTCTCCCTGTGCTCTGTGGGAAGCAGGAAGGGGTTGAGGGAAAATAAAGGTGTTTTTAATGGCTTATGTTTCTTCTCATTATCCTGCTGAGTTTGTCAGTATTAAATTCACTTAATATCTTTAAGTCGAGCCTTTATCTCAACTCATGAGCCCTTCATTAAATTTTCTCTCCTCTGTCCAGTTGTGGAGAGGAGTGACTGAGAGGCTTTTGTGGGCGCTAGGAACTTGGCCTTCATCAAACCTCAACAGTAGGCCATTTTATGGTTCTATGATTCCAGCAAAAAATTAAAAATCATAAGAAATTCAACAACAGATGATGATATCTCATGAGATATTTATTTAAGCAAAATAGGGATTAATTTCAATTCCCATCTTTTTCCAAAGAAGAATCTAAAAGAAATTACAAAGCAAATCAAAGAGTGGGCAAATACTTGGATTGGACTACTCAGAAGATGGGAAATTATTACAGTAGCAGTATGCAAAACTGATTCTTTTCCTACAGAAGTTTATGCAAGATTCTATCCAAAATCAAATGTCAATTAAAAAAAAAAAAATCAGTTTGAAGTTTCTGATTTGATTCATGCACAAATTCCCTGCAACATCACTGGGATCACCCTTCTCTGCCCTGCTGCAAGTAGCTACAACAACTTAGGTAGCTCAGCTTGCCAATTAGGATTGTGATTTGACTTATAGTAACAAGAGCTGCCTGGAAAAATTTCATTAGCACATCGTTAATTCCCCATATATGTTTTTACACAAAAAAAGAAAAAACTGACATTGCTAAAAAGTCTTATTTCAAAATAACGAAAAAAGCCACCCTGAAATAGAAAAATTCCCTGGAAAAAAAAGCACAGGTGTAACAGTGAACAAGAATATTTATCAAAACACTCAGCTCATTTTTAGGTCTTTTTTAATCTCCTTTTTAATGCCTTCTTTCATTTTTTAAATTTTTTTTTTAAGAATATATACATATAGTAATATCTATACCTGTTGCATTTCAGTTGGAAAAGTTGTTTTGTTTCTCTGTATTAACAGAGAGCCAAGCATCTATTTAAATTCAAATTTTGGTGCAAATTATTATCAACCAGCAAATACCTATTGTACTTCATCTCTCCATAGACAGACTTTTCAGTGTCAATTCAAAGTGAAGATTGTGGCCTTTCCTTACTGAAGCCCTACTGGGAAAAACCTTTTCTTTATATGCTGCTGTAACAGCTGCAGCACCAGCAGTGGTTAAGATGTGCATTCATTCATACTCCACCTTCAAAATTTTGAGATTTCAATTGTACAGAAGCTTCACAGAATGTCCTTGTATTTGCATTAGTCTGTGGAGACTATCTCTGTGGACAAAAAGCAATCTCATCTTGAAATCCAGAGGGTATCACAACAAAAAGGGTGAACAAACAAACAAATTGAAAATAAAATAAATATATAAATTTCTGCAGCTAAATCTGGCATTACACCAAAGGACTAAGAGTTTCAACAGGACATAGATCTACACAGTTGTCATGGTCTGACCATGGCACAATGGCAGTGCCCCCATGAGAATACCCTCTCCCT
>JAHXMQ010000807.1:60697751-60712736 GCA_020466415.1 Ammodramus savannarum pratensis
GCACATCCCAAAAGAAAACCTACTTCCTGTCAGTGAAACCACGACAACTGTGGAACAGAGATTGATTTTTTCAGCAATGTCCTCCCGTTCTCAAGTTGAATATACTTTCTGGAAAATAAACACCTCTTTCTACTCTTTTGCTTTCTACTCTTTTTGCTTCTACATGGTCCAATTAGCATTTAAATCAAAAGCAGGTCAGGCTGACATATAACAAGCTATGTCTCCATATATAATGAACATGTGCTCAAAGCACACATACATGATTTTTTTCAAAGTCTTGGAAAATATAAACAAGGGCTAAGATTAAAATATATGTTGCCAGATGTTCAAACTGAATAACACATGTAAATCCACCAAATCCAATATGAGACAAGATGGGGAGCTGATCTGCTTTCTCAAGGTTCAGTAGAAACAGAATATAAAAGTAGTGAGGGGAATTCTCTACAGCAGTTACTATGACTACACCTCAGTTATGGATGCTGTGCACAACATTACACAGCTCTTAGTATTTTCTCTTGTTAAAAAAAACAAAACAAAAGATCCAAATAGCCAAACTCATAAGAAAACCCGACCACCCCCACCCAACCCCAAACAACAAAACCAGAAACTTTTTTGTTCCAGTACATTATTTGTTCCAGTACAAAAGCATCCAAAGTTTCAAGAATTACCTAGTCCTGTCCTATCTTTGTCTGGTATCCTCATTTGAGGAAGATGTCACACCATCTCCTTTGGATGCAAATAGCTTCTAGGCTTGAGTTTTCTAATTTTCTGCAGTGAAGATCTCAATCAGCAGGGGAAGAAAACACAACTGACCTGAAGGTCTCACCTATAACCTTTCTCAGACTTGTAATTGAAATTTGAGATGTAAACTGTGCAGTGTAAAAGCCTTCTTTGGCTTGTTTGAAAAGCTGAGCAAAATGCACTTGCAAGTCTGTTGTCTGTGTAAGAACACAGTGACCATGACTTTGTGCAACTACTGAATATGTTGATGTACACAACTGAGACTATGAAGTTCAGGACTTATGCCTTTTACCTGTCACACTTCTGCCTAATGTGAATATTCTAGAATATTAATTTATTTTTAGGACATGCTTCAAATAATAATATAAAATGGTCCCAGACATTCATGTTTTCAGGCAAACTTTGTCGATCTTGTCTTCTACAAGTATAAAAGTGCTGCTGATAGTAAAATGGCAAGTATTAAAGAGCCATGATACTCTTCTTAGCTAAATATTTACTTATTTGACAGACAAAAAAAACCAAACATCACCCTTAGAAAAGATGGTGCATTGATTACACATCGAGACACATGATTAGAATCCAGGTATTCTGTTCTTCAGTGTTTTGCTCCTAACCAGCAGTCCCCACTATTGTGGAGAGTCCACAATCCACTGCATTTTTAGTATAATGTAATCATCCCAAAGTACTCATACAATTAGATACTTTTGACTTCATTATTACTGACGGAATCTGGACTAATTAATAATTCCCAAAAGAACACTTAGCATAATCTACATTTTGACAATAGAGCATGAAAATTAAAAGAACAAATGTATGCACATTTCCAGCTGCCTTTGAATTATGATGTGACATTAATAATTTGTTATATTCATTGCTCAGCATTTATTGAAACTGCTCATAGAGCAAGATAAACATAATTAAAATTAATGAAACCTAAGGAATACACAGAGGATCAGAAGTCAATGTCAATTTTATTTGCTACTTACAGACAACTCTGAAGTTAAAGGTTTGCTTTTATGTGATTGATAGTTGACTGGTATATGATTAATTGTCAGGTTTCTTATTTTACTGCTACTGAAATTCTAGTAAGAGGTTACCAAAATGAAAGCAATTATTTATGAAACAATTCAGTGGCAACTTTTGCATTTACTCCAAAGCAGTTCTTTGAGGGATGGAACTTATAAAACTTTAATATTTTGCAATGAAATTCTCCTGACCGTTCTGACATTACTGTCTCTTTAATTTTAGTTAAAAGCAGAAGAGTTGGCATATCTCTAATAAAAGATCATTTTACCAGTATGTTTATTATGTGATCTCTATCTAAAATCAACTTTTTATCCTGGTCTTAGATATTTCAAAGGTTTCTTCTAAATATCATTCTGTAACTTCAATAAATTCTTTGGATAGTCTTAGAGTCCCAATAAGAGCAATAAGCTTTCAACTTCTGCCTTGCCCATAGGTGGGAAGTAGACGGCTGTCATCCAAGAGTTTGCATCCCAATAGCATTTCCTCAGGCTATTATTATATGTATCATGGGATTTGACTTCACTTCAATTATTTTTTGTATGGACAGGCTTGTCAGGTGCTATGGGAACCTTATCCTGTTTACAGGCAAGGCTTACACTTCTGAAAAATGTTAGTTGCAAATAATACATTACAAGATTTAAACAGAATTATGCAGTAGAACTACGTCAAATCACTTTAACTGAGGATACAGCCTGAATTCATTGTTGGAGGCAAGGAATCAGGGCAACTGGAGTTTTACTACCAAGTTTGACCCTCCTTTGCTTTATTGCTACCAACTGTCCACACTTGTGTCTTGAAGCGCACCTCAGTGAGAAGACGAAATATTTTGGCTGATATGAAATGGTTCACCTTTCTCCTTTTTTTTCACCATGTTGTCCTTAACTAACATTTGGATACAGATGGACTGTGTTCTATACAGCATCTAGCCCAGGAAGTGTTAAATTTGTTCTTCTGCACAAAGCATGTCCAGGTGATTTTTCAATTTGCATGAAGAGTTATGGCTACTCATTGATATTTCAGGGAGAGTATGTTACTTTATGCCACATCAAGGGCTTTAACTGTCATCTTTTATTCATTCAAACATTTTGTTGCAACTTCAAAGAGCTAATGACATTGTAATAAACAGATAATATATTTACAATTTTAACTGCCAACAAAGGCTTCTAAACTAATGACTCTTGAATAATTTTCATCTTGTTTCCCACTCAAACTTCTGATTTCTTTGAATGAAAAAACAGAAGAAAAATAAGAAAACTTAGACCTTTTTTTTCCTCAACTGACATCAGCAACCAAGTAGCAGACCAAGAGGATTACATATCTTGTATGTTTCTTGGCTGACAAAAGCCACCAAACTGTAGCACACCACATTAGCTGGCAATTTGAGATGATCTGCTCCCCCTCCAAAGTCTGTTCATTGGTAGTGGAGGTCACAAATTCAATGCCATCTTGTCTACTTTGCACTGTTTTCTGGGATGGGCACTTGTTTTTGGACTCCCTGTGGTTTGAATACATCACACCGAGCCTGACTCATGTCTCTTCTGAGTTAGGCTCGCCCTGCATGATGCCAAGCCAACACGTAATTTTCTGTTTCCACCACTGGGTAGTAGAGACTACAAATTAAGTGGAGAGTATCTCCACTGGGGACTTTGGAAGCCTAGCTGATCTGGATATGAGTGACAACATTCTAAATGGAAATAGATACAAGAGGCCTAAAGTACCCCAAAATTCAATTTGACATTAACTTGGATTCAGTTCATATACTTCTTATGAAGAGTGCTGAGAGGGAGAGAATTTATTTTGAAAGATAAATATACATACGTATATATACATAGAAAAACAACTACACACGGATAAGAAAAGCTTTGGAAGATAAAAAAAAGGATGCAAGGAAGGAATTATATTATTGTAGTGGAGCTTTGTTTTTTATCTCCTGTTTTTCAAAGTTCTCATCTGGGATGTTCTTTTCAGACTGTTTTGTCTCTCAGCATATATGTATGGCAGAATTTTAAACGTCTGTGCAAAAGAACTACAAAGTCAGAAAAAGTGGCTCCAAAAATAATCCGCAAGTGCCTCCAAAAAAAGATTATCTTCCCATTTAGGAAATGAGTACATTAAGAATCATTTAAACTATGGCCTATTATTAAATTTGACTTTCATCTGAAGAGCTTGATTACTCTCGTTGGCAACTTTTGAAATTACAATCCTGTGTACAAAATTGCAGGAGACTTGCCCTTTTATTTTTGAATATTTCCTTCTCCAAGGCTAAGTACAAATCAAACGTGCTTTTTGCCCAAATTCTACTTTTATTTTTCTTTTATTTTTAATGAATAAACATGAAACAACAGCGTATGCAGATAAATCCAGAACCTGCACACATAGCCTTCTAAAATTTGGCTCACAAGTACAAGCAAGTAACATATATTGATCTACATCAACACTGAACTTCTCTGGGTTGTTAGCTGCTATTTCTTTCTTGAACTGTCACAGAATTATCACATCAAACTGTACAGAAAGTCTTACTTATATTGAAGATTGGTTCAAAACCAGCTGACATGCAGTCCCATGAGACCTGTGATATTCATAGCAAGTATCATTCTCAACATGAATGGAAATGCTAGTATAATGTCAATCGACTGTGCACCCAGATGTGCCACAGATTTAATAAAGGGATCACCATAGTCCATCCAGATCACTCAATAAAAAAGGTTATTTCTGTGATTCTACAGTTCCATACAATCCACTTATTGTTTGCAAATTTATGTAGCCATGACTTAAATTGCCAATTCTAATTTTGTTGAATTGCCTAATGTAAAGGACTGTCTTCATCTGGCTGCTAGAGCTTTTGTAGGTAATGCCATGATGGTTTTTTTCCTAATGAATGGTGAAGTTGAGCAATTCTAGATTTCAGTGAAATGAAAATTATCCTCTGGAAGCTGCTTTGCCTCATTTTCTTAAGCCAGTGAAGAAACTAATTGCTCTATCTTATTAACTAAATACCTTCACAAATT
This sequence comes from Ammodramus savannarum pratensis, assembly GCA_020466415.1. NCBI lineage: Eukaryota > Metazoa > Chordata > Aves > Passeriformes > Passerellidae > Ammodramus > Ammodramus savannarum. The sequence continues at coordinate 60,702,527 of JAHXMQ010000807.1, forward strand.
ATTTTGTAAACCCTCATGTTGACAAGATTGTTTTTTAACTAGTTCTACTGCAGTGTAACTCATCCTATATAATATCATCTCCTTCACCCCACCTGAAATCCTACAATTCTGAGTACAGCTCCTGGCTAATTATAATTCCTGCTGGAAAAAACAAATCAAAACAAAAATCTCAACAAAAATAAAGCACTGAAAGTTCTCTAGATGCATAAATATTCAACACATTTAAAAATAAAAAATTCTGTCATTGTTTCTCCAAAAGATTCTGAAATATAAAGAAATATCAGAGAGAAGAGAGGAGAGGAGAGGAGAGGAGAGGAGAGGAGAGGAGAGGAGAGGAGAGGAGAGGAGAGGAGAGGAGAGGAGAGGAGAGGAGAGGAGAGGAGAGGAGAGGAGAGGAGAGGAGAGGAGAGGAGAGGGGGAAGAGAAAAAGACATATACAAAATGGAAACAATGGGTAGGATGACAAAGGCAAAATAAGAGAAAGAAAAATTCTGCAGATAAAACTTGATCCAATGCTCTCCTTGAGCAGGGGTTCTCTGATCCTCTGTTTTTAAATGCTTTGTCAGAACCTACATTACTGTGCTCGTTAGAATAGCATTTTGTTTTTTAGTGATTTAGATGTTGTGCCAAAATGCCAACATACACAATGACAGCAGCATTCAGACAGTACTTCTCTTGACAAAGTGGTCACAGATAGATGCTTTTCTTGATGTTTTACTGTCAATCAATACAATGAATGAGCTAACCATCAATGGTTTCTGAGTAAGCCTTAATGCATATTAAGACACTTATGCAAGTACAAAGAGGACACTTAGCTCTGAATTAGGTCATTTGTCTTGCGTTTAAAAGTATTTTTGGAAAAAAAATATAGCTTCATTGTCTATAGATGCAGAGATGGTTGAAACAGAATACCTGTTGTTGTGAGTGCATGTATAAATTAGGAGTGATCTGCTCTGAATATGTTAGTTATTGAGCTACTGAAAAAAATCCTGACTGCTGCCAGAGGCAATGCATTACCCACAGCAGAGCTGAATATGGGATTCTGTGCTTTGCTAAACTCATTCCTTCTAATGCTTCACACTGTCCAGACTGCCTCTCAGAACTTGCACTAAAAACTGTGTGGTTTCTTTGCAAGGATTAAACCACATATGCAGCAGGAGAGTGACCAGAAATTTTTGTGGTTCTCAGAGTAGAAAAGATACTTCAATGGAGAGTTTACTTCTGTAACCAAGACACTGAATATTTCTGTGCTGTTTTTGTCAATAGACCCCTATTTTTTTGCTGAAGTCAGGCTTTTTTACCTATGATGGTAACTGGTGAGTGATCTCTCCCTATTATAGGTCAATCCACATGAGTTTTCTTACATTTTCTTCTCCCTCTCTAGTTGAGGAGGGGAGACAGAGCAGCTTTGGCGGGCACCTAGCATCCAGCCTGAGTCAACCTACCATGAAAGCATAAAATTGAGATTAAAATGCTGCTACACAGCTTTTTGCCTATTAAATCTTGATTTATAGGTCAAACAATGAGATCTCTGTAGGTAGCAATGGATGACACTAGTCAGGATTTGGTCAAATATGAAAAGCAGAAGCAGCAAAGATGTCAAAATCTTTCCACACATTGCTGTTGTTTCTCTTTTTTTTTGTGGGTTTGGGGTTTTTTTGGTTTTTTGGAAAAATGCAGTTTCCTGTGACAATCTGATACTTCCAAGATGAAAATAACTGTTTAATTTAAGAGCCGAAACCTGACCAGACGGAATCCTGAACAATCTGCTCGGCTGGCACTGCCTGAAGAGAGAAAGCAAACTGGACCAGATGATTTCCAGAGTTCTTTTCCAACCCTAGTGATTCTGTAAGTCTATTAATCTATTTTCTATTTTTGCAAAAACTGCTACAGAAGCAATGCAATAAAGTCTACTTGCACCAGTCTGCCACCCCTAGCCAAAGAAGCCTCTCATTTGAGCTTGTTTCCTGCAGTTAGACTCCATGTTATTTAAAGAGAAACCAGGAATAATTTACAGCATTTTGGCTGCAGTCTATCACACCAATGAGTCTTGAACATAAAACTGTGACAGCAAGAAAATCCAATGTACATATCAAAGGATTTGGAGCCCTGATGCTTCATATGCAAACTTTCAGAATTAATTTACAACATCAAACTTCCTCCCGAAGTACTCTGTAAAGTTTGAAGGGATTTTTCCCTTCTGGGTGTTGTGAAGTGGTGAAATGAAGACTTTTCCAAAATACACTGAATTTTCTTTCAAAGAGGATTATGTTGTCTCTAAATGTTCCCACTTATGAAGAATATTCTTTCAACTGTTGTAAGCAAAAGAAGGATGTTTTTTTCCTGCATCATTTCAATATACCCAGTGCCAGACCCCATGGCAATGCAAGTTCAGCTGTGCCAGGTGAACTAGCTATGAAAAAGACATGATGTGAGATCAGGATGGTCTATGAGAAAGTTTGCCTTAGGTTGTCAACAGAATTTAAATTTTTTCCCGTATACCCTTTCCTCCCCCTTTATGAGCAATAAAGGACTTTAAACACTTTAAATTTTTAAATCTGCATCATGTGATAGCAGTGATAAATTCAATCTCTCCTTAAATAATGTCTATTGCAACAGTAAATCCATAATGTGACCAAGCATTAATCATTTAACAATAGAATATATAATGTTCTCTAATTAATGGCTTTTTTTCCCAAATTTTATGCAACATGCTTATCATTGCAGTATGCAACATCATTGCAGGAGTCAACTTCAGAACCAAAAACTATGAATAATAATTAAGGATACAAATTATAAAATATAATAACTTGAAGATACTTATAATTTAAGAAATAATTCCTATTTTATGGAAATGAGAAATTAAATTCTCAGGCCAAAATATTATTGCTTTACAAAGTTGGGTTTTTTTTACCCTGATGATATTCATGGGAGAAGTTGAACTTTATTAAAAAGCTAATCTGTATGGATATGTGTGCATACATGAAAGATGAATATTGAGTAAAATAATCACTACCTTGGGAAAGGTATTTGATTAATTAACACAGGCAAAATAAAAAGTCTAAATTATTTCATATTTCTGACTTAAAAGCTAGTGTTTGATTAGACTGTCATGGAAACTGTCATATGTGGTCTGATTAGCACTTAAAAATTACTTGCTTTAAGAATACATAGTCTCTACACAATAAAAAAATCATGACTCCATAGGAGAGAATTAGAGATAATTATCTCATTTTTTGATGAGAGTGAATTGAAGTATTAGGCATTAAGTCTTCCTCAAAATAAGTCATGACTACTTGATTTTAAATTCACACAGATAACATTATTATTACTGGCATCCAGTCTCACACTGATTACTCCAATAAAATTACTTACTGCCAAAGTTAATTTCTAGAGGTTCTGCTAAATGAGAGCCTTGAAATTTGGTTCATTTTCTGTTGCCAACTATGAAAAACTTAAATATATGACCTTTTGGCCTCCCATCATATACCTGTTACAGACATAATACTCTCTCAAAACTAGATTATCTGCTATGCACGTCCTGGCTCTGGAGTCAGTGTGTGACAAAAGGGGCATTGCCATGTAAATGCAAGGAAGGGCAGTCTGCCTGCAGCCAGAGTCAGCCCACTCCACTAAAGGTCTTACCAAGTCCATGCAAAGTATTTGGAGCTCACTCTTGATGTTATTCTTCTAGTAGTGGGAGGCTGAATGGGGAGGGAGTCCAAGGACAATTGTGTAATTCTGAATTCAACAGCAGTGTCCAAGCACTGAGTGGTTGGGAATGACAGGTCCTGGACAACCCTGGCACTACTCTCCAAGCCAAGCCAGTTAAGAGAATGATTCTCACTCACTCCCAGGCAGCTGCAGAAGGAGAGCTAGCAACACTCAGTTATGTTGCATGTTGTGCTTACTGCCACAGCACACCTCAGCAGCAGCAGTTTCAGAAAAAAGGGCATTAGACCCTAAGGAGAGACTGAATCCTTTGCTATTGTGGTGGCACCAGTGACCCCAGCCCAGGCAAATTAAAGCCCAATCTGCTAAGTGTACAAACTCTAGCCCAGACTGACCAAGACAGAAGTCAATCTTGTAGAAGGGAAGCACACCTAACCTCAGCAGAGAGGAGCACAGTCACCCTCATGGCACAGCAATGCTCCCAGTGGGGACAGCTGCACAGTGCCAAAATCACCTCCTGCTGTTGTCCAAGGAGTGATGAAAAGGGAAAAGGAGTCTTGGAAGAGGCTTATAGGAATAGAATGAATTCCTTCAAGCAAGCATATGTTTATTAACAGATTTCAAGCAAAAAATCACATTTCTATGTCATGCTCTGCAAAGGTGGGTGCTATTGCCTGCTAAATTGAGAAAAAATAATGCCACAGGGTGAGCAAGTGCCAACACAAACAAGAGGGTATAATGTTCCAAGCACAGCAGGGTGATCAGCAGCAAGATCAGGATACAAAACAGCACTTGCTGGACTTGAATATTCTCCATTAAACCAATTTCTCCATTGAACTTTATTGTCTTACAGTCAACTCTATGTCAATCATGATATATGTGAAAAATTCAAATTTGAGCAAGTTCTGTCACTGCCCTGCTGAGTGAAAAGGAAGAAATAATTTCTTTTATGTACTTCCTTAGCTTCATGGCCTGTGGTACTGGCAAAATGTGCCTGCCCTCTGTTTGGGGCCAATAGAGAACTACATTGTTCATAATTCGCATATTTGAAGGACTTCTTGTACTGACGGATGCTCTCAGCTCTATTTTTTACAGAGTTTCACTTTTAATGTATACATTTCTCCTTCTTCTCCATAGCCTGGTGATTTTGATTTATACGCACTGTAGGTCAACTATAAAAAAAAGTTTTGATTTTCTGATATCTCTCTTTGAAAATGAAATGGCTCTTTTGAGGAGTAAAACTTGGCATAGAGCAGAGAAAAAAGTGGAGCACATATAAATAAAAATATCCTTGTAGCCATAGAAGGATGATGATGAGGGTTATCAAAACTATATATGACCTTTATTCCCTCTGCTTCTGGCAGTTTCTGAAAACCAGAAGACTTTGCTGTGGTAACAGCTGAAACCCCTAAGGCATATATATGAGTATTATAGTGTTCCCATACTGAAATGTTCCAAAGCTAGAGAAGTTTTTATTGAGCTGAAATTTTAGAATTAAATCAAAGAAAAAATAAGGCCCACACACTGAAGATCTCAAAGAAACATAACAGGTATTGATATTGACAGTTAATACACTGTAATTTGGGCAGATGTCATCCTTATCTGCATAAAGGCATGACACAATTAACCAATAATTACGATTGTGAAATATCTCAAAATAAATAATGATTATGTTATGCGTAATTGGGCCAGAGTGCATGCAATGAACATTTCAAAGGCCTGTTGAGCCAGGAGAATATTTTCTGAGCTTTTTTAGTCGTCTTAAATGTTTCACAATTCCTCCAGTAATTTTCTCTAAATTTTTTACTAGTTTTACTTTCATTTTCAATTAGGCTATTCTAATCAAAATTTAAATTAAAACACTGAGTCTAAGCAGCTTCTAACATATTTGAAACATTTCTTAAGTGAAAAAATAAAGCCAGAATACATGCAATGGTCTTCATCAGACCTTGTTTTCCTCATTACAAAGCTGAATATGTTATCTTAGATGACTTGGAAATTATTTCTACCAAAACTTCTTACTTTAAAGAAGTTACATATTCCTTGTTATGATTTATTGATTTATCCATTGTAGATTTCGTTCTTTAGTGCTGAGCTGTAACTGTATTCTGGGGCATAACTTTATTATATGTTCATTTACTTGCTTTGCTGAGGTGCTGTCTATTATTTTCTAAACAGTGATTTTATGTTTGAATTTTCTTAGCACAGCAGAAAAGCTCTGAGTAGATAAGGAAGTGCTCTGCTCCCACTTTTGCTCTCCATTCCACAGGGATGCTATGACTAGTAAGGGAGAAGGAAAGAAAAAGCTGCCATTTCAGCTGGAAGAGTACCTTTTCTTCCTACTCTCTCCTCTAAGAGCTAAAATTTAAGTCTATAAACAATGTTTTGTGACCTGCATTGTTTTGTGGCTCAGCTACTCTCTTCTGAGAGGAAAAAAAAGACAAATTAGACAGAATTCGTTTTGCTATGTTTAGATGGAATTACATGAACGAGAAAGAAAGTAAAAGTGATCTGTACTTAATCTATGTAAGGACTGCTGGATCTATGATACTCATTACTTTTTAGGTGATCTATATAAAGTTGGTTGCCTAGTTTGCAGAAAACAGTAAGAAAGGATTTGGAAGAAATCAAAATTAAACACACTATGTTGTAAAATAGAAAGTAACACAGGAAGAAATTAAAGAAAACCAAGAATGAAGATTAACCTAAATTGTATGAGCTGCAGCAGAAAAAGCATAGCAGCCATGAACTGTAGGAGGAAGACACCTTTCTTAGTACATAAACAAAAGTCATCAGTCTCAGAGATAAGTCAAAAAACCAACATAAAGTTAATAACTAGTCATTGGAAACCTAAACTGAGCAACAGGCCTATTCTGAATCCACGTCTAACAGAAAAAGTACAGCACTCTTGACCTTCCAGGAAATTGTTGCATGCAAGTGTATTATCCCTGCAACAAATGAAAAATTTCACCAATGGTTTCCTGCATTTTCTCCCCATACTGTTTGACCACTGCTAATTACAATTTTCTCCAAGTTCACAGATCATTTTCCTGAACATATTCTTTGAATAGATTCTCTTTGAATTTAGGAGGATTTTGTGAAAAACCATAATTTATACTTCTGCAATTGAAATAGATTTAATTTTCTTGGTAAATGTAGGGTGACAAATCAAACCTAAATCCTCTGTTATACTGTAAAAATACAACTAAATATTGACATCTAACTTAAAGGAAAAATTAAGACAGAGCAATAATGACATATTGTCTTATATCTGCAGATATTAATGTGACACCATTTTTGCAGCATCTGAGCTCCACCTATTTTTCACATCGGTCATATATTGTTATGTCCGCTGCTAAAAAAAAAGTTCTCCCATTAAACTACAAAAGAGTGCAGAAAATTATAATTGTGAAAAAATGACATCTCTTAAAAGTAGTTTCACTCTATTAAAAAAAGGAGCATAACATGCTGTCCACATCCTACCATGCTCTATAAATTGTCCAAAGTGACTTATGAGCCTCTCTTTCTGAGCTGGAGGGAATGTGGAAGCACAGGACACTATGCATATTTGGAAGCAACATCCTTAAAAGCAACCATGCTGGCAAGAGATCAGGTAAATTTGCTATAAGATGTGGGGGAAAAAGTAAATAAAAAGGGAGCCTTTTGCTTCAGAGAGTGTTAAGCTTTCACAGTGTGCAGCAATCTGTCCCTTTGTGTACACAGGAGATCTGATGAGTCATCCTACATCTCTGCTGGCAGTGAGAAACAATCTTGCTCTGTGTTGAAGATCAAAACCACACACATGTGTGGGCCATAGTGGAGATAAAAAACAACCAGCCTTGAAAGGAAAGAGGAGTAATTATGCTGTTAAAAATAATAATACATATTAATTATACTGCTGTAAAAGCCATGTGTCTTTCAAGTTTGGCAAAGGCTTTTGCAATCTCAGTGGAGTCTATTTCTATTGGAATTCTTTCCCCAATGTAAGTATAGCAGTATAGAGGTTTGTGTTTGGCTTTGCACTGTGTAGAACTCACCCTTTTTATTTGTCCAGTTCAAAGAGAACAGATTTTTTTCTCTTAGTAGGACAGAGAAGTATAATCAGTACTTCCCTGCACAGTTTCCAATTCAGTTGAATGAAAGGAAAGTTCATTGGCAATGGGAAGGGTTAGGGAGTACTCTCAAATTGTCACAGCCTTCACAGCCTGAAGACCCTTTCCTGAAGATGCTGAACCAGACAGATATCTGATTGAAGAATCCAAATCCTTGCACCACACATATCATCAGTGTCAGCTTACACTGAACCCAGCACAGGGCTTTGTGGTTACACAGGCAATGAAGAAGTTATTTGCTTTCAACTCCACAAGAGTCAATTTTATAAAGAGCAAATATAGTATATAAAAAATCGTTTTATTCATTTACACATTAAAGTAAAAAAGCCCCAACAAATAAAACCCACCTCTGCAGCTGCTTTAGGACATGGCAATAAACACTCCCCTCCCCTGTTGATATTAGAACTGGTTAAGATACAAACTTGCTTCAAACAGATTGGAATATATAATTAATTTTTACTTCTACATTGAATAGGTCCTCATAGAGGAGGTTATAAGTGTTCCAACACTAGCAGCTCCTTATTCTGCTTTTCACAGAAATTTATAAACATGATCAAGAGGGAAGCATTCTAGATAAGAATCTACACTGATCCTTATTAAGATCTTTCACACACAGTCAGAATCAAACACTTGAGAGGAAAACATCACTTGTGAAAGTACACACTGAAATTACCTTAGCCCAGTTTGGATTCCTCTTTTCCCAGGTTAACATTTGTTTCTGCCAAACACTTTCTCCCTTTCCTCGGCAGTTCTGCAGTCAGTTCTACAATATGACAGAAGTTCATCATATGGCGTGCAAATTTGGGGATGTCACTGAAACTGGACTCTACCTCTTGTCTGTAGATGGAGACAAGTCCACAAAGGCAGTTCAACTGTGAAGAGTATAAGGAGGATTCCTCAGGATCCATTTCCTCCCCATTGACCAGAGGGAGCACCCACAGTGACTACACACTAACTATAGTCCTTCAGGTGCAAACAGTTTATTTACTTACTTAAAATAAAAGGCCCATTTCTCTGCATTGAATATATCTAGATATGTACTTGGCTTAAAATTTTTTAAGGTATGATTATTTTTCAAGTTGGAATGATAATTTGAGGTGTATATTTTGGGGTGCTAAATTTGGGTAGGAAAATAAGCAGGGCTATTGAAAATCAGGATGCAAAGGAGAAAATGCCACCAGAGGAGATCTCATTAACTTTTGTTTTATCCAAATCTGCAGCGAAAAGTTTTCTTTTCCTACAGAATATCACTAGTCTTATCAACATCTGATCAACATCTGAACAGCTGAGCAACTAAAATTAAAATCAGCTCAGCTTCAGTTCTATTTGCCCTCATGGAACTGCTACTCAGCTCAATTTAATACAAACAAAATTGACACTGCCTTTTTATGAGGGCACAACTGAGAATCTGTACCTGCAAACTACCCCTTTACCTGTAACACAGATTCAAAAAACATCAAAACTAGAGCAAAATGCAATTTCCTCTGAACAGCAGCCTATGAAAGAAGAAGGGAATTGGATTATGAGAGACAAAGAGATGAGGTGTCAGTTCCCATTTTGAAATGAGCTATCAAGAGGCACCGCTTAAGGAGAGAGATTGAATAAGCATATTTCAGTTCTAACAGCTTTACTCCCTGCAATGTCACTAAACAATAATTATAATGCATTGTAAGTGATCCAGAGAGTCCCTGCATAAAGAGAAAAAAACCCACAATTTAAAAGGGGCAGGAGCTAATGCCTCCTTCAGTTACTGTAATTTGTGTTAGTAGAGGGCTTCCTAACGTGTGTGTTACGTAGCTCAGACACCTGAAAATTAAACACTGCAAAATCAGGATTAGATCATGACAAGTTTAATTTGCAAATGCCCTGTCTTTGTTTTGCATTATAGTTACCATTAAAAAAAAAAATAATCATATTATATTTTAGTTTTCTTTTGCCACTTCACAGTACAGCTTTTATAGTGACAGATGTGCCATTCTGGCAATCTGCAAATGTGGCTCAGCACTTTCATCACTAAGACCCATTCCAAGGGATTCATAGCATAGCTTGGAAATAAAATCTTTTCTGTATAAAGGACTCCATCTCAAACTGAAAGGAAAAAAACCCAAATACAAAAGAACACAATTTTTTTTTCCTATCTTTCAGAACTGCATGAGATAGAACAGAGTGGATGAAGGCTTTCTCTGAAATATTTAAAAACATGTCTTTGTTTTCTCTACTGTCATGAAATAAAAGACATCTGATCAGGAAAAAGTAACCTACCAGTGATTTTTTCCTTGAACTCATGCACTGGACTAATGTACTTCTTCTAGGCTAAACATTCATTAGCATAAAAATGTGACCCTTGTTAGTAGCAAGGTGTTGTAAGTTCCGCACCATTTGATGAGGTGAAGGGAGACGACCATCCGATGTGCATCGAACTCCGG
>JAHXMQ010000807.1:60712836-60745970 GCA_020466415.1 Ammodramus savannarum pratensis
CTCCATAAGCCATGTCTGAGCAAAATTCTCCAACAGCAAGGAACTCAACAACTGGCTTAGAAGTCAGATTTCTTCCTCCTTTCTCCTTCTTGCTGTGAACAGTACCTCTTCCATCTATAATTTATGTGGGATCACAACAACCAATTTAACTCATGGTTGGAATTATCTTTTATTAAACATGCACAGATGAGAATTTCTTTGGTGTAATACTATAAGACAGGACCTTTTTGTGCCCATTCATGCATCTACTTTTGATTTATATGTTTCATTTTGTGTTTTTGAATAGTCACATGCTCTTTAAATTGCAATGATTTTGCTATGGTACCTTTCAGTTTTCCCGTTATGCACAAAAAAGCAATCCAATTGATAGGATTACTCACACACAGAAATAGCTTACATGACTAAGCAATTAGTGAACAGAGCAATGTAAGCTAACAGTCCATCAGAAAACAGACTTCTAGCTAAAACTGTTTTGAACAATTGGTTAATTACAATTAATGATACTGAATATTCAAACTTTAAAGACAAAAATTAGATTAAGATTTCCTGGAAAATAAAAAAAAAATTACTGAAATCTATTGAAACAATTTTTTCAATGAGGGAAGAGAGAGTAAAACCCTGAGCAATTTGGTCTGATTTCACAACTGCCCCTGCTTTGAATAAGTTGCGTTAGAGTTTTTCTATAGCTCTGTGGAGAAAGCTGCAATCACATAAAATACTAACCAGAATTTCACTTAGACAATCCACAAGGTATGGAATCCAAAATTACAAACTGAATATACAAGAGAGAGAAGTTGTTATTCCAGCAGACCAACATTTGATCTTCACAGAACTAAAAATCACACCATTAAAAATCACAGCATAAGTTGTAACTTGTGCCAGTTTAAATCACCAGGGGAGGAATCTCTGTGGCCACACATTTGTTCTGTACTGAAATCTTGGCACAATTTATGTCAGAAAGAGTTGCATGAACAATAATAGTGAAGCTGATGGACAAATTTAAGAAGACACAGTGCACTGGATAAATTCCAATGTAATATAGCCTTTAGCAAAAGGAAAGGAGATACCAGAGAAAGATAGATATATTTGAAAACTAATGCTCATTTTTGTAGAAATGGTTTTGGTAATGATGTTCACTTTCAGATAGTTCAGACAAGTTCTTATTTAAAAGCAAACACAAGACTTTCTTAGAGAAATGACAAGATACTTTTTTGGTGTTTTGTAAAAATATTTTGGTAAGAATATTTTGTATTCTTTTCATAAACTGGCAAAAAAATGGATCCTTATCTGAGAAACTCAAATAACCACCATGCAACAACGTACACTGTTAGAACAATTCTTTTTTGGCCTAACCAGAATATGTCCCTCCTCCCAAAAATACACTCAAAACAAGACAAAATTTCTGAGGAGACAGCACTTCTGTCCACTTTTTTGCACTGAGATCCAGACAGTACTTTTCAGAGGACCACAAGTCCGCTGCTATAAATTTAAGCATTCACAGCTTGATCTCAGTTGATTTTTATTAAAATTTATTTCCATTTTCTTCTTGAAGTTCTGGGATGTTTGAAGTTTCTTATGCTGACCTGATGGCTTTTTTTCAGTAGTTTTTTGTTACCTCATAGTGAATTTTTCCACAAAACTATGGCATAAAAAGTATTGTTTCAGCATCACAAAAATAACCAGGATTTTATTTGAATACATTTGAATATTTGAAACATGACCATTGCTGTTTTCAAAGATTTTCTAAAAATTACTTGTAACTGAACAATGATAAAAGATCGAAGAGCATCATGGCATCTGAGTCCCAATTTCTTTCTTTAGTTTGTAGCCTAGAAGAAAATCTCAGTAACATTACAGTCTTTTATATAACACTTACAAATGATGCTCAGCATGAATATTTCCACTTTTCCCTTATGCTTCTTTTTGCTTTGAGACTCTCATCAAATGCACTGATTGGCTTTATTTTGAGAACTAGAACAGAAGTGATATAACTATAAAAATTTCATGTGTATATTTCCACTTTATAGGATGGAACTTTCCATCTTAAAACATTTCAGCTTAGCATTAGTGAGATCATTTTTCACTCCCTTTTTTATTCAGTTGTTTGTTTGGAACCATTCCCCTTGATATGGAAAACAAACTGTTTAAATAGGGAGAACAGTGTCAGTCTGGTAATCAGACAGTGAATTTCTTGCTCTGTTTAAAGCACAGGACAGTCATGTCCTTAAGCATTGTCTTATTCCAGTCTTACGTCAGTTATGGGAAAGTTATTGCCAAACCATTAGATGTGGAGTGGCAACTGAGAACAGGGACACAGGGATGCTTCTGAAGAGGCACCTCCTTGCTCTTGAGGAGAGGAAAAAGTGGGGATCTGCTGCTGATTTCTACCAGTGAATTTGAGGTCTTTGCTCTCTGTCCTGGTCTCTGTGATGATGCTCAAATACAGCCTGAGCTGCCCAGATCTGCTGATGCTGCAGGACAAAGCTGAAGGATGATGCAGGAAAGCAGTATTAAATCCACACTTTTGCATGTGCTTAAACTTTTCTTTATGTGGACCAGTAGGCAAATAAAAGAAAAACCAGACTAATTTCCTGACAATTATAAGAAATTTACATGTTTTCTCACCTATAATTCTGGGGCAATTAACCAAAACCATAAGTATGTCATTATTAAGTTGAATAAAAACTATCTATTTTGATAAATCTGAGAAAATTTTGAAGCCATTTGTGAGTATTTGGGAAAAAAAGCAAGAATGTGTGATAAGTATCACAGTAATAAAGAACTCATGTCAAACCAAACTATTTGCTTATTTTGCAGACAGTGGAGAAACCATAAATCTCAACTAAAGGTTTTGAAACTGCCTCAAGGTGGCTTTCTGAAAAAAATAATTTGGTTGATGAGATTTCTAGATTGTGGAACTCAAACTTCCCAGAGCAGCTGAAGTGTGAGACGGGCCAGGCAAATGGGCTGAGGCAGAAGGACAGAGGGAGAGGCATGGAGGGAGCCTTCTGCTTCATTCAGCCTTGGAATGGCTTCAAGCATGGAGACTTAGTTCCAGGCCAGATACAAAGCTTTGTGTTTGCACAAGCAGAACAGAACTGAAAAATAAATCAGAAGAAGGGAAAGTGTTGCCACTAGTATTTTTGAAAGACAAAATAAATATACAAGTCATTACAGTCCTGAAGCATTCAAACTACAGCGAAAAAGGGAGAAAACTTTAAAATTTCTATCACAAATATAATAATCCATCATAAAGTAAACGCACAACACTTTTCCATAAAATCATGCAGAAAAGGGGAAAATAAGATTAAACTAGTAGGAGAAATTCAATATGAATAAAAATAAGTATTATATACAACAGGCAGTGACCTTCTGGAACTTTATGCCCCAGGAGATTGAGAAGGCACCTGTCAGCTGCACTTTGAAAAGAGGATGAAAGAAATATATGGATCCACAACCAGATAACAAAAGTACCAAACTCTTTAGGAGATTGCAGAATTAGGCATGTAAACTCTAGCAGGCCTGGGTGCTGGTGAAGCGCAAGGGCACAAAAAGCCTTGATGCTGCTGTGCTGTCCCTAAGAAGCATTTCTCTCACAAAGAAATCATTTTCTCTCATGAAGTGAGGCATTTCTTACCTTTTCAGGGTATGTGGGACAAGAAAAATTTATTAAGCAGCCGCTCCTTGCAATTACATGTTCTTAGAGTAAAATCTGTAAAACATTAGGACACACAATTTTGATAATTAGGTAAGAAAATTATATTAATAAAATAAAAGAGGTACAGTTAATTCTGCTTTAAAACCATGTGTGTTTCAAACCTTTGGTGCAGAACCAGAAATATCTTAGGTTATATTTCACCAAACATGTGCCCAGGGTGACAATTTATGCTGCTTACCAGTCAGTTTAGGAAATATTTTACCAGTTCAGGATCTGGTTGTACTTCACAAAGCTAGGGTCCTTGGATCTCCCATTGCCTTGCTGTCCAGATTTCTGCTGCTGAAAAATTAGCATTGGCTTAAACAACAAGCTTGCAGGCCTTATGAACAGAAGTGTAGTTTTATTCTAAACTGTATTTGACATTGAAGATAAAAGGAAATTACAGAGAAATCCACAGATATTTAGCCTGAATTTGAACACCATCTTCAGTTCACTGTCAAAAGTTCAGTCAGTCAGGATAGTAGAAATATTTATACAGATTATCTTGATATCATGAAGAGAACTGGGGGCACCAGAGAAATATGATGCTAGTTTAGAGACTGGTGTGTTTCCAGCCAACCCATACCAGTTACCAGCAGCTATGACCACTGTAAAGGCAGAATATGTTAGTGCTATAACCCATTTGTATACAGCAAAGTGAGGGAGGATACATTCAGGATCCTTAGTTCTAAGAAAATGTATGAAATAGTTTTACATATTGCAAGAATAGCATCTTTTAGATGTGAATATATAATATTAATTAAAATCCAAAAGCTTAGCAAGGTATATCTAAAGTAGTCTGATTCTTGAATGGCCTTGAAAGTAAAGGGAGGAAGCATTTGATGAATTCATGCTGTCCTTTTTTAGTGCAGAAATTCCAATAAGTTTAGAGAAATTAGCCTAATGACTCAATGAATAGCACATTTCCTACTTCATCTGGCAGTGAATATGCAACTCATTGATGTATCAGGTTCCCAAATTATTTTATATATATCTTATTAAAAGCCCCTTAAGAAAAAGTAAAATGCCAACATCATTACCTACTCTACTACTAATCATGAGTCTCCACTGACTATTTGCTCCTTAGAAGATATTTTCACCATATTTTTTCAGGGTAGAGTATTACTTTTTTCATTCTGGATACTGTATGTGTTTGGATGAGCTCTCAGTCCCTTTGAAGCTAAGACTAGATAGAGATTTTTGTAATTTTAAAAGTAAAATAGGGTATTGATCACCAGCTTAGCATAGGACATTTAAACAATTAACAGGAGACTGTATATTTATAGGTAACTAACCTCTCCTAAAAATTATACTACTTACTGCAGTTAGAGTCATACATACAGTTCCTAACTATTCTATTTCTGTTTCACAGAAAGTTATGTATGGGGTAATTTTAAAGAGTTAGCTTCTTTTAAACAGTAAAAAAAGTTTTACAGCAAAAAAAAATTAAAACTTCAAAATTGTAATGACCTCATCAACACTGCAAATTACTTGGGTTGTCTAAATAAAAACTAGAAGGACTATGTCATCTATATTAAGTACCTGGGCTACTGTATGGCAAATGCAACTTTACTACAGGTAAATGTGTAAAATTTTCAGAATAAATTCAGTGTTGTAATAAATCTATATGCAAAGGTTCAAGAAAGAAAATATAAATTACACTAAACAGAAGAATGATACAGCATAAAGACTTAAAAAAGGCCTCCAGCACCTCAATCAGCTATCTAATCTGTTTCATTTTCTCTGCCTACAATTCCCCAGGCAGTTTCAAATGTCTGATACTTCTCTTCACTTCTTCGCTTAAGCTCTTTCAACCAATGTTTGGGAAACAGGTAATTCACACATTTCTAAGGACTGAACACCTCATGAGTAAACAGATTCCACCTGAAAATATTTAATCATTCATCAAGTACGGTTTTCTCCAATTTAGGAAAGCATTCAAAATGTTAACACAGATGAGGAAAATTACAAGCATAAGGGATACATTTTCCTTACTAATGTATTCTGAGCAAGACCTGAGTCTTGCTCAGAATACATTTGGAGTCAGCAAAGCTTTGTAGGGCCGAGCACAGCAGAGTCACAGATGCCCAGGAATTTCCCTCTATACATTGAATGGCTATGCTGCTTATCATAGAGCAAAAATTCATTTCAGCCCAGTGCAATGTCAAGCAGATTTGTCAGAAAACTTCCTGAGCTAAAATGCTGTGGTGGCTTCTGACACTGCCCTTACCTTAAACCTCAGTGAAAGGAATTATGGTTAGCCCACTTTACCTCATGAATGTGATGGTAATTCATAAAAAAAAACCAAGGCCTTCCTCCAGCTGTTCAGTCCAAAGAGTTAGGAGGCCAGGGTGAAACAGTCAATTTATCATGTTTTAACAGATATCGCATGTGGCAGTTGCACTTACACTCAAGTCTCTATGTGAGACTTTTCTTCTTATTTAATGAGAGATGAAAAATGCAAATACTTGCTGAATAGCATTCCCATCATTTATCATTGGTGCTTCCTTCAACAATGTGAGAGGACATCCAATACCCAGAGACAAGATGAAGAGGGTTTTTTTGAGATAAAGGGTGTGCTGGAAAACAGAATTACGGTGAAATATAACTTTAATCAACATTTATTAGGCATTTGAGAATAGATGGTATTGCTAGAACAAAATGTTAAAGGTTTAACATCAAAAATATTGTGAACCAGTCATAACAGAGTGCTTTTTCTACCTATGCAATCACAGAAATGCAGAAAAAGGAAATACTTTTCAGGTGTGCAAAATAGCATCCTGTATTGGAGTCTCTTGCCCATTGTCATTACTCACTGCTACTAGGGAAAAGACAAATGCTTTGAAGTAGGATTGTAAATCAATTGTTAGTCTGAGAGACATGATAACTGTGGACACATAATAATTACAAGGGAAAATCTGGGGAGAGCAGACCTGTTTAGGAAAGCTGAAAATGTTTATGCCTTCAACTCCTTTGCATTCCAAGTTATCAGTGGTAATAATGACAAAGATCTTAGTTACTTAAAGGAAGTAATAACATAAAATACAAGACCTGGTCTAATTTTCTCTTTCTACATACATTCCCCCCACCTCAGTTTTCTGCTCAATAGGTTTGGTTATTGCTCCAAGAAACAGTTATGTATAAAAGTAATGCAGCTTTGGCTTGCTTCCGCCATTTGTTCCTTAAAAAACGTTGTATTATAGGGAGGAGGACCCTCAGCTTGGCAGAGCTAAATAAGCAATTTTTTTCTTCTGCAAATATTTGTTCAGTTATCTTAACATTTTGCTTCCTTTCCCAGTAGAATGGGCTTGTTTTAATTCCTCACTTTCATTTCGTATCAGACCAAAATATAAGTTTCAACTGTGGCACTGGCAGGTCATTTTTAGAAACAATGAATTTGTGATTCAATATAATCTTCATTATACCTATTGTCAATACTTACTGCTGTTTTTCACAAACTTTTCTTTGTATATTTCAGTAAACTCTTCACACATCTCTACTAAAGAAACATATGCATATCATATTATAATGCCTTTCAAATAAAGAATTATTGGCAATGCCCTTCTTCAGTTCAAAAGCAGATTATCAGGTGAGGAAACTGGATGTTCTCTCTGTCTCAAGACGTGAGTCTGTACCAGAATTCTCAAGTGACCATGGGGACATCATCTATGATGGATAGGGTTCTTGTCACTAGGGCTAGGTCCATGTCAGCCTTCTGCAATTTTTGTGACAAGAATTTCTTTATGCTGACTCCGTTTTCTACTGTTAAAAACAGGTATGGCTCACCTGCCTTTGAAAAATACAAATAAGCACTGCAGTGTAAATACCCAAGCAAAATATTTTAATTCTTTGTTTCTTTCAATATTTTCTTTTCTGGCATTTTACTAGTGCTTTATCTATATGGTTGTCCATCATCCAGGGGTAGCTGACATGCACTTTTCTCAGAAATGAGCAAAAAATCTTCTTGGGTATCTGTTTCTTTCAGAGGTAAGATATACATTTGGTAGAAATGCAGCCCAGGGAAAAATCACTTTTATTGATGGAAATACTCTTCTTTATGGAAGAAGTTTGTGTGAGTATTGTTTATTATATAAACTCAGTTGAAGCAGTATAAGGGAAGCATGCCTTTTTGAGTAGGAGTGGCTATTTAAAACACATTTTAAGGGTTTTGAATTTTAAAACTCTTTTATAAAAACAGACAAACAGTGAAGCATCTGAGATGCATGTTTGTTGGAGAACCTAAGGGTTCTCATGAGGGGCTGTCCTTAAGTCACACTTGTGACCATCATATAACAGCAGGATACAGAGACATGAATTTTAGGCTGATCAATGCTACTATAGCAGTCCATCTATGACAAAAAACTTTAAACAGATCTGTGATCTGGTAAATCCATTAACCTGTTAATTGTTTAAGCCAGTCAATATTAATGGGGTTTACCTGTTAATGGGAAAACCTAAGCTTGCCTTGCACTGTGTAGCCTTCACAGGACTAGTGGGCAGTACCTTGAGCATTTCCAAGCCACAGAGGCAGGGTCTTGTAGCAGTTTTCCATTGATGGAAATCTTTTTGCCAGGGGCAGCAACAAAGATCCTGTCTAATAGCTCTCTTAGTGAATTAAAAGTCTTGTGAATTTCAGTTTCTGAAATTTTTTCTCTCCTGCCTTCCAGTCCCTTCAAGTCTCTTCAGAAGAAGTCTGGTTCTTTCATCTGGAAAAAGGAGAAACATCTGTTCATGTTACATAAACAAAAAGTCTCAAGCAGTTGTAAATACAATAGGACTTTGATTACTGACTCTACTTCCAGAAATCAAATAATATGGCACCTTGCTGTAAACTCACAAGTCACTAACTCCCACTCAGAACATACTGAACAATGGCTGAGTCTAACTCAAGAGATATGCTTTAAATTAGGTAGTTTGCCATGACATGTGAATATTTTTATGTCATAGACATCTTTTTGTGAAAATCCTTCCTTAGGATTTTTTCCCTTCTGAGGAGCTGAGAGGCCTCAGAAATAAAATGTAAACAATGGTTATCTGCTGCTGTTGAATGCATCAGGTGTGTCTATGATTGGGCCATCTTGGATGTTTGCAATTAATGGCCAACCACAGACCAGATAGCTTGGACTCTCTGTACGAGCCACAGACCTTTGTGAGGCATTCCATTCTATTCTTAGCTAGCCTTCTGATTAAACCTTTCCTTCTATTTCTTTTTAGTATAGTCATAATGCAATATATATATATCATAAAATAATAAATCAAGCCTTCTGAACATGGAGTCAACATTCTCGTCTCTTCCCTCATCCAAGAACCCCTGTGAACACTGTCACATTTTTATTAAAGCCTATCTCCCATTTCGAAGTTACCATGCTCAAAAGTCAAGATTTCTTTAATCTAAAAATATGTTTTTTCACCAAAACTGCAGAACAAGTAAGAGCAACCACATCTCTGTTGTTCTTTTAAAAATAGTAATCTTTTATGAATCTTATAATGTCATCATTTTATGGAAACACTTTAAGTATTTTAGATTGTATGGGCCTGAATCAACAAACACAATTATTTTATATAAAGCTCATTAAACAGAATAACAGAATAACATTTAACAGAATAATAGTTATTATTTTTATGATTTCAGCAAGCAGTAGAATTCTGTGAAAGTTTTATCTACCTTTAAAAACACCCTAATTTTCCTTGAACAATTATATAAATTTTCAAATATTACTGCTAAGAAAAAATGGCAAGTGGATTTGATAATAAAAATAGTATTATAGCTAAGCTATATGATCTTCTGTCACATACTTACTGTATAGCAACGTCAAGAAGAAATCTGAAGGGAAATGAGTGAATAGTTTGGGGGCAGGGAAAATGCGTCTCTTTCTAAGGACAGAGAGAAAAAATATATCATCAAAGCTAGAATAATTTTTAAATTTTATTCCAAACAGTCATTGTAAGGAGTATTACAATTATACTCTTATTATCTCTAATGTAAAAAGCAATATAATATATACAAACTACACAGATTTTTGAGGATTCATTCTACCAGTTGTCTACCTCTATAACCAAATGGGAAATGAAGCTTGATTCAAGAACACTTGATATCAAAGTACAACAACTTAGAATCAGAAACAAAATATGTCATATTTTGCATTCTCAGACAAATTATCTACTATTTTGCAGCACTGAAAAGTAGGGCTGTGCTGCAGTTTTTCTAAATCTCAGATTTCACAATTCTGAAAAAAACAGATCAATTTCCTTGCAAGTCTTGTCAAGAGCAAATCCAAACAAGATAGAAATTATGTGCATTTTTATTATATATCAGTTTAGATCCTATATTTTTTTCAGAAATTATCTTTAGCATATCGTACCTCACAGTTGGAGTCACTTTTTTATAAGTTTCTCTAAGAGTATCAGCCTGTGATGTAAAGAATGTTTAGATAGAGTGTTAATTTTCATTTGTATGCTTACATGATTTTATATTAATTATAAAAAAGGAAGAAAAGCAGAAAGCATGTATTGTTTACCTGGGAACAATCCTGTAGATTGTTCTTGGATAACATCTAGAACGTAATGAGGGAAAGATAAGAGAATATATTTCCTAGAGAAATTAGAATGTAGTAAGATAACTAGATATTAATAAATCTCATCTAATAGAAGTAAAGATTGCTTTCATTGTAATTCTAGAATAAAATTAAAGATTATCTATTTTGATTACAACTCTCCTTTGAAAATCAAAACTAAATCCTGTTTATTGTTTTCTTTATTTATTACCACCCACCAATTGATTTCTCCACTGAAAAATGGTCATTCCACATACAAAATCATATTTCCTAACTTCAAATACTCTTTATATCCAGTCATTTTTCTGGTCCAAATATTGCTGTTATTAGTGCAGATACAGATCGAAGGGTGAACAACACTTGAGAAAATCTCATAAAGCTCATCAGAAAAACTTTCTGTGAATGTAGTGATATTGGCTTTACACATCTTACACCAACACTCATTTAATTTCATTCTGTACACAAGAGCAGTAGCCTTGAGTTGGAAAATCAGACAATGTTCAATTCCTGATCTAAGTCATGAGTATAGTATTTTGCTTTTTGTCAACTATAGCCTTAAAAAAAAAAAAGAAATTCCTGGTACTAATTTGATTAAAAAATGAAAATAATCCAATTAACAATACTGTTAAAGGGAAAGACGTGTTGAAACCTGGTTCAGTTTCAACTTTATTGGTTTTAGGGCTTTTTGTTTGTCTTTTTTTAAGCAAAAGACTAACCATTCATTTCTGAAAATATAGCTTTGCAAATTCATTAAACAAGGAAAAAATTGGTGCTTCTAAATGTGTGAGCATGACATTTAGTGCACACTTTCTGTAAACTCTAGCACTGTCAAACTGGGTGACCTTTCATGAGCACTTAGGCAAGATGGGCTTCTTCCATAAAAAGAAGGCTATTCAGTATATTTTTAAAAATTCTGTTTAAATATTGCCAAACTCAATTCAATTAAAATAGTTCTTATAATTAGAAGCTATATTCCTTCAAAAGGCAGAACTTTAATATATTATTTGGATGATTAATGAGAACAACACTATTATGTATAAATGCAGCAGTGAATCTTTTACAGCCTAATATTCTTGACTGGTTTTTGAGATAATTGAGTTTGCAGTTAGCTTCAGTCTTGATCTCACTTGAAAAATTACCACAAATGTTCAGAACTAGTTAGATAAAAGGTATGTTAATTTTCGCATTTAAGTTTGCAATATTATCCAGAATATCTAAAAACTAGTAACAACATTTTTAAAAGTAGTATCAAATTTCTTTTTTCTGCTATATTTTAAAACCATTTTTCCTGGTTTTGGTTTAAACATATTAAGAGATTAATTCTAGAGATTAATTCCTCACCAATGATTCAGACGGAATGCTTCTGGAGTAAAAGAAGGTTAAAGAGGAAGGATGTATTTAATTTGAACTTTAAGTGAACTGGACTGCTGGCCTTTAAAGACAAAAATCTTGCAAGTGAACTTTTAAACTGAAGATTGGGGAAAAGCTGAGATGTATAAAAGAGTATGTCTTTCACACAGAACACCAAAAAATTGTATGACTTGTGAAGAATAAGCAACAGTCCATTAAGAAATGACAGAATGCCATTTAAATGGGATGCTCAGGGGACCAAAACATGATTTTACAGCTTTGCTGAAAATCTAGGAAACAAGACAGCAGAAAAGGAAAGCTGAGAATGAATAAGCTTGCTGGAAACTTGGTGGAATAAAAACACTGTCACTCAGAAAATCAAAGTACAAGAAAATTGAGAGAGTGGTCTGTACTGGTGATGGAACCCTGCATCTTTAAAAGGCTGTTCCTATTATGACATGAGTACAAGAGTGTATCTTTGTGCTTATTTATACATCTAGGTACATCTGAGGTTAAAATGAGAGAAGGTCTACAAGATACAGAGTGGCTGCTGGGTGAGAAAGAAGTAAATTGGGACTCTTTAAATTGGACAAGTAACAACAGAGTTTAGCACAGCCAGAAGAGGCAGGAAGCATGTCGCAGGATGGGCCAACTGTTTGTGCCCTCTTCAAGGACATGAACTGAGAGCAAGCTAGCAGCCAGGTTCAAATCTAGCAGAAAGATTAAATGCTTCATGCAACAGGATGTTAGATAGAGAATATGCAGGCTCATGTTCACAGAAATAAATTAATAAGAGCTACTGCGTGGATACAGATTACAACAAGGTAATCAATCCAGATGACTATTAAATGAAACATGCCTGCCTAATCTAACTTTTCCTTTTTGAGATGCTCTGCTTAGCAGATATGGTTCAAACCTCAAGGGGTAAAAATTAAACCCTATGAAGTCTGCTTATAAGCCCCAATTCAAGTATGACTGTAAACACTACTATAAGCAAAAAATTGGTCCCAGAAGGAACGGATGTGCCCACAATGAGAAAAGAAATAATTTTGTGCACCTCTGGCATGTGTAATTTTTTTAAGAAAGTCTTATTCTCTTGACATTTTGATCTGTTTCTATTCCTCTGAAACCTACTCCATGACAACAAAGAAGGTGAAAAATAAACCAGTCAGAAATAAATGTCATTTTCATTTTTACTAAAATTAATTTATTATCACTAGATAAAAGAAAACGGGAATATAAAACCAAGTGACTGTACTTGTCTTCACTTTTCCTGAACCTATTTAACCTACACCTGATTTAGCAAAATCAGTGTTTATTACACTATTGGGTATTCCACACAATAGCTCAGATCTTTGAAGAATATAAAGGAAATTTGATCCTCTGAAGGCTGTATGAATCAGAAGAAAGTTGTTAAAATCTTCTCTTAAAAAAAAAAAAAAAGAAAACAAAAAGTTGTAATCTATTAGGCTCATGCAAAATTATTTTTCTCTTATTTTAGGATTAAATACAGACAGCAATGATACAACAATTATCCTGTCAGAGATTGATTGTTTAATTTTACTGACTATATAAGCGACTTCCATAAAGGAGTCACTGAAAGAGACATCAAGCATGCTTTTTATAGTCTCTAGATCCCATATATTTAGGTAAATAGCATTATCTATAAGGGTTGCAGATGCACTAAATGTTGACACCAAATATTATTATGGTCACAAGACAAAACAATGTTGTTGTTTAGCCCCACACAGCAACCAAGGCCCATTCAGCTGCTCACACCCTCCCCTACCAGTGGGGCTGGGGAGAGAATCAGAAAGTGAAAAGTTTGAGAACTTGTGGGTTGAGATAATGGCAGTGAACTGACAGGTAACAGCAGATAACTAACAGTTTAATAGGGAAAGCAACATCCATACACAAGCAAAGCAGATCAAGGAATTCACTGCTTCCCATGAGTAGGCACATGTTCAATCATCTCTAGGAGAACAGCACATGTAATGCTTACTAAGGAAGACAAGATCACTCCAAACATCCTCCCTTTTCCTCCTCCTTCCCCCCACTTTCTGTACTGAGCATAATGTCACATGATCTGGAATATCCCTTTGGTCAGCTTGTGTCACCAGTCCCGGCTGTGTCTCCTCCCAGCCCTCCATGCACCCATAACAGCCCCCTCAACAATGGGGCAGTACAAAAAGCAGAAAAAGCCTTGGCTCTGTCTAAGCCTTGCTCAACAATAACAAAAACATCTCTTTATCATCAACTCAGTGTTCTGCAAAAATCCAAAACGTAGCACCATCCCTACCAATGCAAAGAAAACTAACTCTATGACAGCCAAATCCAGCACAAACACAAGAATCACAAGGATCAAAATTATCCAACTGGAAGACCGACAGCTGAGGTTAGATAGATCCCATCTCTTCCATTTCCTTTATATTCCTTATTTGATGTAAGAGGGTGTGTAGTCACAAGCCACAAGGTATCAACTTCAAGCTGTCAAGAAAATATGCACATGAAAATAAAAACATTAGGTCATCAAAGGGTGAAAGAAAGTGATATATCAATTTTTTGGTCCTGAAGCTCCACCTGGAAAGTCCATATCTGCCCCAATCCTGAAAGGTGGAGGAAGACTATAGAGTTTTGAAAGGGTCATTTGGAAATATCAAGTAACATGAGAAACATCCTCACTGCATGTATATCTCATACTGTTCTGCTTCTTTGAGTTTGCAACACCAGCAAAGAATATTCATTAGGCTCCCTGAGACACCTTGAGGTGTACTAGTGTTTCCTGAATAACTATCTTCAATATTCCAGTTACTGAAGCATTAAAAAAAAAATTAAAATTAAACCAAAATCTTCTAAAACACAACCTCATACAGCCAGGCCACTGAGCTAGCAAATAATACACCCTTCCACACCATGACTTCAGATGCTTTGTGTCAAGTGTCTCATTTACATGAAAACCAAACTACAAGCCCCATCTTCTTTTTAGTTTGACTCCATCAATATTTCCTGCTTGCATGTTAGTTTTCCTAGATGAATTTAAACTTCAAAAATCATGGGGAAGAAGGGATACAATTATCCCACCTATTATTTTCTCAGACTTTTTCTGAGTCCTTCCTTATAGGCATCCTTAAATTTTCCTTGCATCTGCCATTCATAGTTACTGAGACATTGATACAATCATGACTTTGATACTGAGACTTTGATACAATCTTCTGAATTTCAAAGAAAAATAATAACTCCAGCACAGTAAGTGCCAAGCTTTCCATCACAGGTCCAGCTACCCATATACCCCTGGTATGTTTTGATAATCATAAACCATAGTTAGTGTTGGTTTAACTTCTATTCCCCTAGAAAACTATTTCTCAAGACACTCTTGAAAGCCAAGAGAAAGTGGTAGAACACTATGAATAGGAGGATTAAGAGGGGGCACTGAAATATAAACTGTACTAATAATGATACAAATCAAACGAATGCAATGCTGGCTTTGACACTGAGGTATTAAAAGGAGTAAATTCCCTCTAAGTTGCTATAACGGGGCAAATGCATCAACATCATCTTGCTCCTACTGTACAATCACCCACAGAAATAACTGCAAACAATTTACCTCTCCAACTCTTCTAACTCCTCAGTATAAAAGCCCTGTGTTTTCACCCTTTCCAGATTCAGTTCTTGACTGCTGGTCTACAGATGACTTATTCTCTCTCTTTCTGTAACACAATCTTTTATTTATATGCAAGAGACTCTATTACAACAACTTGGAACAAAGCCTGATTTTGTCAAGTAGTTGATTTAAAGGATTTGCATTTCTAAACATTCTGTATGCATTTTAATGCACTTAAATAAGAAAACCATCTGTGCATTTCTTTCTTTATTTGAAACTATGCTTGGCAAACAATTATTACAATTATAAGTAGCATGCCATTAAGCATATGGTTAAATGACAATGTATTTGCTTATTTCAAGATCAACTGTCTTGAAAGCACTGCTTTACTTAATATTGAAATTCATAAATCAGAGTTTTATAATAATAAAAGACATACACCTATAAAATAATGCTGCTTTGCCTCGGGAGTAAATGCATGACCATTGTGTCTAGAGGTTTAGAGCTGTATATAAAGTTAGGTTGTTGGCACAGTTCAACATCCCACTTGGCCTCCTGCTCAAGGAAACATTTGTTGAATTCTGACAATCTCAGACATGGGGCCTGGAAAATATTTACCACTTTGATATGAACTTAAGGAGACCTCATCTGAGCTGCAATATGTATTACTGCAGTTCTTGCCAGCCCCTAATGAAATGTCTCAGTCCCCAAAAGAAAGATGCTGTATGATTATTTGCAATATCCCACTGCCTCACAGTCATCTTGGACTCCCAGGATACAAGACAAAAAAAAAGGCAGAAGATCAGGCCTTATTTAAAAAAGGAACTCATATGCAAAATTAATCCATTTAGAGGTGTAGGTCCCCTTTAACATTTATTCCTTCTCACTTTATGCCATGGAAGATGGCAAAGTTTGCCTGTGAATGTCCACATAAAAAGCATAATTGCGCATTATCTCTCAAGTCGTGAAAAAACCTGCTTTAATTTGAATTAAAAATGTGATTCCATGAAGCTGTTTGACCTGCAAATTCAGTCTGGGATGTGACATTTAGACTACTTTTTTTTTCTTGCTCCAGTACCACTCCCAGGCTAATATGTTAAAAAATTGAATGAAAAGTGGAATGTCTCCAATACATTGTCTCAACAATATATTTACTCAACTGAATGAACATGGAAAAATGTGGAAGCAAGAGAGAAAAATGGGTATATGGTTGTCTGGTCTCAATTACATGTATAGGATAGTGTTGTATTCTCTTAATTGCACTCTTAACATGTAAAAATTAAGTTAACAAAATTATAAGCAGATATGTTACCTTTGGATAGTGCTGAAGAAATTCCTCTGTTGTAATTCCTCTGAAGAAATTCCTCTGAGCTGTAAAACAGCTCATTCTGTTTTACCAGTGAGGGTGTGTAGTCACAAACCACAAGGTGTCAGCTTCAACCTGGCAAGAAAATACTTACCTGAAAATAAAAATATTAGATGGTTAAAGAGTAAGAGAAAGTTATATATCTGAGGTTTTTAGTCCTCAAAAACTCCAGTTTAAACATACATACCTGCCACAATTCTAAAAGATGTCGGAAGTCTATGGAGGGTTGTCTGGAGACATCAAGTAACATGAGAAACATGAGTATTTGGTTATTAGTTACTAGAAATAAAAGCAGATCGGGTCCTGTTCTCCTTTTGTATAATTTGCCACAGGATAATGAG
The DNA here is from genome assembly GCA_020466415.1 of Ammodramus savannarum pratensis. Taxonomy (NCBI): domain Eukaryota; kingdom Metazoa; phylum Chordata; class Aves; order Passeriformes; family Passerellidae; genus Ammodramus; species Ammodramus savannarum. The sequence continues at coordinate 60,729,746 of JAHXMQ010000807.1, forward strand.
CAGCTGATGTAAAGCCGAGGTAATGCTCTGAACATTTAGGATTTAAAATCTAGTGTGGTGAAGGACAGTTACAGTTTTCTATCAACTCGATGAACAGGAGCAACGTAGGGCACAAAGATATCTCCCATGAGGAGGTGTTTTGTGCACAGAAAGCAAGAGAAAACATTTTCCAAGATCAATGCATGAGAGGTTAGGCGAGTCAGCTATGCTTCCTCAAGTAAATCATGCAGCTTTTTTCCTTTCACTTTCTCTCTCTGTGCTTTTCATCAGAAGAACAGGTATTTCGGTCCTCTTCATTCCTGCTCTGACCAATCTTTTAAACTTACTCCATAAGGAAAACAGATTTTTTGTTTGTCACAGGATGAAGCCAGGATGTTGACTAAATCTATTTCTCTTCCTTTCTTGTCCTCTGAAAATGCATTTACTTTTATCAGTGGAATACTCTCAGTAGGAGTGCTCAAAAATCACCCTCTATAGTTTGCTATAACTACCAGATTAGAGCCTTACTCTCACATGTAAACCATGGGTTCACACTCCTTATCAAATCCACTAGACATCCTAACTAAAACAGAATTCCAGTATGATGGATGTTTTGAGCTCTATTTTATTAATACCTGCAAAATGACAATAAATTAATTCTACAATATTTGGCCTGTTTTCCCTGTAATTTTTTTCTCTTAACCCACTGTAGCCTAGCAATTGTTCTATGCTGCTTTTCACTGCCATGTCCCCTTTTTTACCATGGCCTCTTTCATAAAACCTTAGAAGAAATACTGTCTTAGTTCTGAAGCCTTGAAGTTTTTCATTAGTACTAAATTACTAAATGCTTCCGCCTCACTGGTCACAAAATCATTCACAGGACTGCATACACAACTAGTGTCATATGGCACATTTTTCCTGATCTCTCAAGTACATACCATGGAATGGTATGCTTTATCATTCCTTCCATGTTTTCTAATTCACTACTGTGATGTTTTAATTTCTTTCATCAGTGAATTCTGAGGGCTTTTTCACCTAAAAAGCAGTCTTGTCTATGTTTCTATAGGTCTAATTTTAGTTCTCTTCTAATGCACTCTTCTTTTTATAGCATTCAGTATTTTGTTTAAATTCTTTTCATGATTTATGTCTTCTGTTGTTGCTTACACTTTTCACATAGCTGTTGACTTTTATTCTTGTCTAAATTGGTCTAGTGATTTTATACTATATTTCATCAGGATTTTTCTTATGCTGAATAGATATTTATATAAACCAGGATATTTATTACTGAGTCCTTCATATTTCACTCAAGTTCATGTCAGTCCAATAAGAACTTTCAGGTGCTTGTTATGTAAAGGAAGTAAAGGAAGAATACTAGTGTCTTGAATCCAGGAAATTATCCAGGGGTTCCATCTTCCCCATCCCAATTCTGTTTTCTTAGTATTCATCATTTCACTTTCTACTCTAAACTAATCTAAAATTTTTTCAACATTTATTGTTTCATCATCTCCAAGAGGGATAAATAGCAATATTGTGTCCTTTGGATGAGCCAGGCAGGACGAGTAGCCTTCAGAACTGTCCCTGACATAAGCTCAACTCTCTAATGTAGGATGCAGGGAGCAGGAGATTTGTAACAATTCAAATGTTTGTTCTGCCTTTTGTGCCACGGGCATGAATATGGGGAACTTGGAGCCAACAAAGATGCTCCATGTCCAGAATTATTCTCTGCACAGCCAGAATAAAAGGCTTTTAAATGAACAATGCTTCAGGCCTTGAGGGAAGATTTCATGTAAACTGTAAATTATAACAGTTTAGACTCCTTCAGGCTAATACTTGATGTTGACCATTAGTCCTTTTCTGCTGTAATGTGAGCCATAATAGTTACATTCACTTTGCTCTTTTAATTATACACATCTAATGAATATTATGAGGCTTTGTTTCCCTGTTGTATTCTGTCTTTTTGAAATATCGTGTGACCCAAACTTCAGACCTAAATTATGGATCTTTAACGATCCATAGGTAATGACCCTCATAACTTCCTCTTGCCAAATAAGCTTTCATTTCAGGCAATTTTATTACTCCTTTGCAATATAAACACAAGTACACCTTTTTTGTTTATGAAAGCTTCCATTCTTGGTGTTTTATCCATCCCTCGCCCATTTCATTTCTACAGCTATCACAGATTTTGCAGTTTAAATACCCAGCTAGGATACCCTTTAGGATACCCTATACAAAGAACAATTGAACTGGCCACTCACCGCTGTCTCATGCAGGGTATTCAGAAGCAAAGGGTACGTGGATGATGATTTAAAGTGCTTAAAATCATCTTGCATTGAAATGATCATGTCAGTATCTGTTCTTACCTGGCGTTGGGGTTTTTCTGCTCCCAAAGAAGAGCAAAGACTTTTATTTACCTTTGCACATTGTGCACTTCTAAAGTTCTTTCCTCTGCATGTCTCAGGCTGGGAAAGGTGAGTGCCTGACTAGGGTCTCCTTTTAGCAGTTAGTTTGTTCCCTTTCCCATCCAAAGCACACACTGGTAACACAGGTCTTGGGAAGTTGGCTTCACCCTATCACCTTCCATTAACTGGGAAAAATTTGTGATTAGAACAGGCAGAGCATAAAAAACAAACAGAAGTCTACTGCTGAACTACAGAGAGAGGAGGAAACATCAAGCATTTCTGTTGATTGACAATTTTAGTTAAGGCTGATAGGTGTGTTGAATATTCAGCAGGAAATCAGTGCTCCAGCCACACTGTGAGTCATAGTGATGGATACCATTCTATATTTGCAACAGGACTCACTAAGGCTTTTAATGAGGCCAGACATTGGATCCATGCATCAGTAGAACATGTGGGCTCCCAGAATCATAGAATATAATCATAGAATATAATCATAGAATATAATCAAAGAATATTCCAGGTTGGAAGAGACCTTTAACATCATCAAGTCCAACCACCAACCCAGCACCAGCACCATAACCCCTAAATCACTAAACCACGTTATCCAGCACCTCAAATGCCTCTTAAACAAGGAACAGTAACTCCACTACCTACCTGGGAAACATATTCCAATACCTGACCACCCTAACAGTGAATATTTTTTTTGAGAGGATGATTTTCTCTGTCGTTTCAACATAAACTAATGACACAAATGCAAGTTCTGGTCCCAGCTGCAACATTCCATCTCACCTGCTCCAGGAGGTTAGCTTTTGTGGTTAACTTGTCCCATAGTCAGCTATACTACTGACAAAATATAATATCCATACTAACAGAACTTAGAATTTTTCTTTGCAGCTATTCTGTGCTATCATGCAAAAGAATTACAGGGTATATTCATAGCTTCTTAAAAGGGCAGAGAAGGTAATAACCAGCTATCTCTCTAAGTTCTATAAACAGATCTTTGAAAACAATAAAAGTCTGCCACAGTTCAATTACAGAAACAATCTTCACTGAATGTATCTGTCCACAGAAACCTAAGAAAAGACTTAAGAATATTTGCAACAGCCCCTGCTCTCTTTTCAATGGAAGATTGCAGTACTGACTTTCTTGAGCATCAATACATGAATTATACAGAAAAAAAGGGAGCAACAAATGTAGAAATAATGCTGACTTGCTATTGCCAGATGTCAGATTTGTTCTACTAGATAAGGAACAAAGAAAACAAGCAGAAAAAATGTCTTTGATATATCTTGATTGCTTAACAGTTTGTTCCTGTCAGCAACCTCTTAGAAACTTCATTGCAGTGAAGAAACTGTACCCCAGGGATAGATGGTAATATGTTTATTTGGTTGGGAATCACAAAGATTTTTGTGGTGGAGCTGTGTGCTGTCATCCATTAGAGGAACTGCAGGACTGTCACAGCCTACTGTTTGTTCTGATTACACCTGCAGCCCTGATTCCAAAATGCTCTGCAGTATCTCCAACACAGCCTTCTTTGATCTATGCTGCTGTAGGAAGGTATAGAAGTATGGTAAAAATTTACATCAAAAAATGTACCAATACCCAGGGTATTGGCACAATCTGATACCAATACCCATGAATAGAACTGCTGCCTCCTTTCGGGTGAGGAATACATGTTAGGTTAAAATTGTACCTGATTTATACATGCTATATGAGAACTTTTTTACAAAAGAAAACACTGACTGAAAATCATAACAAGTCAGGATAAAGTGAAATCAAAGTGAAGATAGGAGGACAACACATGGTTTTGAGGCACAATTGTTTGTCTAGTAGCAAAATCAGCCATAAATTTTGGTCACAAATAAAACTGGGACTTTTTATACCATCATCGTTGATGAATCATATTTTTCATATTGATCAGACGGTACTATATCATGCATATGCATGCAAAGTCTTTTATTAAATTATTCTTTTTATTATTAAACATATAAATAATATGTTTGCATATTTAGGTAGAAATCTACAGCTGCATAGAGAAAGGCTAACTTATCTGCGGGGGAAGAAGATCTACTTATTGTAGTTGTTATTCTTTTACAAAAAATTGAGAAATACAGAAATACTATTAGACCCACAATGAAGGTTAGTAGGATGCACTGTTGCCTGTTACCTTCTTTTACAAGTTCACTAAATCTTAAACTACCATGCTACCTTTTCTTCACACCCCTCTTTACTATCTACTGCTTAATAAAGAAGTTTAGTAAACAAGAAACTCAGACATTTAGGTGAACAAGTTTTTGGAGATATCATCAATCCAGTCAGGCAACTACAAAAACTGTGTGCATACTCTTAACTGATTGGATGAGAACATGCTTTCCTTTATCTCCAACATCAGCGTTATCACTCCATTCCACCTTACTTTAGGAACACATACTGGAGGCTGAAGTGATAGATACATTTAATCACTTGAATTTAGAGTCACCTCTTCTAGCAGACTACAACAATTCATATGGTAGGAATCAGATTCAGCCAGCTCAACCTCAACCCTTTCAAAAGCTTTGTAAATAAACCTGAGATATTTACTCTGGAACTGATCCTCTGTGCAAGGCAAACATTCCACTGAATATCACCACTATCCTGAAAACACTACTGCTGTAGATTTCACATGAATTTTTACATAGGATATCAATCCCTGGAAGTGCTCAAGGACAGACTGGATGGGGCTTTGAGCAACTTGGTCTAGTGGAATTGTACCTGCCAAGAGCAAGGAGGGTGGAATTAGATGAACTTCTCGGCCGCTCCCCTTTCAGATATTTATAGACAAAGATTTGAGAGAGTAGTCACCATCTCCATCATTCCTCTTTTTGTACATGATGTTAAATGTGTAGGTGTCCAGACTTCTTTCATTCAGTACTCTCAAATCTGATTTCAAAGTATTTTACTTCAGAGCTTTGTGCCCTCTCCTATTACTTACAACAGGATTAGTACAGAAATGTATGTCATGTTTTACCACTTATCCCCATGAAATCCCTTTTCTTTACTGAAAAGTATTACTGGCACTTTCTCATTCAAGGAGATTATTCTCAAGCATCACTGTCAGATCTCAGTTGAACAAAATAACCTTTGCAATTTGTGCTACCAGAGGAAAAATTATATTCTGACATATTTTTAGTGAGATAGAAATGCAATATAATTTTTATAGATAACACAAGAGAAAGAGCTTTCATTTAAAAGTTAAAAAAAATCTGTAACATATAACCTGAAAAATTATATTTTTCAGACAAAAGCATTGTCTTCAAGAACATAAATCTGGAATTAACAACACTTTTATTTGATCTTTCCAGTTCACTTTTATGACAAATTTTTGAACCAGCAATTAGTGAAGTGCAAAAATTACTCTGATTACTTGCAGACATCATCTACTGGGAGATGTAGTGATTTTCATGAATGTTGTCTCATGTGGAAAAGAGCATTCTTTTGACTGGACAGTCTCCTGTGAAAATCTTATTAAAATTTCTTTTAAAGATAACCCACTAAAATGATTAAGTATCTTGTAAGGATAAAAAGCACTAAAATTGTCTAGAAAAACATTTTTCAACTATTAGCTGAATTGTTTCTTGCACATGAAGGTAAAGCTCTGGCCTGGATAATTTCACAGAATCAGAGAATGTTAATAGGTTGGAAGGGATCTTAAAGATCATTTAGTCCCAAATTCCCTAAAATGGACTGAGACACACTCACTGGAACAGTTTGACCTTATCCAGTCTGGTTTTGAACTCTCCCAGAGCTGGGATATTTACAACCAGGGTAACTTGCTCCAGTGTTCCATTATCCCCACAGTAAAAAAATTTCTTTCTTATCTAACCTAAATTTCTCCTCTTTTAATTTGTACCCCTACTCCTTGTCCTATCACTTCTATTCTTGGTGAAGTATCTCTCTCCAACTCCCCTGCAGGCATTCTTTGAATACTGAAAGATTGCTGTGAGGTCTCCACACAACCTTCTCTTCTCCAAGTTGAACAGACCCCACTTTCTCAACCTGTTCTCATAGTGGAGGTGCTCCAGTGCTCTGGTCAACTTCATGGCCCTTGTCTCAACCTCCTCCTACAGTTCCATGTCCTTCTTATGTTGGGAGCATTTTTTTCAACTTTTTGACTTTACATAGAGAACCTGACATTACCTTACATACCTTTTGATGCAGTATTTTCATAACCTCTGTTATATAAACCAAAAGGCACAAGTGAGCAATTAAATATATCTACTTTAATCATATATGGGAGAAGGATTCACACCATAATTGCTGCTAAAAATTCAATCTTCAGTATGAGTTTCCAGGCCAGTAGTACCTGATATTACACTTGAATAAGGCACTGCAAGACAACATGGACACTGAAGGGATTAGGAGCCAAGCAGGACATTAGCTTAAGAAGCATTTCTGCTGCTTTCAATTGCAGTAAGCATTGAAAATCCAATACTTCCCCATAACCTTTATCTGTGCTGTACGACAGCCCTCAGAGGTTGTCTGCCTTAAATTAATCAGCAACTCATAAAGTTCTTGAAAAGAAACAGGAGCCATTGCAAAGCGCTCACTCCCTCCTGTGAGAAACAAAAGAATCACAAAAGAAGCTTCTTAAATTCTCTTTTCAAGCTGTAGACAGCTACAATCAGACCTGCACATGGAGGATAGAGAATGCAACAAAACCCCCAACAAATTCCCTGTAAATTCAGAAATCCTCAGATTCTATTCCACCAGGGGATACAAAAGAAAACCCTAGTGACATGAATCTGCTCAGTTGTTCATGGATTGGCATGCTCTCACTGAAAACAAAACAACGGTAGGAAAAAAGATTAATAGCTACTGAAAATTTTCAAAGCACTGAAGTCAGATCTAGCTTCATGGAGATGTCAAACCGTCCAATTGAAAGAGATAGGGGCAAGTTGAAAACATGCGCCATATTTAGCTGTCAGTTTTTAAGTGATAAAAGTGGAATTTTCTTTATGTGCCCTTGGGAAACTGATAATAGTTATTGAAGCACATTTTCTTTCCTGTGTAACTCACTTATGCAGGAACACAATATGCGAAAATGCTGTGATAAAACTCTACTGATTCACCAACATTCTTTTAGATTTAAAAGTTTTGTTAATTCATCAAACTGAGGATGTCCAAAGTTCAAACTACCCTTCAGAATTCTGAAAAACAAACAGTGACATTTGTTCCTGCTCAGAATAAGCCAGCTCTCTGGAGCAACAATTCATCTCACACTCCATAAATTCTGTGTTAATAATGATCATAATTGCCAACAAGAAAGCACAGGGGCGGTGCATTGCTGACTTTCAGGCTTGCAACTCTTCTTTTATGAAAGACTAAGGTGCTGTTAAAACTGTTTCTTTGTGTATAAATTATTTCACCCTCCCTTTTGATGTAGAGGTTTGATTCTCCTTTGCTTTCACAATATCAAAACTCAAAATTGAGTTTAGAGACACTCCAGAAAACAATGGTGTGAATATTCAAGGCCATGAGCTCCACAGTTGACACAAGCCAAGCAAAATAAAAGCTAGAGAAACCTGCATTGAGCTGATGCATGTATAATTATTACTGCACCCTGAGTGGGGTTGCTGAATATTACAGCACCCTGAGTGGGGTTGCTGAGGTGAGAGAAGGAAGAGATTATTGTTTCTTGATCAGAAGGCTGGATTTATTGATATATGATATATAATACATTATAACTATACTAATAGGAATAAAGAGAGAGAAGCTGCAGAGGCTTGCTAAGCTAAGAATAGAAGGCAAAGAATGAACAACAAACTTCTGTCTTCAGGGAATCTGTCCCCGTGAGCCAATCACAGGGCACCTGCTACATTTCACACCAGCAGATAACAGCTGTTTACATTTTTCTTCTGGGGCCTCCGCTCCCAGCAGAGGAAAAAATCCCAAAGAGAGGATTTTATGAAAAAAATGTCGACGACATATAATGGTTGCAGTTTGCTGATGCCCTTTAACTGCTTCATTGAAAGAAAGAAAAGTTCCTATAAAAATCCAAATTGCACCTTTCTTTTTGCTTCTTAATGCTCTGGAACATCTGTATCTAAGGTATCAGTATACCAGCAAAGACTGAATTGAATAACAAAGTGTCAGATCAGGAACATAAACCTGAGATTATTTAGAAGGTTGTTTTGAACAGTCAGACCTGTGCTATGTCCGAGTTCAAAGCTGATTTAGCTGCAGTGTTTATTACTGTGAAATTGAAGCAGGTGGTATCTTCAGACAGAGATAAAAATATACAAAAATTGTTATCGACAAATTGGAAAAGATATTTGTCATATAACATCCCCTGTTACATGATCCCAAGAGACACACAAGCCCAAAGCTGTTTCAGAGCTAGTAATGGCATAAGAGAGATGAATAATCAGAACATCTTATTCCTGTTCTAGGTATCACTAGTTATTCCTGATTTCATCACCAATGGAGACATCCATGTTTTCCTCTCTCACTGCACGGCCCTGGAATTTTCAATCTTTTCTAACACAGCAGTTTTCTCTGGGTTTGGGGTGGTTTTTTTTTAAATATCTGGTTTTCAAATTCCTGTGTACCTAATGTTTTTGTTTATTATGCTTTCCCTCCTTTATAAGAAGGACTGTTACAGAGGGAAGTAGCTGCAGGAGGGCAATCCTGCCTATGCTTTGCATAATGGCAGCCTACCAGTCTGATTTTGACCTGTTGCTTTGTTATATTTAGGCACCAAACTCATACAGGTTGAGTCCAATTGCCCTGTCCACAAGAGTGCGTCTGTCCTCTAGGCTGCCCAAGGTGGGACTGCAGCCTGGGCAGGTATAACATGTCTGAACCTGTAGATGTGCAGTTTTGGGTAAAGAAAGGAGAGTGGTACAGCAGAAGCTACAAAGCCCTCCTGAGAAGTCTTGCTCCTGTATATTTAGGCAATCAGGCTAGGCCTCACTGCTTCTAAGCGCCCTTTGCTGGCTCATGTCCAGCCTCTCACCACCAGCAGCCCCAAGTCCTTCTCAGCAGGGCTGCTGTTGATCCCCTAGGGAATTTGCTGATGCCTAGGAACTTATCCCCACATATAGCAGGAGGATCCCAGACTGCCGACACTCACCATGACACTTTTCCAGTGGATATCAGGGTGGCTGGAGCCCCCCAGCAGGACAGAAGCCTGCGAGTGCAATGCCTCCTGTAGTTGGAGCAGGGTGGCTTTGTCAATAGGTCCCCTTTATCAGGCAGCCTGCAGCAGATACCAGTCACGAGGTTCCCTTTATTATATCAGCCCCTGATTCCTACCCACAGGCTTTCAACCCGTTCATGGCTAGTCTTCAGACACATCCTCCCAACTGCCCATGCCCAAAACTCAGAGGAAACTCATCAGTGTTTGTACTGGAATTTCATTAGTTGTCTCCTTTGTGTTTCAAAAGATAACACTAACGACACAGTGATTGATACTGCACATTTTTGCTCGCTTTGAATTAAGTTGAGACGGATAGAAAATGTCTGATTTTGTTTTGGTTCAGTACCTTTTGTATTCAAAAGAGCAGGAACTGTCATTTTCAAGAATAAGAAGCACAATGGGGCTACAATTTCTATTTTAAAAATGACAAAAAATTCCCTTCTTTTATATCATTGCTTTGAACTGCTAGTTTAGGAAGTCAGCCTTGATGATGCAATAATAAACAAAGCCTTCAAGCTCAAAAGATGTCTTCATCTTGTGTTGAACAAAGCACAAACTGAATTTTAAAACAAAAGAGATGGGGATATACAGTTGTATTGGCAACAAAACTAATTTCCAAGATGCCCTTTGGCATCAACACCAAAAGAATATTTGAAAGGACTGTGCAGGGGATTATTGTTTGATCCCTGTTTCAAGCTCAGAATTTGCACTGTGCTCCACTCTCTGATGATGAACATCTCAGCTTTCATAAGCAAAGCCAGGCACTTTGCCTCACAATTCCAAATGCCTTCCTAGAGATTAGGTGAGCTCGCAGGGGCCAGGATGCAGCTCAGAGGGTGTCAAGCCATGGAAGGGAAATGAACACTTTTGTGCTATGGTTTTTTGGGTTTGTTTTTTTTTTTTTTTACTTTTTTGGGGGAGTTTTTTTGTCTTTTTTTTTTTGTCTTTTTTTTTTTGTTTGTTTGTTTTTGTTTTGTTTTGTTTTTGTTTTGGTGCGCTTTTTTTTGTTATTATTTCAATTCCAACTACCATGGAGTTGAACATGTAGTGTGAGAACAATAGCAAGTCAGTTTACCTAACTTTCCTGCATTTAAAAACAGGGCAAATTTACATTTAGGGAAGGAGTGTCTGAGATACAAGGTTTATTCCTAACTCCATGTCTTTCAGAGCTATTTGCTTTTGTAAATTTTCTACTATTCATAATATATCTCTATTAATTCCACTATACCTTTCACCTCTCTTTTGTGTTCATCAGGAAATGAAATATTTCCTCTCCAAAACTGGTGCAAAGGGAAGGGGAAGAATTGGGGAGCTGATCATCTTCGCAACATATAAAACTGTTTTGGTTTTTTTTGGAAAGGATTCCTTTACTACTTCAATTTCAAATATTAGGGGAGACAGTGAAAAACTTTACAATTTTCAGATCAATCCCATGACAATAATTTTCAGGGGAACACCATTAGTTACAGAAAAAATAGAACACTAATGAGAAGTTAGGCCTGTAAAATTTTCATACACTGTTCATAAGCAATTTTCCAAAAAACATACAAATTATTTTCCTTTTTCCTGCTTATTTTTAACAGTAGCTCATCATGTTTGGGGTTTTATATATTTTAATTTTACACATAATTTTGCTTCACACATGTTTGAGATCTAGATTAAAACAATGCTACTTTTTTGCCTTAGGAATTAATCTTAACAAGAGTAATCAATCAATTGGTTGATGATCAAAAATGTTTCTATAGTTTTCTGCAGTACTTACCTGTAATGCAATTTGAACTCAGATACCTACGGATATCAAATCAAGATTTCAGGACTTAACATTTAAGAATGATGAGAAAAAGAATCCAGTGAATAATTTTCACTTTCCATGTTATGTTTAAAATGGAAGTACATGAATTGGCCAGAGATTACCAAAATTGTCCCTTGTTCAGAAAAATAAGTCTGTTTATTAACTTTATGTTATATTTCAGCATTGTGCCATGCTAAGTCAAAAACCTAAAAGTTATCTGTTCTCTGCAGCAGTATACAAACATTTTTGACTTATGCATACAAACATGCACATACATGCATACATCCATTGTGAGCTCTATTGCTAACTGGAAGACAGAAGGGGAAGCAAGGACTTTAAAGACTGTTCTCAACTTTCACTTTAAACAGAAAAATTCTCTCAGCAGCTGTTGCTACTCATTGAAAAACACTATTCATAGCAGTAAAAAGAAATGCTGTTCCTTACTGGACATTCAAGAGAATTTCTTTGTAGAAAACAGAATTGGCTTGTGACAAAAGGAGAAAGCTTACAGTGAACAGAAATGGTGAAGGCACAAGCAGGGTCTCCAGTAGCTTTCAGAGGCTCTAATGATTAAAATTATTTAAAATGACGCATACTTTCTTCTCCCCAAGTGAGCTAGGTCCAATAATTCTATGCTTACTGAGAAGATAGGCTTCATATTTTGTCCAAGAACAAAATAGGATTCCTATAATAATCCAACTTCATGACATAGTGAGGAAAAAAATAGTCTGGACAGAAAAAATTCCTATATTAAAGGGCTTTCAAAGCTAACATAAGCCTATCTACAACAGATACAAACTTCACTGGCAGCTCGAGGTGAAGTCACTGTAATTGAAGAGACACAGGTTAGAATCAATGATGGAACTTTAAAGTGCTAATCAGAGCTATAGTGCTCATCGATTTTGAACAATTTTAACCCTACTTATCAAATTATCTGGATTGACAATTAAGTAAAATGTTAAAATAATTAGTTCAGGAAGAAAGACATGGTATTGATTGGAGACTGGAAGGGGAAACAGAGAAGGAAAGACAGAACACATGAATTTCAGAAATGTTTATTTCTTAGGTGATGGAAATACAAGTTCATTACTGCCTAAATATGGACAATAAACAAAAGCTTAATTAGAAAAAAAAAAGCTGTATTAAGTTTAGATGGGTGCAATGAGTACTATTCATCCTGAATAATGTATTCAGAATTAATAAATATTTCTGTCTGAACGTAAATTATCCAAGAAGAGTGCATACATACAGACATTGCCTAGGTAATTTTAGACTCAGAAGCCTTTAGAGCTCTGCAGTGATATTTTCATGAGTTTTTGATATCTTTGACCACCTGTAGTTCACTGCTCCTATTGGGCAAACACCATGCTTCCAACATATTTTCCTGTGCAAAGGGAACTCTGGGGACCAAGATCTGTCCCAGAAAAATGTACTGCCATTTTACATTACTGAAGTAGCTCTAAGCAACTGCAACCATAAAGAAGGGGAATTGCCTTGACTTCCATACCCAAAGAAAAAGTATGTTAAGCAAACATCTATCAGAGACAATACAAACAAGTAATGACATCTGAATGCACATGGAGAGAAGCTTAAACTAGAACCACTGAAATGTTCAAGTGGTGAATGTGCAGATTAGGACACTTTCTGTCAAACTGATGCATGTCCACTTAACACAATGCCCTGACTGATGTTGTCCTTTCAAACAAATGCTGTGAATACAAATAATCCCTAAATAGCAGCAGGTCTGGATTCTGGCACAGATTCTAAATGCTTGCAAACTTGAGAATGAGGTTTAAAAATATAACCTTAAACCCAAATTAATACCCATGAGTCACCCTTGCCTATTCTAGCTAAAAACAGAAGCCACCAGCAGCTTTGAGGAAAAGATTTTCAAAACCTGCAGCAGCACTACCACACCATATGAATTGCATCATCCCAATAAAACTCATTTTACAGATGACCAGACTAGCTATTTGTGGACAAACACCAACACAACTGCACTTTTTTCACCATATATATGGAAAAGACAAGAGGGGAACAAATGGTCCAACAAGCTATGGTCCAACAAGCTGTACTCTGAATGTTTCCTCTTGTTGCAGTTTCCGTCTCTTGACTACAGCATATATTGCCCTTGTTTATCTCTCTGAAATACAAACAGGCTCTGAACCACTCAATGCTTCTTCCACTTTCAGCTCTATTTTTTGCTGGCTTTGTAGGACAAAGCTCTTCATGGGAATGACAGAGCCTTTAGTACACGCATCAGTTATTCTCTGGCTGCATCAGTAGAATCATCCCTGACCTACTTTCCTTTATTTCTTTGCATCTGCACTTTTGATTATGTTCCTATTTACAGGACTGCCACTTGATGCCTTCCATTTCCTGTTTGAAAATGTCTCTTATATGGGAACAATTCTCAGCTACTGACCTTTCCAGATTTGATTGCTTTGAGACTTCCCTACCTGTTGTGACAAATAATCATGCTGCTTAGGCTAGTGATTAATAGCAAACCCAGAACAGGACAGCCCTGTAACAGTCTATCAAACAGAAACAGAAAATATACAGCTGACAAGTCTGAAGATTTAGATGTCAAGGCACAACAGAAATAATTCCCTTTAATATCCTATTTCAAAAGGAGGAGACTATAGCTTAACCAAATGGAATACTGTGGGCAAGATTTTCAACGCACCTCTGATGGTGCGAAATGTTCTGAAGCATCTGAAAAGAGACATTAGCCTAAAGAGCAGGAACTAGTGGTAGGTGCTGAATGGTACTTTTCATAAATTGATGGTAAATATGCTTTCAGAATTAATGCCTTGCTTTTCTTTTTTTTCTTTCACATATCATTGAAATTTGAAACCACAGAGTTCCTTTTTCAGAATTCAGAAATCTTAATAAGTGCTTTAAAAAATCCACAAAACAAAACAATTTTACAAAGTCAATAAAGGTAGATAGTCACTACAGACAGAATTTGGTTAAGTCAGTTTTCCCTTTCCAGTCTGAATTAATCATTTAGGCTTCCTTTAGAGATGACAGAAACATTCTGCACCTTCCTAGAGGTTGATTAATCCTCCCTGTTTTATGATTGGAAGCAGGCATCTAGAGATACAATTTACTACAGAGAAAAATAGTGTGACTAAAAGAATTTGCATATTCAGAAAATAAGGCAAATAAAAGGGAGAGATCCATAGATTATACTGGCAGAAACAACAAACACACAAAAAAGCCCCAATGCAACAACACCCATGGGAAAAATAAATAACTTTAGGAGTATTCTTGGAATATGGCATAGCCAATAACAACATCCCAATTTTTGTTTGCATATTCATTTAACACATAATGCAAAATCATCAGCTGTTATAAACTATAATTTTCCCATTAAAGTCAATAGGACTTCATTAATTTACACTAGTAGGATGTTTGCTTAATAAAATTTACAATCAAAGGAAAAATTAGAGCAGATGGGAGACAGAAACTAAGGGATTTTAACTGAAGTAGAGAACATGAAGATGCAATGTCTTTATTCTTTGGAAAATAAACAAATGGACCTCATTCAGAAAATGCTGAAGGAGCAGGGACAAATGTTTCACCATCATTAGAAGACTGTCTCATGAAAGAACTCAGCGTAAAGACTGAAACCTAAGGAAGGATATAGACTGAAACCTAATATCAGAAAAGCATACTTTCCTTCAGGGAACCATGCAGACAGAATGCAAGTATATACTCGACTCTTCTTCAGCTGATTCCCATAACCCATAAGCTCCCTGTTCTTTTTTAACCCTGACATGACTGCTACTGTACTTTCATGGGACATCTAGAATTTTAGGTTGCTGTTTCAATACCAGGAATATTTACTGAAGAATAATTGTACTCTTCAGTATGATGCACCTTAAAACTGGAGGAAGCAAAGTGCTACACTGCCAAATAATCTTTACAAGCAAATTACTGTGCAAACGTTTTGGCTCTCAACCTGTCTTTGTACAAATTTGTACAGTAGGAATTATTTTACTTGAAGAACATAAGAGAGTATGAATCTGTGTATCAGGAAATATAAATAGCTGCAGTATCAGATATTGGCATTCTTGAAATACTTGTAACTGCATTTACAAGAATAAAGCATTGTCACCTGTATTTACAGCTAGCTGTGATTTTATGTACTCTAACAAAGCTCTGTGTGAAAATTTGCTTTGAAAGGCATATAAGAAAGTTAAAATATTAAGAGTGCTTTGCTCCCCTGGGGACATAGTCTATTCTCTTCCATTTTAGCTGTAAATTACAGCAGTCAGCTTGTCAAATATTCTTCAGATATACCAGCAAAATTTTTATGCAGCTATGCATATCTAACAAGAAGTGTCTTTGTCATCAGTCTATTATACCAGACTTTTCAAGGGATCACTGAAATACTGAGGAGTTTTAGTGGTATGCATGGATGCATGCCTGGGGCACAGATGTGGGCATAGTTACACAAGTACTTTTCTGGTCTAACTCTGAAAAACTCAATAGACTTGATATTTGAAATGAATTTTAGGTTTGCAGATTGTTATTACTCAGAAACATTGCTGATTCTGCTAAAATTAGATGGACTTAGACTACACTGTATTTATCAACCTTTGAATTTAAGCCATTATGGACCCTCTTATTAAATTCCACAATACAGAAGTTAAGACTTTTGCATATCTCTTTGCTTTTCAATATATTACAGAATCACAGAATAAGCTGAGTTGTAATCACAAGGATCATCAACGTAACTCCTGGCCTGGCATGACACCATCCTACCATGTGCCCAAGACTATTGTCCAAATATTTTTTGAGCTCTGTCAGGCTGGTGCTGTGACCACTTGTGGTGGTTTGACCAGGAAGAAGTAGGCATTCTGGGATGCT
>JAHXMQ010000807.1:60746070-60811484 GCA_020466415.1 Ammodramus savannarum pratensis
GGGGCACTGGCTTTGTGCCAGGCTCAAACCATGACACCACTTCCCTGGAGAGCCTGTCCCAGTGCCCAACCACCCTCTGAGGGAAGAACCTTTTCCTAATATCCAATCTAAACTTCCTTTGGCATATTTTCAGGACCTATTATATCTTCCCTCTTTCTCATGCTCATTACATACATAATGTGTAAATATATATATATATATATATGTGTGTGTCTATATGAAAGTTACAGAAAGGTTTTGTACATACACTTCTCTCCTACAAAAAAAAGCCCCCAACCTACAGTACTGCTCACACTAAGCTCCCCATGCTGTATGGCAAGGCTTCCACCTAGAGAAAGGGA
The DNA here is from genome assembly GCA_020466415.1 of Ammodramus savannarum pratensis. Lineage (NCBI taxonomy): Eukaryota > Metazoa > Chordata > Aves > Passeriformes > Passerellidae > Ammodramus > Ammodramus savannarum. Next base: position 60,746,412 of record JAHXMQ010000807.1, read on the forward strand.
GGAGTGTTGACCTCTGCAGATCATGAAGTGCATCAGGAGTGAGGAGCAAAGAGAAATAGCATTCTCAGACCCTTCCCTTTTTAGGTTCCTGAAAAGTCTTTGTATTCTGTCTTTAGTTTTCTTTAGACATTCCCCAAGTAAAGATAGCAACAAAGCAATAATCGCTCAAAACTGGGTCTCAAACCGTTGTGTCTTCACAGATTTTCTTTGGGTCTCACTTCCTACTATCAGTTCTGTCTTCCTGAGTCTTCGCATCTTCTCTGTTTGTTTGACAAACAAGACAAGACAATACGATGTTTGTCTCTGTGTACTGGATAAAAGCTTCCCACTTCCCCTTCTGTCCATTCTGGTGATGTTGCAGCTCAAAACACACTTTCAAGATGAAAAACCAGCACACACTACAGAATTTCTGTTCTGTTGCTGACTACAAAATATAAGTCATAGCAAGCAGCAAGCTGCATGCAGACGCTCTGCAGTTGCAGAGAGAGTTTCCCTTATCGCATCATCTATCACAATAGCACTTTGTGGATCTGATTAAATTCAGCCAATTATTGTGTACTCTCAATGTGCCAACAGCCCTGTAATGTATTCTTTAAATGTTCAGAATTAATTGCCACTGGTTTTTGCATATGCAAAAAAATTAAACTTATAAAAATCTGTTATTAACTACCTTAAGTAGTATTCCGCAGTGACAAACAGAAAATCTGAAGTAGAAAATGTCCCTAAGAATTACTCATAGACCATGCCAAAAAAAATCCAATGCAGTAAAATCTGCCAGTTGTAGGATAGGATTGTATGCCAAATGACAGAGTTGAAGAAATGGTTTAAAAGAAGATAAAGGTTCTCATTATTTGTAGATGGACTTTACACTGGACTGAAAGAAAGATGTATAAGAGAAATAAAGGAGGATTCTTCTGTTACCTATAAGGTTTCTTGAGAACATATAAAAGCACCTAAACTGACAAGAAACGTAGCTGAATGTTTATCAATTACACATTTGTCAGAACAGCTAGCAGAAGAAGCAGGATATTCATCCATATTCTATCTTATAACTTTGTGGTCCAATCTGATGTCACATGGTTTCTTCCCTCTCTTTCATGATGAACTCTCAAGTGCCCTTTTCTGAACCAGGTGCTAAGGCAAAAAGGAATCAGCAATTTTCATTTCAGAAGCATCCCTCCATGTCAGAGGTAGCAAAAACGCAGAAATACTTCTGTTTGCAGAAAAGTATGGAAGGCAAGTACAGAATGAATTTACAATTAAAGTCTTTTTGACATCTCTTTCCTCACCTTAGTATTCTCATAGTTTCTAAATACATTATTGGCAATACTGGGATAAGGCCTTAAAAGCATTATATTTAAAAATAATAATTTATTAAATATCAGAATATAGCAATAAAAAAGTTGCTTTCTCACATTGAACCACTTCAAGAGGAAGAGATTATACCACTTAATAGAGCAACTGAGAACTGAGGAACACACAGGCAGCCCTCAATGCCAGGGGCATAGCTGCTGCCAGCAGAGTTCTAATGAAAACATTTCCTGAGATTTTTCACTCCTTAACATTAGAGTTTCTTTAACTTCATTTAAAGGAATAAATGAGGAAAATACAACTATGTCTTAGTCCTAAGTACAGCTGTAAAGAGAAAATAAAGAGCAATGTTCAAAATCAGCCCAGAGGGAGGATGATTAGCTGAGTGAAAAAAAAATTACCACCACTAAAGCTAAGCTGAACTCATTCAGTTTTAAATTAAGAGACTTTCTTTGTCATGTTGTGGGTACGTAGCCTGACTCCACTGGTGCACTTTATGAGAAATATTATGCTTTCAAGTAATGCTATGGAATTTGTTAAAATTTGAATTTTTTAGGCTTATCTTGGAGTTCATAATAATGCCCAGTGGTAGCTACTTGCATGTTACCATCGCAAATATTTTTGTGAAAAGCTATCCTATGTTTCAAGGGGACAGCTGTTTGCGGCGTCTCTTGTGCTCTTCCAGTAAGGGATAACACAGGAATTCTGTTAAGAAGATAGCACTGCTGAAAGGACTACTAATCAAGTGTTCTTGCACTGAAAATTGTTGGGGCCTATGCAAGGAGGATTAAGGGTTCTGTAGGGACTTGTTTTTGTTGGTTTGTTGTTTTGGTTTTGTTTTTTGTTTTTTGTTTTTTTTTTTTGTCCAAGTAATTCAGAGATGTGCAGCAGCAAATAGAGAAACAGCATGTATATTAGATTCGCTTGTGTTCTATGAAAGTATAGGGCAGTGTCAGATCTTGTTCTATAAAAACCATTATTTTGTCTTTACATGACAAAAAAAGTTACTCTATACATAAATATCGCAACTTGCATTATAGCTGTGGCTTAAACTAGCAAGAAGAGAAAGAGAACTATTTGCTGTATTTCATTTAACATTCCCACAAAAGCATACTGTATATAACATTTAACATGCTCTTGCTTTCTTTTTTAATTCCTTTTGAATTCAGAAGCGCAGCTTATCACAGCATTAGGAGGACTGGACAGGAAAAAGTAATGGAACTAAATTAGAGAAAAAACAGCTTGCATTAGGTTGGGAAAAATTCACTATTAGTAGTTGAGTAAAGAGATGCAGCATCTGAGAATGAAGGCATAGAGCTGACCTTATGAATTCTCTTCATGCTTTTCTGCAGATTCTGTGTGGGATTTATCATAAACAGCTTAATACTGCTGTTTATGACTTTAATACATGTACCATCAATATCCTGAAAATAACAGCACTTCTGTACCTCAAAAAGATATGAGAGCTGAATGCTGGGTGATAATGTGCTGAATACTGGATATTCTTTTACATCTCCTGTTTCCTTTATTCCTACGTTAGAACAGACCTGTTCTGTCTGTAATTACTTGTGAAACAAGTAACACCCAGAGACTGCAGTTAATGTCAGCCTTGCCCTACTATGATACACCAAGCATGAAAAGATGAGCACACATGCCAAAGATAACTTTGCCAGTTCAGGAGATGTTTGCACTCCACCTAACTCCTTCTCATGTAAAACTTTTCTGCATGCAAGTGTTGTCATTTTCCAGTGCCTGGGGCAGGTTGTAAGACAATTTTCTTCTTGTGTAGGCTCCCTCTTAAAGCATTTCCCTCCAGTTGTATTTAATAGTCTTTTGTAATAAATATCTTACCTATTCCTTACGGTCATTGGTTTCTGCATTAAATGGCCATGCAAATAGAAATTATATACCTCTAAAAAGGGTCTATGTCTAAATAAGTCTGGCTGTCTGCAGAACCAAACAATACCTGAAGGTCCATTGATCCATCTTCAGTTGTTATCTTTGTTTCCACTCAGCTCAGAAGACCAAAGCAAAGCAATGGGAAGCCAAGGAGATTTGCTGAATTTGGTGTGCTGAATTGGTACCTTTAGGGCTCCTGATATCACCTTTTGGCCAATCATAGCCGTGCAATAGCTCTCGGGTTTGCACATTTTTGAAATTTATGAGCATTGAATGGCTTCCATCCAGAAATTCATTAAAACAATAGAAAATTTAAAGTTGCTCAATCAGACTTTTGCCTATCAAAATAGAACTCCCCCCACCACAGTTCTTTCAAGAACACACTGAAAGGATTGGAAAAAAATCCTAAATTTTTCAAGGGTCTGAAAGTGGGTGAAGTAATTTGTAACAGTCTATTTGGAACAATGTTTGCCCAAGATTGGATGAAAACATGGACAGACATGTTTGCTTCAGTGCGACAATAATGTAGGAGCCTAACTGTCCCAAACTCCATATATTAGCAACAGACAGACAAAGAGAGATGGGCTGAAATATTCCTGGGATGTGCTTATCTCTTCATATTAGTTGCAAGACACTCTGTGGTAACCACACCTCTAACTCGAGCTTTACAGCTGAGTGTGTCAAATTAGATTAGGGAAATCTGTGGCAGAGTGAGGAAGGATGTCAGGTTTTCTGATATCACCAGAGTAGTACACAGTCAAGAGGCAGGTAGAAATCCATATAAATATTTCTGATGTGTGTAGTCATGTGGAGCATAGGCTCTGCTCCTGGTAATGAGCATCCTTTTGGTCAAGTGATTTAAAGCTGTACCAGCTGTGGAATGCATAAGCATGTGTAGGGTGAATTTACCCTTTTCTTTGCACTAAAGATTACATAAAACTCCTTGGTCATGTAGCGAAGACAGCATGTCTTTTTAGGAATGTGTTAGCACACATTTTAAATCTAATTTGAAATAGCATATGAGAATCAAATTTAAACAACAGGAAGAAAAGAGAATACACAAAAAAAAGAAAGGATTACTTTATCAGTCAACAAAACAAAGCACTTATTTACCTTGCTGATGTGTAACACTGCTTTTTGCTCTTGCATTAGGCTATGCAGTCTCAAATTCATTATTCAAGGACTGAAAATTTTAGTAAAACAAAAAAGACAGGAAAGGTAAACATATACAATTCTTTCAGGACTCCTGCTGAAATCATCTTGAAGGTTAGGTCAGGTTTGACCCTCAAGCTGTCTCCTACCTACTGAGCTAAAATCCCTTAGTCTGAGTTTCAAGGCACAGCTATTCTCCTAGCTATTATGCACTGAAGGCAGAGCTCTTTATGGTTAGCTCATAATGCCTTCCACATCATACAAACTTCAATTCAAGTGTATCGGTATTGCAGCTCCCTGGGCAAGACATCCTTCTTTATTATTGTTTGGCCTATGAGTTCTGTCTAAAAATCCAATGAAACAAAAAATCCTGTCCTCAGTCTTAAACTATGATTAACTCAGAAAGACTTTTTATTAACAAAAAAGCCCATTTCTACTTTACAGCTAGGAGCTATTTCCACTGAAATAACTGCTAAAACTCCCACTGACTTGAAATATTCAGCATCTTGTTCTTCACAGGAGTGAAAATTGCCATCCAGTTTCTCTGACTTGATGGAAGGCCAACCCAAGTTTCAAAAGGACCAGGTTCACCTTCATCATTACAGGTACACATTCTCATGCCTGTGAATGAGAAGGTGACTCAAAACAAGCAGCATGGATTTACTAAGTGCAAATGGCACCTGATCAGCCTTCTGTCTTCTTCAGTCTGTCTTCTATGTTAAATCCGCTGCAGCCACCATTTAGTCAGACTCCTACTGACACTCTGACACTGACAGGGTGTCAAGTTGTATTCTGAATCTGTCAGTGTTTTTGTAATGCTGTATTTTATTTTCATTTTCCTATTAAATTTCAGTTCTAACTTAATATCTCCCACTGGCCTGCTTTCAAACCAGCAGAGTGAACTAGGGGATCAATAAAAAATGTCTGAGTGATCAGGCTAAGAGTGCCACAATTAATGGATGATATGGAGCCAGAAAGCCAGAAAGCCAGAAAAAATTGTCATGGTTAAGGAATAGTATCTCCTAACTTAGTGCTGCCACTGAAACTGCTCCAGCACTCGCTCTTCGTTTGCCCTACAGTTGGAAGCAAAAAGTTAAAGATCACAGGTGGAGATAAGAATTTACTGGGAATAGCAATGAGATGAGAGAACAAAAACTAACAGCAACAATACTAATAGCAAAAGTGTAAAAAGAGAGGGTGATTTACATGCAAAATGCTCACCAATTGCAGAACAATAAAAATAATGATGGACAGACTCTCTGCACTCCATGCTTTCTCTTCATTGGGAAAGGGTAACCCATTCTTTCTGGAAAATAAAGAATCCTTTTCCCTGTCCCTGGCAATGACGTAAGGATGGTATAGAATAACATCAGGGTATTGGTCATGTTCACACAGCTCTGGGCTGTGGCTATGGGATGTAGTGCTGAAAGGAAAGCAGTGAAAATGTGAATTGGCTGCTGTGCTGAACCAACAACTCCTATGCAGGCACTGCCACGGGGAAAGGAACAACTGGGAATGACACCAACCTGGCCAAAACTGTGGATCCCAGTGGAAGGAAGCTCAGCTGAACCCAGCTGAACTGACCAACAGGAGTGCAGCAAAATGGAAAGCAGCAACAGCAGGACTGACTTCCAGCACAGCAGGGCCAGAGAAGCAGCATCTGAGAACCCTTTGAGCAGCTTTTGTGGGGTTTGTTTGTCACTGATTTTTCATTGGTTTTGGCTAGTGGGGTGGGAAACACTATCCATGGAAGCACCCTTGCCATCTTGCCTTTTCTCTCTACTGTCACATGGAAACAGTCACCCTATTTTCTTTATCTGGGGAAACCATGGACATGGCCTGCAGTGACCATACGCCATCTCATTTTTGTTCCCAGTGGTGAATACTTTTCTGGGGATAAAACACGTCTCTTTGCAAACTTTTGGTATTATTTTTGTTGTTATTGTATATTTTTATTCCATAGGTTTTTGTTTTCAGTAAATTTTTACCTCAACCCTTAGTCTCTGCTTTTGTCCCTCCCATATCAGAAGGAAGGAAATAGGAAGCAGCTTACCTGGAATTTAATTTCCTGTTGGTGTTAAACCACCACCTGGCTTCAGTGAGGAGGATATCCCAGTATCTACAGAGAGGTCATCCAGGAAACAATCCCAGGCTCTTGATGACAGTGTGTACTGCAAGGAAAAGACACATCAGGCACAAATTTAAATAAGAAAGGCTCAAACTGCCCATAAGGAAAAGCTTTTTCACAGTGAGAACACTCAGATGGTGGAGCAGGGTGTACAGAGAGGCTTTTCAAACTTCATCCCTGGAGGTTTTCAAGTCCTGACCAAAATAGTCTTAAGAAACCTGGCCTCACCTACCTCGTTCTGCTTTGATCAGGAGATTGGGCTGGAGACGTCCTGAGGTCTTTTTCAACCCAAATTAGGTCCTGAAATATGGATGCAGAAAAACAAAAATAGACAAAGCAGGATAGGAGGAATTGCATGTCAAAAAAAAAAGCAAAGTTAGAGCAGTGAAAATATAGCCAAGAAGGCATTTATTAGACATTCTTTAGAAGTCAGGCATACAAGACTCATCTTCATAGGCCATGTTTCAAAGTTTTCTCTCTTGCACACATGAAAGGCTTCCCCCTCCCAAACCTTCCTTCTTCCACTACCAGGGATGCCCCCTTGACAATCAAAGGATTACAGAGAGCCTAACAGCTATGATTCTTTCTGAAAAATTGTCTTCCTACTGATATGCACAAATCAGTAATTTTATCAAAAGTTAAGTTTCTCATTATAGTAGGAACTGTCTTTCCAAATATTTCATGACACAATCCCCTGATAACTGTTCTGCAAGATCCCTGCATAGGACAGGCAGCAAATCAATTACACATAAAGCTACTATAAGAAAAACAGCTTCAGGTCATTAGACCTGAACAGTGCTTCCAAGCCTTACCTTTTTGAGGTTTGATCTCTGTTAACTCAATTCATACATGCAAGTGAAATTGCTGCGACAAAGGAACTGTCCTTTGATTCCTCAGTGCTTTGCTTTGCAATCATAAAACTGTTTCAAATGTGGAAGATAAACAAAGTCACAGAATGAAACAGGTTGGAAAGGACCACAGTGAAATCTGTGGTCCAGCCTCCCTGCTCAAGCAGAGTCATCCCAGTTCACATGGCACGGAATTTCATCCAGACAGTTCTTGAATATCTCCAGTGAGGGAGACTCCACAACCTCTCTGGGCAGTCTGCTACAGTGCTTGGTCATCTGCACAGTAAAAAAAAGTTCTTCTTTATCTTCAGGTGGAACTTCCTGTGCATCATTTTCTGCCTGTTGCCTCCTGTCCTATTGCTTGGCACCGCTGAGCAGAGCCTGGATCCACCCTCTTGACCTCTCTACCCCTCAGATACTGACTGACACTGATGAGGTCCCCTCACAGTCATCTCTTCTTGAGACTGCACAGCCCAAGTTCCCTCAGGCTCTCCTTAGAAAAGGGATGCTCCAGTCCCCCATTCATCTTTGTAGTCCTCTGCTGGACCGGTTCAATGAACTCCATGTCTCTCTTGGCCTGAGGAGCTCAGAACTGGACACAGTACTCCAGATGTGGCCTCGTGGAGGCTGGAAAGAGGGGCAGAATCATCACTCTTTACCTGTGGGGAATGCTCCTCTTATTGCACCCCATTGCACGCAGAGCTGGACTCTGCTGGAGCCAGTGAAGGTCCCAAGCGAAGGGATGCTCCTTGGGATCATCCCTGCTCATGTCTGTCTCACATGTTGGAGGACAGAAGGACAATGCTATCAGACTTAACCCTGCAAGGACTCATGCTGCATCAGTCAGGCTTTGTAGAATTTTTTTCAGTGCCATCTCTCATAAAATATTATTCTTATAGAGAACAGCAATGACCCTCTTGAAATGGACACGCGAGAGTGCATCCATGCCTGTCAGAATTGGTACTTTTTAGAGAGGACAGAAAATTACTCTTTTCTTAGCCATCTTGTCCCATTATGGAGGCAAGAAACTTGAAAAACATTTTGACAGGGAAAACAATTTCACATCTTGCAACAATCTTCATGTTATTGAATCATTTTTTGTATTATCCTGCATTTTCTCTTTCATATGCTGGGATGGTTTAATTTCTATTCTTTCAAAATTTTATTTCTTTATTTATTTTCAAATCACTTCTACATACAAACTCCTATAAAAAACTTCACAATACTCTGTTTACTATAGAAACAGATAACTTTTTAAATTGAAATTGTAATGGTTTATCCCAAAAAGCTCTTTCAAGCTCCCACTTCACCTTTCTTCAATTCATCTTTGAGTTTTTTCAGTTATTCTATCTTGAATTTATGATCAATAAAATTCTCTTATAAAAAGTTTGAATTGCACTTCTAAGGTTTCTTTTCTTTTATAATAACAACAAGAAAAATACTCTTAAAAGTAGAATAGTCCATTTGATCATCTCTGATATCAAGGTGTTTTCTATGTTGTGTGTTGCAATACAGTTCACTTAGTTGCTCCTTCACTATGTCTGTATCATACCCTTGACAAAGACTTTAGAGATGCAGCAAGATATCTTCATCATCTACACAGCATAAGTGTTAAACAGATGGCAAAGTTTCATGAATTCCAGGTAGCTGTTGCAAAATAAAATTCATGGGTGATTTCCATGCCATACATTGTTGAGTAACTTTGGCACATTTCAGATTCTAAGATCTGAAATCTAAGATTTGAAGAGAAAAAGTAGGTGCTTGGATGGAGTATGTAGGTAGCCAGATGTCAGTATGTCAGGTGTTTTAGTTGAAGGCAATTAACCCATCTTAATATTCCCACAATGTTGTAGAAGTTTTTTAAAACGCTGCTAATCCCAGGAAGGTATTTTTGTTTCAAGACATATCTAGGTATGAGGATGACTATTCTCTGAAATAAAGGTATATAAACGTGAAGAAATAGTTCATGTCCTTTATCCAACTCATTCACATATGAAAACACAAAAAGGAATCATGCCCATATTGCAGATTGCAGATTATTTAACAGAGGGATCGATGTATCTTTTAAAGGTATGAAGTATTTTTTTTTTAATCTCTAAAACTCTAAGCACAGGCAAGCAAAACTAAGTAAGTGCAAGTCCATATTCATCTCTCCTATGTAGACCTGAAGTCTTCATACCTCTTCATACCTGTTGATGCCTAAATGCACCAAAACCCTTAATTGTAAAAATCCCTAACAGGTAAAGTAGCGGGCCAGAGAAAGCTTACAGAAGAAGAGCCAGGAATCTGGTCTTCTAATCTGGTCACTCCGTGGCACTTTATTAAGGTTGACTGAAATCTGTGATTATGTTTAATATCTTCAGAATATGATTCTTGGTGTTATAATCATCAGGGACTGATTCTCAAATTCATCACTCCAGCCCATCTGAAAAGCCTTTTCTGGGCACAGTCTGTAGGCAGCAAGTTGATACATGAGCATGTACTTGATTATCAAAATTCAAGATGCTCAGTTTAGCTTTAATTAAGTCCCACATTTCATTGCAGCAGACGCAAATGTGTTGCTACTGGTCAGTGAGGGCACAAAGAATTTCACATTTGCTCTGATATGCTGGTGGAAAACTAGGAAGGATTTACTCTTCTAGTTACTCACATGCCTTCAGTGTAGCTACTGCAACCCTTGCTAGAATAACTAGAGAGAGGAAAAAAGTCTATTGGGAACTCTGATCTGATTTACTAAACCACTGAAAAAAAAGAAAGAAAATATGGTTTCACTTTCTATTGGAGGGCTGTCCACTACAAACTATGGCAAAAATAAGCACAAAATCACATTCCAAGAACACTGATGTCACTTTAAGCTATCTACAAGCAGCAATACTATCACTTCTTTTCTGCACATTTATAAAAGACATCCTTTTTCAATTACAGCTAGGCTGCTAATCAACTATATACAAAGCAAACTTTTGCCTTCAACTATAATCTTAAGATTCCAGACATCTTCTTTTTTGAGAAGCCTGTTTTTTAAAATCATGCATGAAAATATTTAAAAAAAACCCTCACACTCTGGGTTGTCATTTTCATTGCAATCACTAAAGTAAACTCAAATTTTGAAGTTTCTCACTGATGGTGAAATGCTATGTTATGCCATCTTGATGAGGCTTTGGAACTTTGTGATGAACATGTAAAGATCAGAGGTATTAGCGACTATCTTTAGCAAAAGTGGGAAAAAACCCATTAAAAATCCTGGTAGAAGTGAAACTTTTATTTTAGTAAGAATCCTTCAGACTGTGCCTTATTTGATGTCAAAATCAGAGTTCAGGAAAAAATTGCTAGTTGTCTTTTTTGTCAAGGTAATTGGTATACATATTGTTTACAAAATATTTATCAATGCTTCTATTGTTCAGTGTACCATCATGAGAGAGAGAACATCCAAAATATAATATACATTACCAGCAATTTCGAGGAGTTGTGTTGGCACTACATAAAAAATAGGCTATTACACAACAGCAAAAGTAAAATATATTAAAATCCCTGCCTACACCTACTAATCTTCATAGCTACTGGAAAAACACAGCACCCAGACCTGACTCACTCAGAGGTGCAGCTGGGGAGGTAAAGCTGTTCTTTGCGCTGCTGAAACACTTCACTCCCACTCTGCAGAAGCTTTTCACCGGGATATGTCCATTTGCACTTGGACCTTGAACATCTCAGTCCACTTGGGCATGCTGGCAGAGCTTAGAGGCTAAAACATATATAAAACACCTGAAATGCTATCCAAATACACCCAAAGCTCAGCTGTTTCCTATGATAAATAGTACAAATCTGCAGTAATGGCTGACATAGCATCTTAAAGGCAAGGTAGTTCCATGATTTATAATGAGGGTATTGCACAGACAAAATGTTCTTTGGACACTTTGTGAACAGCTTAAACACTACAGCCCACATTATCCTGTGACTGGTACAGATGAGCCATGTATTCAATTTCCATGAGCTCAGCTGACCAGAGAGGTCTCTGCATTTCAAATGAGAAGCAAAGCTCTCTCTCCAGGGTGCTGTGTGCTGAACATCTCAGCCTCTCACTCACTTCCACTCACTCCCTTCATTTATCAAAAAGAGGGACAGCAAGTAAAGTAAAATTTTAAAACATATGCTCAGCTATTGCCTCAAACAACAAGAGAGCACCTAGAATACTTACCTTAAGGATCTTCCTTAAGTAAAAAGGTATCTATTTTCCAGCTTGTCAAAAGCAACTGCCAGAAGAAGGCACTATTTCTGACAGCAAATATTCAAGCAGAACTAAGCTAATCCTGTCTACAGCTACCTATATGCATACCAAAGAAATCAAGAGCTAGTCCTTTCTCTTTCAATAAGTTAAAAGAAAGGGCACTGGGCTAGATCTTTGAAGTTTGTTGCAAAACTTTATTCAATATCACATAGTGGTAAAAAGGCTGAGCATGTACTTTTTTTGACCACAGATGAATTGCCTGATTTTAATAAGTGCTAAACACCTGCAGCTTTTATACATGTGGAGATTGTCTCTGACAATAGATGCATAATTATCAAAACAGCAGCATATCTGGCATATGAATATGATGAGCTAAAATACTGCCCAATTTTAAGAAGCCACATTCACTTAATCATTGCTCTGTAAGTACATAAAAGGATTACAAAAATCGAGATGTTATTTACCCAGTAGATCCATTTCACTTATTGCTTCTGTGGCTCCTTAGCCCAAGCAGGGAAACAATAAATTTAAGGCATGTGTGCAATTTCCACGACTTTCAATAAAAAAAATTTCTTCTTCTCACAACAATTCTTCTTTTATTTTCAGACTTTTCCAGTCTTCAACTTTATGTAAATGCAGAATTACTCCAGAGTTAGTAGCTATGACTTCATATCAGGATAACTGAAAACTTTTCTGTTTTTCTTTTATAATCAGAATATATGAAAGTAAAATGTAGGGGTTTTTCCTGTATAAGAAATATATAGTTTTAAAAGCCCTGCACTTATGAAAAAATGTGCAATTAAAATTATAATGAAAATACATAAAGAAAATGTATTCTCTGGCTTTGAAAAAAGTATGAGAGTCTGTAAGTATATTCAAGTAGGGTGACATTCATTATTACCCTGGATAATACACAAATATTGAGACCTATTTCATCTAAGGCTTTCAATCATTTCATTCAGAAAACTGCTGGGAAGCTGAGATATATTTTATAGCAAAAACATATGCAGTATACAAGTATTTATAGTGGCCGCCTCCTAGAATGGCTGGAATTCCAGAAACCTTTACAAAATGGAAAAGAAACTAAAAATATTGCAAATGAAAATTCTTATCATTTTAGCTGCATCAAGATCACTGCCTTCCATTCCAGAAAGAATGAAAGGCAGCAAAAAAAAAACCCAAACCAGCAGAAAACTTAGACACATTCAGAGCCTATGTTAAGCTGGTCATTTGAGCACAGATGGTAATTCAAGATGGAGAGAGCTCAACAGCTTGGCTGATCCTTTACTCCTAATCATGGGACAGTCAGACAGTTTCTTTAGCCTATGGCCTTCTCTGACTCAAAAAATTACTATGGGCTTGGAGTGAAAGTTGAGCTCTGACCTAGAGAAGCTCAATGATATGATCAGAACAGTCTAAAAACCAGCCCACAGCCTATGAACCTGGGGCAGCTTTGGTCTCTTACTCTGAGGAGTGTTTGGCTTCAGAAGGAGACAAAGGATGGGAGTTAATGTCTCTAGAACCTTGCATCCAGCTAGATAACCATCCAAAGATGGATTAACGCCTTCCTCATTCACTGAAACATTTTAAGTACATGTTAAATTCCAGACATGCGATCTCAGTGAGATTTAAGATTGTTACTGAATGTTGCTTTCAGTGCTGTCTTCAGGAGGGACATTTTCCTAAGCTGGGATATGAAGTGACCAAGTGTCCTGGTTCTGGCCAGGAGAGGACTAATTTTTTGCAGTAACCAGGACAAGGGCATGGCAAGGACACGGGGGTTGTTCTGTCCTCATTCACTCATTTTCCAGGAAGGGGGGAAAGGGTCACTTTGGTTCAGGACAACATGGTAGAGTGAGTGGTCAGGTACTGCAGGTGGTTTCTGCAGAGTGAGAAATAATATTTCTTTTCTTACACACTCAGTCATGAGTATTGCTGCTGTTACTGCTCGTTTTCTTATCTCATTGTTGTTTCTAGTAAATTTCTCTTACCTTTTGTGCCCCCAGTTTCCCTCTCCAGCTGCCACAAGGGAGTAGAGTGGAGGCATGAGGTGAGAGGGATGGGGCAGAGTGAGTGAGCAGCACATGGTTCAAGGTGGCTTAAGTGGGAGCACTAAATTGGAGAATACAGTTCCTAACACTAAGTTAATCTTTAGGGGCAGTGTTGTATTCCTAGATACACTGCAGAGGAATATGCTTCTGTACAAAACTTTTGTTAACAGTAATGCCCTTTGGATAAGTAGCAACAGTAATTATTGTGGCTTTATCTTCTCAGAAAAACAACCCTAATTCCAAAATAGCTTAAGCCTCAAATTAAGCTTCAAAAGCCTTCTTGATACCTAACCTGCCGCAGATACCACAGATTTGATTTTGGAATAAAGTTTTATTTTCATAAATAAGGGTACTAAGAAATAAATATTGAAGCATTAGTAGAGGAAAGGATGTCCACCAAAAGTTTGGGCATCAGGAAAAGTCCTGTAGACTGAATTTCCAGTTCAAGGGAAGAACTCTGTTTACAGGGATGGTCCTGTCACTACAGCAGCTCTCACTCTGCAGCAGTAGTCACTGAGCACAGGTCAGCACCCTATTCACTATATCGCTGCTTCACCCAATCCTGGGGTGAGCAACAGTAAAATCAGAGCACTGGTACAAATGGACCTATTTTTGTTTGTTTTAACAACAACAGCAAAGAAAACTGCAACAAAGATATCAGCAAATATAATACAGAAATAAACTGATTTTTTTACAAAGGGTTGGGACTTCTTTAATTGTCAAGGGAGAATATAATTGCAAGGCAGAAGATATTATAACAAAACTACAAAAAGTGCCCAAATATTGAAGTAAAATATGCTATCTAGATGCAAGAGGGAACTATTAAACTATTTAACTATATTAAAGAAAGCTCCACATCTCACTGCACACTGGTTTTTCGTGCCACCATTGTACCTGTGGTTGGGAGGTGCCACTGCTGCCTGACATCTTGTTGGTATATTTAGAAGAAATATTGCAAGGCAAGGGCCAAAATAGTTAACATGGAAGTCTTGAAGTGGCTATGCCTGCGTACATAAACCAGGTGAAAGAAGGCAGGCACTGAGTTTCTTCCCACTTCACCTTCAGAAGAGGCCACTGCATATTGGAACTTGTCCTGCCTCTTGCTGACAGTGTTATAAAGCACAAACAAAGCCTCTCTTGGCAAGCTGGGAGAGACAGAATTCCAGCTCTCTGAGCTGGGAACCTCCTGCTACACACACTCTGCCTCTAAGAGCATTCCTCTAGCAAGGGCTGCTGCCACCTGCCCGTCCACAGCTCCCCCTAAGCCTTAGGGGCAGGTGTCACCTCACATTGTCCTCAGGCTGTGCAGATGTCCTGGGTCAAGCATTTCCAAACTTACCCTGCTCTTATTTAAGCAGTGCTTAAAGTTTCCAAGAAACACAAAGGAGAGCAGGAAAGAGAACATTTAAATTATTTACCACCATGATGCTTGTAGTGCCTCATAAAAAACAGGCTTTTTCAGCACTGTAGAATTGTATTTAAAATTCATTGTACTGGCATTGTTGTTCACAAATCCCAGGAGGAGTCAGCCAGTAATATCCAACACACTAAGATGAGAATATTCCCCCAAATATCTTTGATTTTCCAAAGCTACTGGCAGATTATAATTGAGACAAACATGCAAGTGAGCTAATCCACTTTGGCAAAACATCTATTTATTGGCTCGGGGTCAGTTCTGTGAATAACCAAAATGAAATGCTGTGCTCACCAGAATGTAATATTTTATTCTAGAAATAGTTAATATGACTGGGCAGGGGGGACACTAGGGAAAATATTCTCTCATCTGCAATAGTACTCATTGCACATAATTTCTTTTTTTAGTTTTCTTTTTTTTTTTTTTTTTTCCTTAGGACAGAAAGATTTAGGTCAGGAAATATTTTTCGTGGAAAACAACTAGTTCATTTGCAAATCCTCCTTGGAAGGCACATGCTCTTGGCAGGTTAACATTTGCCTAAAGGGGTCTCTGATGAGGATAAACAAGGACTTCTGGTTCCGTCAGAGCCAGCCCTCAGCAGTAGCCTAGATCAACACACACTCGGAATTCAGAGATATGAAAACAAAAGCATCCCCTCAAAACAACAAACAAAAAGGGAAGGGGGTGGGGGGGAGAAGGAGAAGAATGATGTTAGCCTGCGTATGTGGGAGTTAAAAACAATAATAGGAGAAAACATTACAAATGAACAAAATTCCTAAAACCAATGTAAAATATCACTTCAGTTTTGATTACATTTTGTGTTTTGTTGGGGGATTTTTAATGATGAATTAGTTTTATTTCCCTGCATGGTAGGGTAGACTTCTACCCTAAGGATTCAACCTCCAAGTAAGCATTTGCATTTTTGAGAACTTTTACCTTCTTGCTCCCTCTAGTGCTCCAAGAAACCCTGCACAATTTTACATAGTTCTAACAAGACTTTCCTCATTATTTTCTCTCCTATTGCAAGCAACCAAAGTAACTTGATAGGAAAGGACCAAGAGTGAATTTATTTTAGCAATAATTTTAAATATATGCCTTCACTTGGCATGCTGCTATGTAATCCAATTGTGGTGAGGTCCTTTCCATTGCTCAGATTATTATGGTTTATCATTTGTAGACAAAGCAATACTCAGATTTGAGGTAAGAAGTACAAATATGCACATCCCTACAATTGCTTTTGAACACTTCTTGATGTTGATGGCATAGACCCAAGCTGTGATGATCAATTAAACTTTCCTATTACCAATAGGAAAAGAATTGTGTGCATGTTGTACTTCGGAAATCATCTGCATCATGGTACAGAGCCATAAAGCTAGCCACTCTCAGCTTCAAGCAAACAAATGAAATAAGTTTCTGTGCTTAAAGGAAAAGTCAAACTCTACTAGCTGTCGCCATTAACATTTGCCACCCTACAGACTGCTAGAGCTGACAACAACCCTGAACTACTTGATTATACATGAGAAGCAGCACTGCTACATTTGCACAGGACAGCAGGTAGCAAATTCATCCTATTCCCCAAACACCACTGCTTCTACATTTTAAGAAGTTCACCTTTTTTATTTTTGAGTGAAGTTACAAACTTTGGATCTGAAGCATGAGCACAGCACAACACACTTACTGCCCATAACTGCAATTGGCCTAAGACAATTCTCCTTCCAGGCACCTCAATGGAGAAAGTTAAAGCCTGGAATGCCAAGTTAGCAAGACAAGACAGAGATAATTAACTTCCTGAGGAGTAGAAGTACTTACAGTATAGGCATCTACACAATTTGCTGTGGAAAACATTGTTTGTTCTATGATCTAGACATGGGCAGAGCCTAGAAAACCAGTACTTGTAGTTTTTCCAGTCTGACTTTTGCCAGTGGCCATCTAGAAATGTTCTCATGGCAATAAAGCATAATGAGACCAAATCTTGTGCTGCACCAGCACAATTCTCTGCCACTGTGTAAATCAGAGATGGGGAACAACAAAGCCCTTGATTCTCTTAGTTATTAAAGACATTTTTTAAAGCTATTTTGGCTATACACAGGAATAGAATGGATCAGAACAATATTAAAATAAAAAAATTTCTTCTTTTTTTTTAAGATTTACAGATTACTATGTCAAGCTTGTCACAGACATCAATGGTCTTAATATATAAATATTGTTTCAAGTTCCCAAGTCAAATAGACTGTCATATTCTTTAATGATACATCAAGAAGCCAACATATTTTGCTTGCATGGCTTCAGTTGAAATTCTGTGTTCTTCACTATGCAATGTGCCTAAGTCCTTGAAGGAAGACTTAAGCCAACTGCTATGTAGAAGGAAAAGCTATAATATAGCAATGAATACTGGAGAAAGTTTTAGTTACATGTCTAATGCTGATACAATGGCAGATGCATTTGAGTATCTGCCACAGGTGTACTTTTTGAGAAATCATCTCAAAACATTTTAAATGGTACATATAATTCAAAGTCATACTCCTTTCTTTAGAAAATCAATTCAATGTGAACCAAGAAAATGAGTCATCCTTGTTTCCTCTAAGTCTTTAATGTTTCTGGCTGCTCAGAGTTTGGTTTCAGATCAAAGCAAGATAAAAGTGAATTAAAGATTCTTCTAATCTGTTATTCATATCTGATTAAAATATATTTCCTTTTTCCTATTGCATAATATGTCATATATTTTGTTTTACTGTGTTTTGGCAAGAAAATGGAATACAATATGTTTGAGGAAAATGAAGTTATATTTAAATTTAGTAAATGCTTTATCTGCACTTATATCAAAACATATAAAAATCTCTACAGAAGTAAGTAAATAAGTTAGAACAATCATTAACATATCTGCCACCAAAATAAATATTTATACTTAGTTGATCAAGATTTGTATGGTAAAAAACAATAAAATTTTCAAAATAATCTAAGTGATTAAATATCATTTAGGAAGCTGAAAAAAGATAAGGATAGGCTTAAGATAATTTAAAAAGATCTACTATTTAATTTGAAAAAATCTAGAGCCATAAGTATTTTCTTCATCCACTTCCACTCCTCGCTATTAACTTTTCCACATGAACAAAGAAGATAAAATATTCTACACAAATCTTACAGAAAACAAAACGTTTTGCTACCACCCAATTAAAAAAAAAACCTAACTGAAACATTAAAAACCCACAAATCAAAAGAAAACAAAATAAACAAACAAGAAAAGACACATACACACTCAAGAAACCCCAAGAAATAAAAAGAGGAATAACAAGCAAAACCAAGAAGAATTGCTTGTATTTCCCTGGTCTCTTATCAAAGACTGTTTGCTATTCTTAGTAAAAGATAACTGTTGATGCTTTTGAGTAGATAAAATTCCACAATTGCAGACAAGATGTCCCTATAAAAAGAACTTACTTTAACAGATGGAAAGTCCACGTAAGGATTTTTTGTGTCCCCAAACCAAACAATAGGGGAAAAGCTCTGTTTTATCCTCAGTTACAGCACTATCTTTGCAATGCTGCCAGTTGGCATAAGTGCTTCTGCTGGAAGAAACTGGATGAAAGGCCAGGTCCTTGGTTTCTCATGCTCTCTGGTTCTCTGGCAGAACACTGCCATTGTTCTCAGGCATTCCTCTGTCTATGCTACACCTACCAGAGTGGCTTTTCTGGGCAGGTATTGTCTTTGAGATGGCTCTTGCCATCGACTTTGCCTTCATAACATAATTGACTTGGACTGCTGCACCCATTCTGGGCTTCATGAATGCCAAAGGGCAAGATGTAAACATGCTATCTGCTTTTATGTCACTTTATATTATTGTGATCTAAATTAGTGCCATAACTGTTTTGTATGCTTCTTGGCAACAGAGGCAGGAACTTCAAAACTGGGGTCACTTTGCAGAATTTTGTACATGTCTCCATATCCCATTCAGTTCAGAAGGAAAGAGTGGACCTGAGGACACCAGTCAGAAGTCAGACTGGCAACTGCAGCCTCACTATGCTAGTATCAGAAGATTCAAACATTGAACAGAAAAAAAAAAAATTGTATTGATTTCTCAACTCCATTTGGACCCACTGAAAAAGCCCTAAAACCTGACCATTGCTTTTGAGACAGTTTTACTATTTGGACCTTTGATTGTGTCAACAAGGATTGTGGATTTTTCGCCACTTTCAAAATGACATGAAGAAAGTGGTACAGCTTTCTTCAGTGAATGTGGCAGTCAAGCTGATATTTTTCTCTAGTGCATGAAACCAACTAAAGCTCTAATTTGTAGAGTCAATGAAAATTAGTTGCCAAAAGCCCTCCATAACTTTCTGCAATTACTGAGGAAACATGTTCAAACCTGTTCAAAACTGATTAGGCACATAGAGAAAATCTCACTCCCACCCTTGAATACTGAATGTTGACCCAAATAGAATAAAAAATGCTTTCTTGATTATTGTCTAATGTTTTAAGCAGTTGTTCTTGTGAACGCAGCAGCTAGGAAACATTCTTTAATACATAGACTCCCCCACACACATATTTTTGTAAGGGGTACAGAGTGTCTGTTTTCCTTAAGGTCTTCCTGAACCAGGTATTTTTCACCTGACACCTACAGATGCACTCTCTGATGGCAGACATGGAACTGTTGGACCAAGTCCAGAGGAGATCCACAAAGTTGTTTAGAGGACTAGAGAATCTCCCCTACAAAGACAAGCTGTTCAGCCTGCTGGAGAGAAAGTTGTGTGGAGACCTCATGGCAACCTTCCAGTACCTGAAGGGGGCCTACAAGGGGCTACTCTTCATCAGGAGTGGAATGATGGATTAAGAGGGAATGGTTCCAGATTGAAAGAATAAGTTTAGTTTAGGTATTCAGAAGAAATTCTTTACAGTGAGGATGGTTAGGCACTGGAATAGATTGCCCAAATAAGCCACAGATTCCTGCAGGTGTTCAAGGCCAGGTGGAATAGGGCTCTGAGCCATCTGGTCTAGTGAAAGTGTCCCTGTCCATGGCAGGGGGGCTGGAACTAGATGATATTTAAGGTCTCTTCCAAATCATTCTATGATTCTAAGATGCCAGGTAAGTGCAAGTGTGAGTTCTGGTACCAAGCAGAATAGAGGCAAGACGTTGTTGGTGTCTTTGAGCTCGCTGAGAGTAGTACATTTATTTAGAGAAATTGCTCCCATGTTTTAGCAGAAGTGAAACAGAAAAATTCCCAGCTTTTCAGTACTCTCTAAAGTGACAGTTTTAGGGAAGCTTTTCACATCCAAGATCTGGCAACCAATATAGTGAGCAAAAGACAAAACATCTACCAAGGGAAACATTTTCCTCAGACACTAAAATTTTTTTCTGCTGGGGTCTATTTAAAGACCTGTATAACAACACAGTATCAAAAAACCCACAAAGTCAGCTGTCACTTTACAACACAGAGTAAAAGCCAAAGCCTGAAAACACTGATTGCTAACTAAGAACACTAAAATCTACTAAAAGAAGAATAATCTTGAGCAAAGTCATTGCAAATGGAACCTTGGTACAGACAAAAATCTCATCCTTCCTGAAAATTTTTGGCAGTTTCTCTGCCACATATAGATGGGATGGATGGATGTGCAGTCACAGGTATTTATAAGGAAGGAAGGCTTGCAACAGGAAGGTTTTTCAGTTCTTCCTGCAGTCAATACCATGAAGTGGTTAAAAAGAGGGGTCTTCACACTTTGCAGAGACATGCACCCTCCAGGTACAGAGTTACAGAGTCTGTGGTCAGTCTCCTTCCCTGAGTTCAGACACAAAGTGGATCTTCAGTGCTCCCGCTCTTCTCAGCTCAAGGTTGTGGGTTAAAGCTATATCCATTCCACAATTAGAAGCATATGATTATGGACATCTTTATTTTCACTTACATTTCAAGTAGAAATCTATATTGTATATGCAGAGAAAAACTCAATATTCTCAAACATTTCTGCAAAGACTCTTCTCAAAATTTACTTAACATTTTTATATATAGAAATATTTAAATACTTCTATTTTACTCAGTTGCTGGACACCCAGAAAAATCAATTTTTAATTGTGCAGCTTGCAAAGACCTCAGAATATAATTTTATGTATTAAATTTAATTGTCAGTTTGTCTACAACACACAGGGAGAAAAAAAAAAAAAAGAGACTACTAATTGATCAGCATGTAAACAGCCTCAGCTCTGGGCCACAAATAAGCATTTTCAGCATGTAGCTGGCCACTGACAAGTGCCACTTCTAATCACTTAGTTAACTTTGAAAGGGAAAATAAACCCCAACAATACAACACTTCAACATGCTGTGTATGACCTTGATTCATACCTTTCACATACTGCAAATACCCTTTTAGCTCGATTCAATCTGTTTTGTATTCACACATTGCTAACAGAATTATTTATGATAGCAGACTTCTAAGAAAACAATTTCAGGTTCTTCTTATTAGACAATTATCATTAACTACAAAGTACCAGGTGACTACAACTCCTCAGCAAGAGCATTACATGCATATTCCATTTGGTTCAGGATAAATGTCACATGCTCCTTCACTCACAGACTCACATATAATTATATAAGTTTTAAGGACAAGTTCTCAAAAAATCTAAGGTAAAAAAATTCCACAAGCTTTCACAATTTGTGAACGTTGAATCATATTTCAAAATATTTTAGTCTGAGGGAAGCACTGAACTTTTTTGGGAGTCTGGTTACTGCATATAGTAACAAAAGTAGAACAGGATATAAGAATGACGTAAAAATGGTATATGGAATAAAGTCTGCATTTCCCTGTTTCAGCACACGCTAAGGACAAGTGTTTCTAATACTTTTCTCAAATTACATGCTTTGCACTTTATTATTAACCAGCATTTATTGCCTCATTAAGAGGGTTAGAAGATTCCTGTTTGATCTTACCTTAGGGGGTCCTACATTTTTCTGCCGAACACCTCAGAGGATCCTTCATTTTTCTGCTGGGCACATTAGAGGATCTTACATTTTTCTGCTGAGCACCTCATAGCCCATTAATCCCTAGGCACTTTTTAAATTGCCCATGGCATGCACAGGCAGTAAAATTATGTATGTGTAGTGTTCTATAGCTGGAATTAGTCAGTTGCACATGGAAATCTCACCTATTGGTTTTGCTTATATAGCCTATAGTTCCTCTTTCTCCATTTGTATATCATAAAAAAAGCAGGTATGAACCATGGTGCTTTGATCAGCCTAAGCTAAAGATGTGCATACACCTCTACAGTGCAGACTCTGATCATGGCTTCGATAGGGCCATTGTGAAAGGAGTCAGAATTTATCCCAGCACATGGCTCCATGTAGCAGTAAGCATGAGAGCACTGCTGGAACAATATTAGTACATGATAGAAACATTTAATAAAGAAGAAAGATGCTTTGATTTGTTTCAGTGACCCCTATCATTATTCAGCACAGAGAACTCATCTGGTAAAACATTCAGCAGTACCTGGCCCGTTGATAGCAGCAGATTGCTGCTTTCTGTGCAAGAATGAGACAGCTGTGATTTCTGCTCTGTACCTGCTTCCCACCCCCATTGCACCTGCAACAGCATCATTTCTACTTGTAATGCAAGGATCTAATACACAACTCAGGAAACATTTTCTCTTTAGCTGTTGTACGTCTGAGCCAATCAGCTCTCAGTCACTTTAAGTAAGATATTTTTGCTGCTAGCTTTGATCTCCCTATTCTTAAGAAAGAAAAATTGAAAGTGCTGACATAAAAAGATTAGATCATATTAAACTGAATCAAAGAAAGTGTCAGCTTTACTACTTACTAGGAAAAGACCAGGAAAGAAATATCCTTACCTAAATTGGTTTTAGACAGATCTAGAAGTTGAGCAGCTCCAGTAAGAGTTCGATTCTGCTTTCAAATGTATGTGATTTCAGACCCCAGTGATTCAAATTTCACCAGGACAAGCAAGCTCAAAAGGTACCCAATTCCTTTGCTGAAAATCATGTTATATGTCTTTCACTACCCTGGGTAAAATTTATCATCCGTGGTCATGACTGAACCAAACCAGAGAAATAAGTTCTTTCTTTCCAGAAGAAAAAAAATCTGTAATTTTGTAAGAAGAAAAAAATTCTATAATCAGAAATTTAATATGCAGCCATATTCAAAGAGGTAATTTGTGAGTTTTGACATCCTGTCTACTATCACCCTTCCACCCCCACTGAATTTGTGATACTTTGAATTAAAGTTCAGACCTACTGTTTATTTTAGTCACATCATTCTATTCTATTACTGTATGAGAATAAAGAGAGGGCCTGAAACAAGCTGCTCAAAGGTTGGCCAAAGCCCTTCATTTGACTTGGACTGTGGAATAGTCCCTTAAAAATATGACTATCATCTTCTCAGTTTTAGTGTTGAGTATTTCAGTTATTCAGTTGATTTCATAACTCTGAGCTTAATTCTAGTTTATTGCTCAGGGTGAAGGGCTTGCTTTCACAGTCAGAGAAATTTCCAGCTGAAATCACACAAGAGAAGTACTGTTAAAATCCTCAGCTGTGTCTGATTCCAAATCCAGAGGTGTTATGAGATATTTCTGAATGAATTATGAATTCAAGGATTCTTTCATCATTAATGTACACTTGACCTTTTCTGTCCAGACTCCTGTTTAGTGATTTATTTTGATAAATAAATAAATTAATGAAACAAAAATCCTCAAAACACTTTTGTTGAAACTTGCATACATTAGGAATGCCACAAGTTAAAGAAAGGGAAAATATCCTCTGAGACAGAATCTGGTACAATGGCACTCAATTAGATTTTGACCTTCTTTACCCATAAAGGATTGGTAGACAGACATTGTTTGCTACTTGCCTGAATTAAATTGGGTCTCCTGAGATGCATAGGAAGTAATTTTAAAAAAGAAAACCACTGTTAACTGAATTTACTCAACCATCAGTCTGAAGCAAACCTTATTTACTGTACTTGCCTATTAAACTAATATAATCTTTCATATTTTAATCAGAAAAAAAGTGACATTTAATTAGTGTTACACAGCTAAGACTTGAAGAAGCTCCCCTATCTGAGCATTCAGCTAGGCTATCATTTTTCAGTCTCCCCACAGTGAGTCTTGTGCTTTTATGCTTCCCTTGGTCAAAGCACACTGCAGGACTTTGACCAAGGGAAGCTGTTTTATTAATTCAGCTGCCTGACACCCTTCCACAGCAGGAATAAGCGCTCTTCTCACAATTTCATACAAATCCCATATTTTGGCTCAACTGCCTTACACTGCAAGGATTGGAACCATCTACTTTCCCAAATCCTTAAATTTCCTATAGTACATTTCATCATTATTTCAAGGACTTGTGGTGGTTGAGTCAGAGATAATAGTTTATAAAAACAAAAAAAAAAAAAACCAACAAAAAATCACAAAGCAAATCAATCAGTAGTAATATCAGCAATCTACAGGTCTAGACACACCAACAAAAATAAAATAAAAAAGCCAAAAGCCCTGTGCATGTGACTGCTATACTTTGCCTTTACTTTTTTCAGTTAAGAAATAGAGAAATGTTCCTCTGTTGAGTGGTTACAGACTATGGCTCAGAGATCCTTGGCTGTTTCTTGAATGCTCAGTTTCTTCCATCCTGAGATGCTGAAAGCATCTCAGAAGCAGGCTACTTCAATGATGGCATATTTCTGCTTCTGCCCAAATTTCCTGCATCTGCTTTCCTTTTCCTTTCATGTCCACTACTTCTCTCATGCTCTGCTTTGTAAAATTGATGGGTTTTTGCTCTAACTGGGGACCTTAGAAAACTTCCACTCCCAGCCTCATGAAGAAATTAAAGATAACAGTTTTCACATCAAATATGAAGATCCCATTGTGCTGTGGCACTTCTACCAGGATGGTGGCTGTTGGGGTTTAATGGCTCCTAGGTCCTTTGGGTCTTG
Source organism: Ammodramus savannarum pratensis (assembly GCA_020466415.1). Classification (NCBI taxonomy): domain Eukaryota; kingdom Metazoa; phylum Chordata; class Aves; order Passeriformes; family Passerellidae; genus Ammodramus; species Ammodramus savannarum. The sequence goes on from JAHXMQ010000807.1 coordinate 60,771,351, forward strand.
AGTAGCTTGGCAGAGTTCTGATATTATACCAATCCATTCTAATGATAAAGCACTTTCATAAGCTCACTCACTCTGACCCATATGCACATGCAGCAAAAGCCTGTAAATCTTTAGGATTTTATTTATTTTTCAAGGACCTAATTTCATCTTTTTAAATAGGCAACCTGAATTCCTGATTTTAAAAAAGCATAATGGGCCAAAGAAACATGAACAAATCAAGCCTCAATAAAAAGTCTTCTGAGTCAGCTTGCAAAGCATAAAACACAAATACATATATTTTTTAATATTTTATCATTGTACAGCAGGGGATTATAGCAGCAGCTCTGCAATATTGGCCATTTAAAATCAAATTCTCCCATCTCAAAGTGAACTTCCCTCACCACTGCACACCCAAAATCATACTGCAGCAAATAACTTCTAAGTCACTGTTTCTACAATTTCAGCTATTTGACAGTGTAGTTCAACAAAATGGCATGAGTTAATTTCATAGAAGCGTCAAAGATTTGTTTTGGATGAGGCAGCCATTTACTAAAAAAAAAATTCACACATTTTTTTCTCCAAGCACAACATACAAGGAGTTTTTATCCATTAAATGTTCACTTATTTTGCACAAGTACCAGCTGAAGACTGTGGCCTTGTCTGAAGTATCTAGCATCATAATATATTTATTGAGAAGTTTATTAATCATAGTCTGAATTTTTATCTTATTTTCCTTTAACATTACCATTAAACAGCATTTTGACATTCTTTTTGAAGACAAAGGGAAAACAAAATGAGAAAAACAAACTAGGTCATTAAAAAGGTACTTGAGAATACTTCCAGCAGCAACCCGCAGGCTTAGGCTCATTGTCAAGTATGATTTATGAAAACTTGTTAAATTTACTTAAGATAACTGGCAAGCAGACTAGGCTAGTACACTAATAACCTCTTTAACATAAAGCCTTATGGAATACAGTGCATCCTTTATACAATAAAAAGGTTAATTTAGCTTGTCACAACACAGAACTGAATTAACAGGAAAATTGAAAGGCTCTCAATTTGTGTGATTAAATAAAAATACTGGGTGATAGCCAAGCTATTGCTACCATTCAATTTTTTTTCCTTGCCTTATCATGTAAAAATTAGATACTAAGTGTGCATGCAAGAAAGTACTATAGTCAAATGAATGCAGAGCTATCACAAAAAAAAATCTACTGCACACTGACATTTCAGATCAGCCTTTTTGTTTTTTCCTACATTAATTAGGCTGTCTGTATTTTAAAATTCCAGTTAAATTAGGAAAACCTACTTTTTGGCAGATTTTTTGGTCCACATAATCAGTTTCTTGCTTAACCAAGAACTGGTACCATTCCTTTGGGCCTACAGATAAAAACTCACCTCTGCTTCTACAATTTGTTTCTCATACACAAATTGTTCACAGTTGAAAAGTTATTGCATGTAGCTTGTGTGTACATATATGCAAACACACACACACACTCATAAGTTATGTTGAAGCTGTATCCTGTTCTGAGCCTAGACTGGGAGACGATCATGATGAACAACAGGAGATCCTTGTGAAGAATGCAGGACTCCTTGTTGCTGTGTCGCAAAATTAATGAATACCTGTAAGACATGATAAAAAGTAGGATTTTCAAAATAAAAGTGCTTGAATTCAGACTTTGGGGATATAGGTGATGGCACTTCTTAGCTGCTCCCCTTTGCTTTTTTTGACAAAATAATTAATAACTCATGTTGAGGGAACACCTCTAAAAACATGTTTTATAAATTCTAGAAATAATCCCTCTTCCCCTCTCCAGCTAAGACAGGGGTTGATAAATTATAAAAATTATGAGAAAATAAGTTACCAGGATTTGAAAAAGGCATTTTATGCACAGGTAAATATGAAACAATGGTTTTAATTGTCTTTGAATGACATACCTAAAGAATCTTAGTCTGTTGTCTCTGCCAATAAATATTACTGAGGAGGGTGCAAATATTTCAAGGTGAAAGCACACTTCTGATTCAAAAACTAATGTGCCTCCTTGAATTGGTTTGGGGTTTTTTTTAACACAGATCTTACTACAGAAAGATTTGTTTCATTTTTAACCACACAAGTATTTCACAGTAAGGCAAGTAGAGGGGAAAATGGCTCTTCTTTATTCAAATTATCCTCTTCATATGCAAGCAAACTCGGGGTGCATTTAAAATGTGTTTGTTACTGTGAAGAGCTATTTTCCTGTTTAAAACTGACAGTCAGGGAGAGGAAGAGGTGGTAGGTGACTGAGGTGACGCATCACCATGAAAAATGGAGAGGAAGTAAGCCTCAGTGAACAATGCCTGAAGAAACAGGCTGAAATTACCTTATATGCAGTCACTCAGTGAATAGATCATTTACAAGTAGTTAGTAGACCAGCACAGAGGAGAATACTTCAATAATGATTTGCACATGGGAAAAAGGAACAAATTCACACCATCAATCACAGAAAATTAATATTTTGACGAGATGTGCCTCTCAGTTTGCAGAATGAATAACAAGCAGTTGCCTATGAAGATGAAGTGACACACCACAACCACCCAGAAATCCCATGCTTGCCATCAATGTGTTCTTCTTTTTGTCACAATAAGATTTCACAGTCTTTAGCAGTTGGGTTTATTCTGTCTGTTTGTGCATTTAAAAGTCTCACAGGAGAATGTTATGAAGGTCTAAGGTTTACCACGATTTACAGAGACCAATTCAACCTTTTCAAGAGCATTGGTAAGATCCCAACTTTTGGACTGTGGAGGTGGCAGTTCACAGTCCTATTTTGTTGTCCCACACAGCTCCAGATTCACCTAAGCAAAGATTGTTTGTGCACACTACATGTGGCTTGCTGTGATGCCTTTACTTGCTGTGATGCTTTTCTATGCTCACCTCCAGCATAAAAGCAGTGTGGGACATGGAATCACTGTGTGACCTGAGATGGCCTGGAACTGCTGGAGTATTGCATACATTTGGGTAACCCAGCAAATGATACAATATTCTACTACATCAATAACTGCAATACACAACACATTTAGGAAAAAAAAAATGGGGCAGGGAAAGAGAAGAAAGAGAAATTATAAGATACCTGCTCTAATGTAGTTTGGCTAATGGAGTAGTGTTTGATTTGGAGAAAAGTTTTGTGATTCTCTAGAACTCTGAAGAGCTCTGCTAAGCATCCCTGACTTCTTGGTACATGGTACTCAAGCAGGTTAAGATGATGTCCCTGAAAACAAGCAAAATTTATGAAAACACATAAAAGTGAATGTACTTTGTCATGAAGCTACACTTGCTTACAATCAGTCTACCTTCAATACGCTCTTATTGCAGATTAATCTGGAAAATATGAGCTTTTAAAAATAACATGTTTTGTCTACATTCATAGAACAAAGAGTAGTTCATACTGAGAGTACGGATTTTGTGAGATGAAATCTTGTTAATCTCATAAAAGATATAAAACTTTAGAAAAATTTGAATCTAACAGACTAGGGCTGTTACAATGCAGTCTGGGAAAAGGCTGAACATGCACAGGCACACAGCTGTCTGAGCACAATAAAGACTTTTACCCACAAAGAAGTTCATATCTAAGATAGACATTGTTTCCCATTATTCTTTTCCTGTACACAGGTAAAGTAAAAGCCTTTGAGAGTGTTTATTGAAATGTAATTGCTATAAGTCTTTTATAAGGCTTTGTATTAAATCAAAGAATCACAGTAAAGGCTGAGACTTATCAACTCTGGGCTTTGAAAGCAATCAAAGCAAATACTCTTAGTGACTACACTGTAGTCCTGCTTCAGGTGAACACAGATTTGAGTTCAACTTCAGTAATAAAAGCAAAAGGAAATTTTCAGTCAGAGAAAAGGCCTTTTTATTTACATTGCCTGAATGTCTGTTTGGGGTTGATTCAACAATATCACAAGTCAAATTTTTATGAATTGCTTAATAGAAAAATGAAAGGTATATTCATATGTACTTTTCCCAAGAAGAGAAATATATCCAAACACTTTAATATTCAAACATGTACATACTGTTCTTACAAGCCCCAAATTAATCTTGCCATATACTACAACATGGAGTTTTATCTGTACCTTAAACTGTGTTCCAGGAAAATACTTTTGTAGACAGTCCAAAATCATTCTTCCATAACTTATTTCTTTGCTAAGCCAAACCTTGACAGAATAACCCTCTCCAAACCTGGGAATGAGACACAGAAATATAAATTCATGAAGACTTCATGAAGACAAGGAGAACATTTGATTCAATTGATTTTCTTACAATTATATCAAATAGTATGCATGCCTACTGCATTATCACTGTGATTTTACTATAATGCTATTGAACAACAGAACTTCAATGAGAAAGTTTTAAAATTAATAATAACAGAGACAATAAACATGTTATGCCAAATTTTAGTTACTAATGTGTTTCACTTCTGAATATACCTGAACTTTTGTTAAGTAAACTATGCTTTAATTGCTAGATTGCTTTGAGTGGTCAGTATAAAACTATGAAGATTACATCACATATACAGAAAAAGAAAAAAAAAAAGTCCTTCAACTTTTCTGATGAGAAAAATGGGCATGTAGCACTATTTTTCAAATCTGTTAACAAAGCTGCACCTTCAAAAGGAGATTTCAGCAGTGTGAGCACAATGGTGTTTTAAAGATATGCAAAGGCAAATGCAGGGATATTTAGGGAGATGCCGAAGTTAACAAATTTTCTTTGATTTCTATGACCATTCAATGTCTCTCAGAATAATTTAGGAAATTAACTTCTCTTTCTCAACACAAGTGTGATAAAAGTTAAGTACAGGCAATCTAACCAACACTATCTTTTTTATTAGCTTTACTAACTGCTGATGGTTATTTGGGAAAGTTGCAATAAACCAGTGAATATTGAAATGACAACTATCTTCTTATGCACATCTCTTAAGCAATGGAGGTTGTGTTGCACCAGTCCCCAGACTGGGGTGCACAGACAGAGCTCAGCAGAGACATGGGACGCAAAGGTGCCGTGCTGCACCTCTTCCCTCCTTTGCAGCTACATGTCCTCCTTCCTTTGAGTTCTCCTTCTTGGTAAATTGGTAGGGAAAAACACCAGCAGGAGCCACAGCAGAAGACCTTTCCACTGCCACAGCTCTTCCCTGTTGCCAGTGAGCAAGGGAAAGGCAGAGCTGAAAGGGGAACAGGGAGCTTGTGCAGCACTGCCCATTTCTGTCTCCTCAGAAATCTGTCACTTCCTCTCTCTTTCCACTAACCACTAGTACCACATCCTTCATTCCTTCTCTAGTGTGGCAATTGCTCATTGCCAAACCTTTTGTTACAATGGTTTAGTTCCTAGTGATTACCTCTGTAACAAGCCCTTGTGCCAAAACCCTCCTCTGTCATGCCTTTCCTGTGCACAGCTCATGATTCAGGGCAGCAGCTGGCTTAATTGGGTCTGACTTGTGAGAGGCACAATTTCATGTCATCAAAGCAGAGCATATATCACAGCACACTCTACAATTCTGCCCTATATCAATACATTAAAAAATGTCTACAGATTATCAATCAAAAGGTAAAAATGATAGAAAGAACTATTTTGAGATAAATGTCCAGTTTAACCAGTGCATGAATGATTCCCAGCAAAATAGCCCACATGAAACACCACATGTTCCTCACTTATAATAAGTACACAGCAATGTAAGGGCTTTAACTTTTATTTTGCAGTGGGTCAGAAACTCTGTTGTTATAAAGGAAAAATCGGCATCAATTTAAGAGCAATGTAAGTTTCCACAATGGAAAAAAATAGACTGCAGATTTGATTCCATTAAGAATTTCACATGAATTCAAAATAGAATTTCCAGGGATCTCAAACAAAAATCCTAACTTTTTATGCAGCACAAAACAGTGGCAGCTTTTGCATAAAAATGAAAAATCTCATCACAGATAAATAAGGGTATGTTTTTTTAGCCTTTGGTTGATTGTGGGGTTTTTTGTGGGTTATTTTTTTGTTGTTGTTGTTGTTGGGTTTTTTCTTTGTTGGGTTAATTTCTTGGTGTAAGAAACACCCTGATGCAGTGTCCTGTCTGTTGGTTCCTGAAGGATGTTTCATGAGCTAAATTGCATTGAGTCCAGAGAGCAGGGTACTAAATATTTACTGGAGAGTGTAGCCTGACAGACAAACAGTGCTGATTCATCAGAGATCCAGAATTAGGTGGAATCCAAAGCAGTGTCTGGCAGATTTGCTTTGCAATGATTTACTATGTTTTAAATAGATCTCTAATTAAATGTTTTAAATGCATAGCATCATCCCTGAAAAAATACATGCGACAATAAAATGTTGTTAGAAAGATGGATATAGCTAACAAGGGTATTCAATTTAGTTGACAGCTAACCTGAGGCAACATTTTACAAGATTCTGATCAGGTTTTTTGGCATTTCTATACAACAACCATTGAATTACAGTTTGAAAAATGCTGGTTTATGGAGACTTTCAACAGTCTCATAAAATGAAATTGCTGTATGCAATGAAGTTTCCAAAGAAAATGAATCAAAATTCTGATTAGCAAAGACAGAGGAGTCTGTGCAACTTTGGTTTAGTTCTAAATTGTAAATGGCATAAGTGCCAGCATAGCACCAATAAAAAAACATTAAAAGATTTTCATCTTTTGGCTAGTCAAAATATGATGCTTCTATACCTTGATTTTATACTTCATTTTAGTACGAGAGCTCCCCATATAGAGTGAGCTGATCAGCAATAAACATTTCCCCTTGCTATAATCAGCAAGCTGCTTCTGGCAGTGCACTGAGGAAATGAAAACTGAGCTGACCATTTTGTTCACTCTGTTTTGCTCTCTGATTCAGACAATTCAATTAATTCAGAAACACAAAGTGGAATTACAGAGGAAACCACAATCTGGTTTGATTAGCACTGTTATCATGAAACCTTTAGCACCTGAGAGCTGAAGGCCTAAAGAGGAAGACATAATCATTAGAATGGCCTAAGTTGAGCTAGCAGATTCATTCAGCAGCCATCTGCTGCCAAAGATTCTTCATTTCTTCAAAGCTATTCAACAGAGAACACATCATGCACTGCCATGTTACTTTAACTTCATCTGCACTTCTATTTTTATATAAACAAACCCAAAACCCACATATTCTAACAAAATGAAATATTTTTCTTCTCTCTATCCTTCCACTTCTTCCTCAGTCAAACTCCTAGTTCATGCTTGACTTTCACCTCATTAGTGGTTCTGGGAGCACAACTTATTGAGTGTTTTTTCTGTTAAAATGCCAACATGAGACTGAAGCTAAAATATAAATTCTCAAATTGACTGTAAACTAATTAACTTGACTATTTAAAGACAGCATCAGCTGCAGAAGCAGGAGCTTAGCAAAAACTACAAGTCCACACTTCTAATTTACATAGGTCCTCAAGGTATCTGAGCACTCAGAGAACAAGGGAGCAAAAGGAACATAAAAAGGTAGAAAGAAATGGAAATATTTCCATGTCAGGAATTACTAAATAGGCTAAAACTTTTCATCATGAAAGAAAGATGACGAGGCAGTCAAAAGAGATTTTTAGAGAGCCCAGAATCATGACTAAGCAATGAAAATCAGAAATAACTCTTCACTCATATGTTTCTCATGCAAGAACAAGGGTCATAGTGTTAAATGATAGGAAAAGAAATGCCAAGTCAGTAAGATGAAGTAATCTTCCTTACACTATGTAGAGAAACTGTACAACTCTTGGACATAGGATGGGCTAGATGTCAGAACTTGACAGGAGTAGAATAAGAGACCAGAAAAACTCATGGTGGGGATCTACTAAAATCACTTCTGACTTAAGAATCCTCTAAAAAAGAAACTGCCGAAGGCAGTTGAGTAATGTGGTAGAGTAACTTCCTGTGCTTATCTTGTTCCTGTACTTTTCCCTCTTGATCACTTTCAGAGAGAGAATATGGTGCTAGCCAGTGTATAATCTGATCTCAGGCTTCTTTTGGTATAAATATCCCCAAGAGGAGGTCAGCCTGGGTAAATCACCTGAATGGTTCCTCGGTTCTTGGAAGTTTTGCAGCCCCACAGCCACACTACCAGCAGTACAAAAATAGTTTATGTAAATCGACTTCAGATATGTATCTACACCATCTCCAGTCACACATTGAAATAAAGTGTAACCCAATCTATACTGAAGAAGTCCCCTGGATGCTTTCCTGATCCTCTTTTAACCTTGCAGTGGTAATGGAAGTGGATTTAGTGGCCCAAAGGCTGAAAATTCTCACAAATATCAAGGAAAGGAGCTGCCCCTTGGAGCAGGGTAGGTTCTCAATGTTCCCGTCTGCCCACTCCTTGAGGGTCCTGGTTCAGAGGTTTGAATGGGGACAAGAGCCCCTGTTGAAACACAGCTGAGCCTGCATTTGGTCACAAGGAGTCCCAGGAGGAGTTAACCCAATAGGTTTACTTAAGCTTGAACCATGAAAACCTGTTTTATGTGAAGGGTGAAAAGGAAAGGACATTATCATCAGACTTCTATTTGAATAAAAAATAAAAAATCTATATTTTAATTTAAAAAGCTTAAGAGTTTGTTCAAATGAACAAAACCAAACTTTGAAACCACTGTTTTAAGTTACAGTAGGCCCAGCATAAACAGCTCATCAAATCACACTCTTCCCAAAGCCTATTTACCAACTCTTCTATCCCCCAGTAAAATTTAGTGAATATAAATTCAGGAAATTAAGAACATGGCCCCATTTCCTAAACTTTGAGGAATAAGAAGAGCATCTAATCACCCATAAGCTTTTCTTACCCACTAATCAAAGAGTACATTTCCTGGACAATATTGTGCTATATTTATACATATATTCACAGCAAAAAATTTCAGCTCAAAGAAAGTTTACTGATTGAAATATAATGTGCATACTTTGTGTATGCAAAAGAACTGCTGCAAAATAACATTATTGGATGAAAAAATAAAAATAGTAAAGAGAACATTGGCACTTAGTGTCTGCAAGGAACAGCATCTTTTAGGATATGTGCCATAAATCAAAGAGAGGGAATAACATTCTACTGTGCTGTTTATCCCTCTGCTTTGGTTTACACTCATTTGCAGGCAGATATGGTTCTACTTTCCTTAAGTGAATAGAACCACAGAATCGTTTAAGCTAAAATAAGCCTCATCTAGGCAAGGTAACTTAGTTACACCAGTATAATTGCTGAAGCATGGGATACACATCCAGGTCATTCCGCTCACAGCTTTAGACACAAATACAATTTACAAACAGAACAAATCTTGAACAACATTGAAAACAAGGCACTTTGAAAAACATAGTGAAAAAAGAAAATAAAATTTAAAAAAAATATTTAAAAAAATTAATCACACTTCAAGATAATTTAAAATCACACAATGTATTTAATTGTTTCATCTATTAAAAAACAAGCAAAGTCAATACCAAGGAAAAAAGGTAATTAATTTTTAAATGCTTGTATTTTAATGCTAAAAATTGTATTTGCAATTGTATTTACACTACAATGCTAATACTTTTATTTTTAAATGCTAAAATCAAATGCGAATACCCTGTCACTTTTAAAATGGGATTTCCTTCTGCATTTATTCAGAACCTCAGCCTTGCTGAACAGATAAACTTGATTAGATGCAAACAAACAGACATAAATAAATTATAAAGTCTCTCTTCCATGTACTATTCATAGAGTTTGTTTCATCATTTTTAAGTAATCGTGACTTCTCCAGGGTAACAATAGAAACACAAAACCAGTTATTAAAATTATGACTAACATTTGTTCAGGTATATTGTACATGAACTATTTGTTCACACACACTCAGACTTTCATATCAACCCATCTAAAGTTAATTTCTGTATTCAATATTATAATTGTCATAACAGTGACAGTCCCAGATTAGGAGCAGTGCAGGGTACAACTTTGCCTTGCTCTCCGTGTGCTTGCAAATTCTTAGATGTGATTTCCAAATATGTGGTGAAACCCTAAAAAAATCTCAATAATTGTTTAAACAGGAGCACACATAAATATCTCTCCATATTTGTGCTTGTTTGTCTGCACAATCTGCCAAGTATCAAGGATTTTTTTATTTTTGCATTATTTATATATTTCACTCCCAGAGAAACAGGAGCAGCAGTGCCATAATCCTGTGTAAAGCTGATGGTACAGCCTATAAAAAACCCAAACTGTTTCCTCAAATCACCTTATGGGGCTCAACAGTGAAAAAGGCAGGAGTAAGTAATATTATCATTGTGTTTCTATGACTGGTTTTGGGTGTACTGATAATAATCATGATATATGTACTGATTTTTAATAACATAATAATCATAACAATCATGATACACACTAAAATATCTACTAAAAGACGTTATCAACACCTCAAGGTCAAATCTCAACCTAAAGAATGTTTACATCAATTAGGTCATCACGCAGCACCTTGTAATGAAATCCCTATTGTGAATGCCTGACAACATACACTGGATGTACCTCCTCAGACAAGTGGCTTTATTTACTGCAGTGCCTAGAAAATGTTGCAAATGAGACAGCAGATTGATGAGAGAAGGGACGAGAAAGGGAAGAGAGTGCTTCATGGTTCTGGAACACCCTGGGGAACCAAATCTTACCCTTTCATATACCTGTGTGGTCTGTGGTGGCTCACTTAGACCACATCTTTAGTGCTTTCCTGTCTTCTTAAGGGCCTACCTGGAAACCAAGGGCTCCAGCTGGCAGGGAGAATTCACAGTGCCTTCTGGAACACCCACAGCTACAGCTGAAGTTAACTGGAGTTTTGCTTTGAATGCAATGTTGAACAAAGGTAAAATATTTAGTCATAAACTGCTCAGATGGGCTACCCAAACCCTTTTAACTTTAGCACCAATCTTTGATTACTCCTCTATAAAATGGGAGTAATTATTTGAAATCAAGTTTCCCAGAAGTGCTGTGGAAAACAAAGATGTTGATGCTTGTGAAGTCCTGACACAATAAATACTAATAATACTGTATTTTAGAACAGGTTTGAAAAACTCCTAGTAAAACACATACTAGGGAAAGAGAAGAATATGAAATCTTAAGTAGCTGCTGCTGATTTAATGACTTATTTAGAGATATGATGCACCATCCTGTGAAAAACAGTATAAAAATAACAAAAAAAAAAAGCATTCTAATGCACATGCACAGTAGGGCTGAATAAATATTGTACAAAGTTTTAGGAGAGTCAAAAGATATTGTTCATTCCTGAACTCTTAATCTGTGTGGTTTTTAAGTTTTAAGAACTGTTTTCTTCAAACTTTCCTCTTGAAAGACAAACTAATAGCTGTTACAGGATTACACATCCACTGCTTTAATACATTTTTCATGTAAAACAGAAAGACTTTTTTTCATCAAGAAGAATGATAATTATATTACTTTTTATATTTTATAGGATATAAGAAGCTTATTGCTATTATGCCAACTAATAACACTGTGTCCACCAAAGGCTGAAATATTGATAAAAACTTTAATTTTAATTCTCTCTTTTCCACATAAGAAAACTACATGTGTAGGTTTGAGGAAAGCAATAAAATATTCTCAATCAGCCTTTTAAAAAAAGGGTAAAATATTAATAGTCTGCCAACATATTTTCCATTCTAAGCCTTTAAGTGCACAGATAAGACTTGCAGACCCCTGTAATTCTCCTTGGGCTGAGAGAGAAGGACACGTAGAGGAACAACATGAAGACACCAAGGTCAGTGAAGAAAGAGTCAAGTCCCATATAGGAGGGAGAGGAGATGCCTTGACTTTGGGGCTGAAATCCTCTTGTAAAGCTATGGAGAAGAATGTAACTGACATATCAGACTCTTTTCCCCTGTAACTCGTTGAAAGTATGGGGAGATGAAGTGTTCAAACTGTAGATATGAGAAAAGGCATCTATGCTAAAGTAAGCAGATGTTGATGTAGCTGTGATCCCAAGAGATGTTTGAACAGAGAGAGAGAGAGAAGAGTGATGAAGACACTTTGCCCCCAGGGAGAGAAGATCTCTGTTCTCAGAGATGAAGATGATCTCAGAAATAGATAAAGAGAACCTTTGCTCTTGAACAGCTCATCTTTAAAATAGAACCCCATAAGCTGACATGGACCATAAATGCAGCTGTGGGAAAGCTGTGAAAGATGGAAGGATCTTCACAATTTCAGATTTCCATGTGGCTGCTATTAGTGGAAATTAAAATCCATGAGAGAATTGTTTTCCTGTGGAGAAGTCTTCATAAATTGACAAGAGAGACTCCTCTCCCTCTTCACTTGGGACTCCAAGCTGAATAAAAACTATTCTAGAAATTATAAACTGACTGAATTGTTTCTGAACAACATTAGAGGGAAAGAAAGAAGTTGGGGGGCTGAAGGGGAGGGTAAGTGTTCTGAAGATTTTATTCTATTTCTTATTATTTCTGTTTCTGTTAATAAAGTTTTCTTTGTATCCTTTCAAAATTTTAAGCCTACTTTGCCTTCTTCCTATCTCACAGCAGAAAATGAATAAGGGTATTCTAGTGAGAGCACCGTTGTTTCGCCAGCACTGAACCCACCACGTTAATTTGTGCAGTGGCCAGGAAATCTCAAATTGACAAATCAAAACCACTACACAGCTATAGCAAATGAATTAATTGTTGGGTAATTTAATCAGATGGCTTGCTGATAAAATTTGAGAAAAGACTTGATGTCCAGCACCTGACAAATTGGTATGGGTTTTTCTGATATGATAAGTCTGTCCAGATGGCCCTAGAATGAAGGATAATATTCAAAATGTTGTTCTCAGAGAACTGGCCAGCTGCATCTCACATAAAAATGCTTTTGTGAATTTTTTAAAAAAACATTAAGTATAATGGAGAATACTGAAGAGAGCATTTAAATGTAATCCATTCACAATTTAGAGTAATTGACTCTGTTGGCAGGAGTTGTCTGAAATTAGGCTTTAATGGGCACAACTGTTAACACATCAATCTCAGACAAACTACATCTAGAACTAAGAAGCTAACTTTTGAAAATTGCCCTTCAGTTTGTTCTTCTACCCAATACATTCCTTGATATTTTTTTTTATAAATTTGCCACCTATAATAAAAAAGCCTTTATATACAAGTTTTACCCTTATTATTCTGCTGATAAACATCTGTAGATACATTAAATCTGTTTAAACATATATAAATATAGTCAAGGTTCAGCAGCTGGGAGCAGAAACCCAAACACTGACATTTGTAGTGAGAAGACATTTTGGGAAGAACATTTTCTGACAGGCTTGCAGAAGGTCTGGAAAAATGGAACAAGTCTCACACATTAGAAGCAGCATCATTTTTTATATCCCTATGAAGCATTTATGCCTCACATTAGCATCTTCCTGGAGTTCACCCATACTCTTCATAGCAGAATTTTGTCCTACCATCTGACAAAGCTGTACTCAGTCCACAATTATGATCTTTCACATCTGCCAAGGGCTGAAAGTGTAGCCAGAGAGAAAGAGCTGAATCCTTGAACTCTCCAGCATAGCAAAGAAGCAAATTTAGCAGGGCCCCAAGGAAGACCCATTAAACCTTCATCACATATCCATCAAAAGGTGATTATAATCTGGACTCTATAGGCTGGAGTGGTACTAAAGAATAAACAAATGAAAAAATTTTGGGGATTTCCATCAAGACAGAATTCACCAAGAATGGAAAAAAAATGTAATTTTAGTATATGTGCCTACATTTTGAAGAGGAAAAAATTTCTTGAGATGCAGTGATGGAATCACGTGTAATATCAAAATATGCTTCCATTTCTTACAGTACAGGATTTAGTCTTTTAGAAATAAAAGCTGTATCAAAGTTTTCTTTGTTTTAAGTATTCATATAGTGTTTACATTTATCTCCTTGCAATCTTCAAAGCCAGATCAGTACATGTGTTGATTTCAAAATATTTGTTCAATTTGATTTGTAGAAACAAATTGAAAACAGACTTAAGGATGTCAAGAACTGCTTATAAATAAGAACAATTTTTAAAAAACAACCTGTAAAATCTAACAAAGCAACCATGATAATCTACAGCTCTCACCCCACTAATTTATTTTAGTATGATTCTTTCCTGTTAATATGAATGTGTATATTACTAGCCTGATTCATTCACACACAGCACAAAAAAAAATCATCCAAAAATACAAACTTTTAGAGTATTGGTAATTAAATTAAATCAGATGCAACAAAATCAGTTTTGTTAATGCTTTTCTTATATTATTTCATGGAACATTTTTTTTTAAAGAAAATATAAGAGGGGTTGGGTTTTTTACTGTGAGATGGCGCATAGGACAAATATAAGAGACAGTGCTAATTGCAGAAAAACACTGAAACACTAGGAAAAGATTGGTGATTATATCAGTAGAGATGGCTGTTAAGGAAAACATCCTTCCTTCCAGGTAGATATTTCCTAATAGCAGCTTAGCTTTAGTAATCCTTGTGGTCTACACTTTAGAAGAAACAGTATTTTGCTCTGTATGGCAATGAGAGTGATAGGGCTATTAAATTGTAGGAAAACTGGAAGGAAGGACTCACTCAATACTCTTCCAAGTCCTGGAATCTTTTCAGGATGTTCACAGATGGAGCAGAAAGTGAGAAAATGAAGATTTTAAAATTATTTAAAGCTTAATTATTTCAATGGATTTCTTTGGAATTCTGCTTCTCTGCCCCCTCCCCACCTCATGTAGATGCAGGAGTTCTCCATATGCTACAAGATAGCATGCCAGGAAATGTCTTCAAGTAAGTTTGGAAGTTTATTGCACAGAACCTACAATGTTTTTTAATCTATTAACAATTACTTTAAGTGTTAAGTGCGTGATAGCCGGGTTTTATGATAAAGGATCATATTGGCAAGTTTTGGAGGGATGTTGGGAAGCTAGACTAAGCAACAAAATAACAGGAGTACAGGAACAGTCTTTGACATCTTCCTAGCACATGTCAAAAGATTTCCAAAGAAAGCACAGAAATGTCTTTTCTGAATGCTTTAGCAGCTGTGTGTGTGACGCTTTAAGACTGTGCTCTCTACAGTGGTTTTGTTTTCCCAGCCAAGGAAATGTATCAGGCAGTCAGAGAAAATTCAGAAAATTGAATGATTTTAATTAAATCCTTTGATAAAGCTCACAGGTTTTTTTCTTAACAAAGGGTTCTAAAATTTTAAAAACATTCAATAGGTTCCTGAATGGTTAGCATGGAAAATTGGGAGACCAAGTCAATCAATAAGCTAGAAGTTAAAGTCCTGCCTTAAATGAAAAATCTTCGTGCAGCTTGAGCTACACAGTTTGTGTAGAAAGTCTCAGCAATATTGATCTCAAGTGCACATATTTTCCCATGTGAAGGTCACTGATGGACATATATTAAAAAACTGCCATGGAACACAAGCCTGCTGACAGTATGAAATATTCTTAATATAGAGAAGGTGTGCTTTTTACAAAGTTACAACAATTTTAAAAAAATAATTGCTATGAACATGACTGCCAAATATTTTTATTATGACCTTGCTTTAGAGAATTTGAAAGAGGCATTCATAAAGCCTTGATTCTGGAATGGCTGATCTGTGACTATCTCTACAGTGATAACAGTACCAGTATCATCTCACTAAGAAGTAATATGGTGATGACACTTCCAGCAGGATACTTCTGCATTGATTTACTAACTGTGATCTGAAAGAAGTTTATCTATGGAGGCAGTGCAGCAAATTGAGAAATGACTGCCTTATTTATATGAATACAGTGCATACTTATGAGTATGGTTTTGATGTCTTGTTTCCATAAGAGGGAAGATAGAAAGGTGCTGTTAAAGGAAACATCAGAAGTGTCAAAAAAATTACAAAGTCACTGATAAGATAAAGGGGAGGGTAGCCTTTATGGACTGTCTGATTTTGCCCTCTCAAGGTCAAGCTGACAAGACATGTACTCAATCCAGAGGATCTGAAACGTAAGAACTGAAGACTCACATTCATCCCAGCTAACTTTATACACTCAACAGAAGTGCCCAACTAGTACCATTTTTCCTGAGTGGGGGGCACACATCTTCAAAAAGCATTTTCACCTGTCTAAGATCTGCACTGTCCTTTACATACTGAGTTACATCGTCCTCTACGTATGATCTGTTTCTCATACAAATGAAATAAAGGATGCCTTCACACTCACTAATCTATTCCAGCCAGTGAGATAACAGGCCACCCTATGCTAGGAAATTTGGGAAGAGACAAGATGGCAAAGGCAAAGACCTAGATATGAAACAGGAAGAAACGGCTGCCAATAAACTGACTTCTCATGTCTGCAGAAATTGAAGCAAATAGGCACTGAAAGTTGTGCAAACGTGAAAACAAGGTTACAGTCACACAGAATCATCAGAATTAGAGATGAAGATATCAATGCTTTTTTCAATATCTGGATTGCAATATCTCTAACTGAAAGTTTGCCTCCATGAAAAAAACTTGAAAGGAGGGAGCTAGTGTAAGTCAGGCCCATCTTGCTAATGCAGCTGTGAAGCAAGGATCTACGGTTCTACACAAAGGGAAGGCCAGAAAGCCAAAAGGGTTGTCATAGCACAAGAAGTTGTCCCAAGCACATAACTTCTGCCTTATAAGCATGGCAGACAGCAATTCCAAAGCATTTCTGTTGACCTTGTTCCCAATATCAAGTGCATCTGCACTTAAGAGAACTAAGTGCTGAGCTAGTACAAAGCAGTGTAGCTTTGCTGCTTGTAAATGAGCTGTATCATCTTACACAGCTGACTGTCTGTATGTCCTAACAATTACATTTACAACTGAATGTAAATGTTCTAGCTATAAGTTGCAGCAACTTTCCCCTCAGCTTCCGATCCTGTTTCCTTTATGGTGGTTTGAGCACATCCTCTGAATTAAACATTCTCATTAATAGATATTAAATTAACTCATGAGCAGAGTTCAAACAGAAAAGAGGCTTATGCACACCAGGAAAAGGATGTAGAAAACAGCATAAATATCTGCAATTGTCAGTGAATTTGGTAGGGAGCAGAGAGAGTTCAAAGTAGATGTTCGCACTGGCTGCTGACCTGTTAAAAATGCTTCTTTCTGCTATGAAAAACCCTCAGAAGGAACCAAATTGTATTCCATTGCCATGGTGTAGCCTCACAATGTATTCTTTAGATTATGTGCAGAAGTGCTTCATTTTAGATGCAGATCTGTCTCTTTCAATTACCAATGCAGACTACAAAGCATTTTAGCACTGTCACATGTCAATTTAGCTTGCTAAGTTGTCCTAATTGGCTCTTTTTTAAATTCAGTGACAGCAGGAAAAAGATGTTCTTAGCAGTCGTAAGTGCTTGTGCCTTAGCACTACTAAAGCACCTAGCCAGCTCTTAGATTGAATAAAGATGCAGAAGATTTGATGTTGATGCATAATACCTGTTTTTAATGTGCTGGGGAGAGCCAAGACACTTGAAAGCTCCATTGACCATAATAGCAAGCCTTGTGCAGAGAGCTTCACATTCTTCCATACTGTGAAATAAATCAAGGGGGAAAAACCAAATAATTAGTAGTGAAATCAGAGAACATATTTTATACTTAACTTTAGTTAAGGTGGAAGAATCTGGACAGATGCAAAACAGGTACACAAAACCTTTGGCTTCAAAGGGTGATAGTCAAAGTTATAACCCTAATCAGTATGTACCAAAAGCTGTTACCACAGGACAGCTCGAAGAGAGCCTTAAACCATCATTTATATTTTAGTCCATACCTTATTGGACAATTCTGGTCAGAATATAAAGACATCATTACCACAGGCAAGTGCCTCATAAGCAATCTCAGGAATGCCACTGATGTAGTCATGAACTCTGTTATTCTCTTTAATATGTGTTCATGGTTATTCTGAGCTAAAGGATAAAGGGAGAAGAAGAAAAAGCTTGCTCAGCCTTTCTTTTGCATAGCACATTAGAAGAATGTTACCCTTAGCTTGACTGCAGGATAGAAGCCAATCCAAACCATTACAATCCAAACAGAATTAAGGAAATGGAAATGCATCTGAATAGAAAAGCAGGGTCCTCCTAGATGTGTCTGCTTCAGATAATAAATAATAGCTTTGACTTGTAAAACTTATGGTAGATGGGCTGCTACCCTTCATATTATGCAGAATTATGTGAGCAGCTCTTTCACAGGAGCATTTTAGACATAAGGAACCAGTGAGGACACACCCACCATCTCAAAGAGGACTCAAAGACGCTTGGTGTTCCTACAATTCCCTGTGTGCCCTCCCCAGCCCTTCTGAGACAGCTAAACAAGGAATGTCTTGTGTGCCTCAGCCATGGGCCAGTCCAAATCAAAGGGCTTCGACTGAACAAACACTGGCAATTAAGTTCTGCCCTAGGAACAATTTTCTTATAACGTGACAGGGCTGTGGTGAGAACTGCCAAACTGCTGTGCCTGAGACAGACAGGGAGAGAGCTGACACATCTTCCCACAAATCAGGAAATTCACTGAATAACTCCTAATGCTCCTCTTGCCATAATACTCCCCAGCTGTGGCAAAATTACACAAATTTAGGGCTCTAGGGACAGTTGATAAAGCCTCACCCCTGCCCAGCTAAAACAGAAGCTTTGTCTCAGATTTGTAAGTAAAAAAATTGTCTCAGAAAAGTAGGTGAACAGCCCTCAAAACCTGATTTTTACACAGCAAACCCTCTCTATACCTTACACATGTATTTGCTGACATGTATGAAAGTTCACTTCATATGTAAAATTCCTGTACTTATACAAGCAAATAATCTCAAAGCACCAGTGGCCTTCAGAAAATAGTATAAATAGTATAAAATAATTTCTCTTTCCTTCACCCTGGCACAATAATTTGAACAGTAACATTGTACTTATTGTCTGCTTCTAGTCATTCATTTGTAGAGTTAAATGTGTGGTTAGTACAATTTGATGGATTTTGTTTGTTTACAACATATTAGTAATGAGATCACAGGTCTCTTCTATTTAGCTGGTGTTGGATAACTAGAGGTTCTTAATCTGGGCTGAAAAGTCAAAGCATATTTTTTCCTGAAAATCACAGAGCTGAATTCACAATGCATAACCCTCTTTCTCTAAATGAGTGTGCCGGTAAGCACTTGGCCATCAAACACAGGTACATGAATTTTAAAATTCAGCTTCTGTAAATAAAACACTAAAAAATTTTTGGAAAATTTTTCCATCAATGATGGACTGGGACAACAAATTCATCTTAACAATGTCTAAAAAAAATATGAAAATATAAAACATTGGAGGAAGTTTGGCCGCATTCCTTGATTAATTTATCTGTACTTCAAATCTCATTTGTCAAATGTTTCATTGCTGTTCTAATAATCAAATTTTCTCTTCTCTGGACATGTTTTCATGATCTTTATCTCATTTAAAGGAATTTTATATATAATTATACATACCATATATATATATATACATTACCTGAGGAAACATTTAATTTATTTCATTTCACTGTAGATGTTACAAAACGGTATTGATGTTTCCTCCATTAAACCAATATACCAGTGACCATATCAGAGAACTGACAAGATATTTAATGTAGATGGACTCTTCTAAGAGGATGGGGTCTCTCCTACCATTTCCAGTAATGCACAAGAGAATAGCTGACGCATCCATCTTCAGGATGCCATGGCTTACTGTTTTCATATTCTGACGCAAATCAGAAAATTAATAAAATCAGAAGATTTTTCACTCACGCCTCCTTTTGTAAGGATTTTTAAGGTGGCTAAATACAAAAAGTAACCTGATGTTCCAAGCAAGAAGAGACACTACAACACTGAGCAAAAAGAGCATAGAAGAAGAAGAATTACATCATCTTTCCTGTGCTTGCAGCCCCTTGAGCAACATTATTTTTAAAAAATTAAATACAAAAATATTTGGGATTTAAATAGGTTTCTTTTTCATTAATAGGAAGGAACTACCATAAAATTTCAAGAATTAATCTGTGTTTCACAACAGAGTGAGCAGTTTTTCAGAATATACTCTTCTGCAGCACAGGAGTATGCCGGCTGCTGGGATAAGGGTCTTACCTGTGGGATGTCAGCACAGCTGCACAGCCATCCTGAACTTCCTTCAGGATAGCTTTCCAAAGGTACCGTTTAGAGCAGGGATCCATCCCAGAGCTGGGCTCATCCTACAAGAAAAATGAAAATGACACAGCAGCATGGAAAAAGACTACCACAGGTTCTGCCCAGCATGAAAAATTAACACAATTCACAATAAAATCATATGTTTTTCTCTTTAAATGTCACATTTTCGGAAGGCAACTTAAGTGACACCCTGATCAATGTTTTCTTTAACACATACAGTTTAATGTCTAAATTTATGGAAGGTCCATTTTAGTAAAGAAGTATATATATATATAGACAATATTTAAATATAATTACGTGTACTTATAAATGCTGATCATTTATATAAAGTTTTATATATCATATATGTATAGCTATAAGTATTTATTATATCTCTTTAATTATATGCATATACTCTTTTTGAAAAGAGAGACTTGGAAGTAGTTATTCTCATTTTCTGGAAGGATTTGGTGACTGTTTCTGATCTGCATACTCATCTGCCATGAGCACAAACAACTGGAGAAGTCCTAGATATCTACACAGCCCATCCCACATCCAGGTGTTTGATAAGGTGTTTGGATTTGACATCTTATATCAGTTACTCCCACAGCCCTTTTAAGAGGAATTTTCAACCACAGAGGGGATAATTCACAGGATAAAATAGCATTAATTCAGTGCAAAGAAACTGGCAAACCCATTTCCCACTTGGATGGCTTTCATGGAGAAAGACATACTGCTACAACATCTACATTGCCCCTTCTTATCTATTCCTCCTTTCCTCCCTAAATCAAATTTTTAGATTCATCCATTCATAGAAACAAAAGGAATTCTATTTGATTGATAAATCCAGTCTCTGTCACTAAAAAACTAGGAAGAAGGAAATTCTTGCAGTTGCTTTTTATCCAGCGGAATTCCATGGGGAGTGTCAGCACC
Organism: Ammodramus savannarum pratensis; assembly: GCA_020466415.1. Classification (NCBI taxonomy): domain Eukaryota; kingdom Metazoa; phylum Chordata; class Aves; order Passeriformes; family Passerellidae; genus Ammodramus; species Ammodramus savannarum. Next base: position 60,792,358 of record JAHXMQ010000807.1, read on the forward strand.
TGGTAGACGAGTATGGCTGGGCCCAGAGTATTTTCAGCAAGGAATCCCAGCTGAAACCTGGAAGCAAAGTTTTCAAGAAACAAAGCAAACAAAACATCCAGTTTGAAGCTGATTTTAGTGCTTCACTGCCAATGTCAGAGGTTAAAGAATTTAGTTCAGTCTTCCATTATCTGTGGATTGCTAACAAAGAAAACATAAAACACAATAAACATAAAGCAACCTACAATGTTGCTCAAATTAATAGCTATGATCTTGGATGGAATTTAAAAGCGGATTCAGTAGTTCATATTGCTGTCTTTTCTTTCAGACTAAATAATAAAAAAAACCCCTCCTTTTAAAATATTGAAAAACTCTTTTAGCTTTCTAAAGCCAGCAAATGTTTTGAAGAATTTTACATGTTTAGATATCTTTCTTTCCTCTTTTCATTATATAGGCAACAGTCTGTGCCCTGCAGCAAAAAGTATGCTGAAATGGATACTTGCAGTAGTACATTGTCATAAAGACATTCAAAACCAGTTGGAGCATTTCCTAAGATCAGGAAAAAAACACTGATTTAGGATAATCTCCTCCTTTTACTAGCTGAACAAGGGCCGGTTAAAGCATAAAATGCAAATAAAATGTCTTCTCTTAGAAGTGAGGCAACCACAGGCAGTTAGAAGCAGTAAAATATGTCTAATCTTCTGAAGCACAAACCCTAGAGAACAACTATTTTATCTGGTTCCGGTTTACCTGCGATCTTTTCCTGGAAGCCCAGGAATCCCCCTGAACTCTGAGGAGCAGCTTTCCGACCCCTGACTGTTTTTAAAGGTTTATTGCACTGGTTTAGCTCTTCCCAGCCGAGTTTTAAGAAAGTGAGGTTCAATATTCTCTAGTGAAACAACAGGCAATGGTATGAAAGAGAATGCAGTGTTGTAACGATGCAGTTCTCAAAGCTTTGTGGCTCCCTCATCTTCAATACAGAAGGCATTGTTTACGCTGGAGGGGCCAGCGTCAGGCCTAAATGGGCAATAGTATGCAAGAACCAAAACAACCTGGGATAAGTTATTCAAATTAATATAATTCAGAAGTATTGCTTGACTGGGTGACTTCTAAATGCAACAAAATGTAAGAACTAGCCAGATTTATGAAATAAATACAACCCAGTAAGAATTAGGAGTATCCTGAAAGAACATGGGTCAATTAAACACGTATTTGCACCGTGGAATACTACAATTGTATTTGTGTTGATGGCTTTTTTTCCTGCTCATCCAATTGTTCCAAGGAAGAATAAAATAAGAAAAGAAGAACAATTTCGCTTTCTATTTTTGGGAGCACTAGAGAATAAAATTAAAGCCATTAATACAGCAGAACAAAGAAGACAGTTGTACATTAATTATTCACCGACTGATCAGGAAAACACCTGATGTTCCTTAGAGCAACATACACGACAACAAAATTCAATGTAGCCCATTTTTCATAACCACAATATTACTCACCAGTAAAAGTATTTGGGGTTTACCAACCAAAGCCACAGCAGTAGAGAGCTTCCTCTTTGTGCCAGCACTGTACGTTCTCACCAGTTTGTCAGCGTGGGCGTTGAGGTGTAACCTGTTAACAAGGTCCTCTGCAACCTATGGTTGGCAAATTTGAAGGCCAAGAAAAAAATGAGACAGATTACATAGCATTTGTGCATAGATTGAAAGAATATTCTGTTCATGCATGTTAAGAAAATGTACATGTTGTTTCCTTATTTATACACATTTTTTGCACATTATTACTTTTGAATCTTAAACACAAGCAAAAAAACTGCTCTGGGGCCCCTTCATTCTTCAAAAATGTTATGGATTTTCTCATATAGAAGTCTGGCTTTGTCACTGCTCAGCACAATCTTTTGTATTTGGCTTGTGTCCATGGGTCAATGAGCTAAAATATGTCTCATTTCAACTTATTCTCTACTATTTATTTGATCAAATACCTGAGTAATTGAAAATTCAAGAAAAAAATTTCTCCATCAGCTACAAAAAAGATGAAAATGTCAGAAAATCAAGTTGCAGTTGTGGATTTAGAGCTTCTTTAAGACAAAATGTAACAGGATTAAATTAATATAACTTTTTAATAACTGGGAGGGGTAAGTTGATCCTGGCTGGATTGGTTTTAATTGCTTTAACAAGAATTAGAATAGTCACTGTGTTTGGGGTACCTGGATGTATAACCTGACAGTAGTGTGTATTCTCATACAAAACCCACATTTCAGAAATATTGCTCTGTCTACTTTAGATGCAGAGAGGTTAAAAAAAAAAAGAAATTATAACTGTTAAATTAGCCACAGGTAATATTGTACTGAAAAGTTCAAGGCTTCTGCTGTATCAAAGTTAATTCACAGCAGCTTACTTCCAATTAGAGGTTGTAGCTGTGGCTTTAAAAATGGTTAATCACCTAAGCTATATTCTAAGATAAGATAGCTGAGCTTTGTTTTGTTATCTGTTTTTTGTTGTTTTTTTTTTTCACTTCCAAATACAGGTTTTATTACACACCAAAGCAACACACAAAGTGAAGTCTTCTAAAGCATGTCGTAGACACCTTATCCTGTATACAAAACTGACTTGACAGCTACTATTGGGAATGTATGAATGTTAGTGACTAAAGGATTATCCTCCTAAATATTCACCAAGAGTCACACAAATTACACAGAAGATCTCATAAGAATTTAAGAACAGAATGTGAAAAAATATACCACTCCATGTTTATGTCAAATATGCATTTTAAATTTCAATAAGTTTCAAGAGTATTTGAGGACCATGCATCATGACTGAAATGTAGTCAAAACTATTCTTTAGCTATGACTAGAATAATTTTTTCTGACTGCTTTGAGTTGTCACCTAAAGTCAGCAAAATGCCTTTTATTTTTTTTAGAGAGACAACGAATGCTGCATGGGGAAGAATTTAGAAGGTCAAGGAATAGTGCCAGAAAAAGAAGAAAGTAACTATTCAAGTTAGATGGATCTTCTTGTAGTCTGTAGCCCCCAAGGAGACTCAATCACGTCAGGTATGAACACAAAGCTCTTTGTAGGGAGCAGCATTAAAAAGAACTAACTTTGCAAAATTTGTAATTCCTCACATTGAATCCTCCTCTCTCTGGTGTGTGCTCAAGCATTCAGCATGACTCCACAATCTCCTATTTCCTGCAAGGAGGTAAAGCCTGTCAAGCTATAGAAATTTTCAAGACAAGGTTTAAAAGCTGAATAGGTAAAAGGAGAGGTGTGGGAATCATTTCATAGTACCCACTTTGCTGCTGTATTAAATGTGGAGACCTTCCAAGAAAAACCTTGCATGTCACCACAGTACACAACACAATCTGGCCTCATATCCAGATACATTTCTTTGGTGCAAAACATCAAATTAGAACTGTTTTGGAACTGAATCACATCAGCAACATAAAGGCAGAAGGAAGGGCCAACTTTCTTATTCCTAAGTATTTCCCAGTTTCACCTTAAAAAGTCTCCTATTCCTGCTACCTCCCTCAAATCTTATACTATAAAAGAGCACCGCAGACTATGGTTCAGCAAATATGAGAATATAGAGCTCAATCTTCTTTCAAGAGATGACCCCAAGACTTTTTTCTTTAATGCATATTATAAGATTTCCAGTAATGTTTCAGCTTCATCAATAATACCTAAGCAACAACAAAACAACAATTTGAATGAAATTAGAAATATTACATATTAGCTATATTGTACAGCAGCCTGAGTATCTCCATTACAACTTCATTTGTCTGTATAGCCAGTGGTTTTTATCATAGTACACTGTAAAGTAAAAACAAAAATCCCTCTTAAATGACTTTAAATGAAAGTCAGAATTGAGCATGTGATCAATCTGCAGATACAGATACACATTTAGGCAAGAGGATTACAGTTCTAATAATTTCCTTTCTGTAGTGAATGTAAGATAAATACACAAGCACCTTCTCTCCCTCCTTGTCATATTCATCATGATGCTCCATTTGAATAATATTTCATTGACCTTCAGCAGCAAAGAGTAAGGAAATACATCAATTTATTTAGTAAGCTGGTAACATTGAGGCCAAATCAAAAGTTACAGTTATATACAAATATATACATTGTAAGCACACTCAAACAATGAAAATATTTGATGTCTATTCATGGCTGTAATAATGTATTTAAACTGTTTCCTTCCTTCCTCCCCACACCAGGAGTAAAAATTATAACAGACTTCACATCCATTAGCTAGCAATTTCCCTATTTTCCAATATTTCTCAAATTTTTTTCTCTTTTACTTATCAGTTCTAATATACTTAGCAAAAGATTTTCCCCAAAATTAATTTGGGTTAGTCCACCTAGTTTTAGAACAGGCATTGGAATCAGCCCTTCAATCTGTAGCATCTAAACAAAAACCCCCAATACTTTGTGGAGTTCCTGAAGACAACAATCCTTACAGAAGAGGCAATAAGATAACTTTTTACACACACGCCAATATCTGTGGGAGTAAAGGTCAAAACAAGCATGGCCTCCTCCATCCACCAGGGAACTAAGAGATCCATTCCACTGAAAAGCAGTAAGTATGTAACCACTAATGCCTATGGGCTTCCACTCCCTTTAAAGATTACCTCCAATCGTCAAGTAAATTATTAAGTTGTGCTAAGGACTTTCACTATGTGTGTCTTCCAGAAAAAATCGGGAGTTATCAATCTATTGAAAGACTACAATCAATCTATTCAAAGACTAGAAACATCATTGTGTGTCTATCTTGACTTGAAAGTGTATTATTTTTCATCATTTCTGACACAATAAATAAAATGGGTAACCTCTTGCTTTATTTAAACAAATCCTTGTAAAGTAAATCTGATCCAACACTGAAAATGTGTATCATACCCAGCTGAAATGATAATAAACATGGATTGAATCTTAGAGTCATCTGAAAAATAGCTTTACTTGCCCAAAGCAGTAATTCAAACTTTGAGGTTCTGAGTGAGTGGATATAGTGTAGCTTGAACATCCTAAACATTCATCCTAAGCAATCATTCATCAATTCCACACAAAGCAGTATTTATTTGGCTCTCAAGTAAACTTAGAGTTGTTTGATTTCTTATATTTGGAAAGTCTATATCCATGGTCAAGTTTCTGGGGAAGAGTATTTTTTTATCCCAAAATCTCATAAAACTGTACACACTAATTCTGCTTGGGGCCTGAAAATAAGTAAACATACAAAGAATGTATGAATTTACAGATTCCCATTTCCAACACCTATAGAATATAACATGTAAGGAAATCATTGATATTCTAGAATCAGAGCAAAATCTTCCTGGAGAGTTATAAAAAGAGACCGCATACTGGCACTCCAAAATTTACCCCAGAAGATTCAATAAAGCTTCTTTTGAGATTTGCAACAGAAGTTTTAATGCTAATGAGGGATGCCATTTGATGCTATGCTAATAATTTTAATTTTTTAACAAGATGAGTACTGTATTTTGGAACAAATTGAGATCTAGGAAGTTGATATATTAAAGAAATAAAAATTACAAGTACTATGCTTAATCAATATCCTTTTAAATAACCTAAAAGTTTTACTCTATTTTTTCAAATTTTGAACAAAAAGAAACTTCAGAGCAGATTTGTGAAATATAAAAACTTCACATTACATGTGAAGCTTAACACTTATAGTAAATGACCCATTTTTCTCCTCCTTTCCCATTCATTTAATTACTGTTTTGGAACATTAAGTGCACTCAACTTTATGTCAGGCACTTAACTCCTGCTGCTGATAAATTTGTCTAGCAAAGGATTTGGTCCTTGACATTAGTGTTTCAATAGACAACTTCAGCAGCAGCACAACCTGTGAGTCACCGTCCTGCTCACCAATTTCTTAAAAAACAAAGTGAATATATGTTTCTTTTGTTATCAAACCAATGTACTCTCTAGACTATATGTGTCTGTGCATATTAGTGTAATTAGTCACTGGTAAATATTCAGAGGCAGGCTTGGAGTGCTGTATCATAGGCAGGAGGGAATGATGAGAAAATAACAGCTTACGTTTACATACAGCTGCTCCTCTAAAGCATTCCAAAGCCTTATTCTCTTTATAGGCAGCTAAAATGCTCACTTTCTCCAGGCACCAGCCATTTCTGAGTTGAAGCACAGCAGCTGTTGAGTGCCTGACAGACGTGCCACACAATCAGGAGGGCCCACTGACAAAACCATTTGTTTTCCTCTGAGATAGCTGCTTTCAGTTTTTGGTGGAGGAAAACCAGAGCAGCTAAATGTTACTTGTAGGAGTGCTTCGATGCCTAGATTGCAAGTATATGGCAACAAAGTCTGCAATCCATGCAGACAGAAAATTAAGAAAAGAAGGATGATCTTTCTTTCACAAATGTGATGCTAAGGCACGGAAGGCTGACTATAAAGAATAGTCTAAGCCTATACCTAGATCATCTGAGGTCCAGGAAGGTTAATGTTTATCTTCTCTCAGCACACGCAGTAACATAACTCATATCTAAATGAATGATTTTCATCCATTTGAAGAGGGAAGTGTATTTGATGTACCACACCACTTCAGGAACTCTTCCCTAGCTGCTGTGGAGGAACTGACACTTCATGGAGAAAACAGGTAATTAATTATAGTTGAGGGCTTTAGTGCAATAACAGCCATGCCTCAATATATTTCTTTTAGATCAAGGGAAATAGTTTCAATACTCTTCTAGTAGTCTGAAGTAAAAATTAACACAGTAGGTTATGAAGGGTAAACAATCAAACAAAACACTGTATGATAATTTCTGAGCAGTCTGCATGTAACATGTTCAAACATGTAAAAGTCCAGGCTTTGTCCTGGACAATGGATACTGCCCGAAGACAAGGGGCAAAGGCTTGCAAGAATTACTTCTTTTCCCCAGAAATAACCAAATTATCAGCTTAAAACAGTAAAAATTTAAAATGTTGTCTGTCCTGATGAATACTCAATGTCCCTTACAGGAATCCTACTTTTTTCTGAAACAGCACCTTTCTGCTGAGGAAAAAGAAAACAGACTACAGAGAATCAGAAAGCAGCCCTCTCACATACAGTCGAGGAATTGGTTGCAAACCACTTATTAGACCCTGAGGCAACAGCCAGAAATGCACTGAGTAGTAGAAGAACAAAAATACCTATTTCAGTTCATGCAGTTTTGCTTCTGGAAAAATGAAAGGAAAACAACAGGCACTATTTTGGAGGTTACAAGGGCAGTGCTACAGCAATATCTACTACTGGGGACCAATCTATACAGCAGGAATTGAAAGATACCAATTTCATGTCACACTACATGTTTTCTTGTGTTAATAGAGATGCAATTAAGCAGACAAGACTGAGCAGCTCAAGTCAGGTCATATTGTAAACTTCCATCTGCTGATACAGGAAAAAAACCCATATTTTACCCAGTATCTGTTTCATACTTAATTTCTGTATCAGCTGACTTGTTGCCTCATTACAGAAAAAAGCTCAGTCTGCTGATCAGCACAGCTACACCTCTATCTGTAAATCCAAGTTCCCAGTGATATTCCTAGATATTGTCAACTTGTATGCTAGTAAGTTCTCAAAGAATTTTCTTTGGCCTTTTCTCCCTGGACAACCCAAGCTTTGTGTGGCAGCTAGAGCATTTAAGAGACTGCTCCCATCTTGTGAAGTTTAAAACAGCAGAATGCTGACAGCTCCCATCCCAGCACCCAGGTGCTTCATTTATTTATACAGAATCATACAACAATTTTTAGTTCCTTCAAAGTTAAATGGTATCTCTGAAGAAAAGAGTTTTTCAGAGTACAAGACTCAAAGCATGGTGTTCTCTCACAGTTCTCTATGTGTGATAGTGAAGGCATTGAACCATTCAGAAATTTAATTTGTTTTAGGGGTTTTGTGCCTGATATTTGATTTGCAATAATGTTATTTTACTATCTGCAGTGATGTTATTGTGTTTTGAACTGCCATAACAGACTGAAAAAATCCAAATTATTTAAATAAAATTGTGGTAATGAAAAACCTTATTACTGAAGTTGTTAAGATGAAATATTAAACAGTTTCTCATGTTCAAAAGGTACAATTGTTCTATAAGCCCCACAGTCTAGCCAGGCAATAGCTCCCCCCTGCAAATCTGTTCTGGACAGTTACCTTATGGATATCTTGCTTTGGAATTCCACGCAGTGTGCAGTAATAATAAAGATGCTCCCAACCTGTTAAAAGTTCATCCAGGGCATCTTGTTGCGGACAATATCCAATAAGAACACCTTCAGAGCTAGCAGAGAGTATATCCATTTCAGAACTGTTCAAAGAAAAAGAAAAATATTCAAATGTTGTTGAAAAAATGCCATGGCCCTGGGTTCCACACTTGGGAAACAAGACAAACACACATAACCTGAAGTCTGCAGGTAAAGGAGTTTGAGTCTCTTTGCCATGCTTACTTAGTGCAGCACCACCCACACACAATGCACACTTTTGGTCCCTTTTGGGTTAGCACAGCCACCAGCATGTCACTGCTGTGACAGCATGTGTATCAAGGCCAACGGACCAGCACATGAAGAAGAGACATCCATGAGAATTAATGCTTACCAGTTTTACTTCTCTTATCTTTTTGGGTAGTACCTGCTCTAGAGACACATTTCAAACCATGCATTGCTCATATTGGATATTATACTATATGCAATATTATATTTATATCAATCTCATTGAATATTGAAGAGAAGGACTTGAGAGAGAGGGAAATTTTGCTGGGTATTCTTTGTGTGTCTATGACCACACATACGCATGCGTGCATTCTCTAAACAACAATAGCAAAACAAAACACAGGATATTAAAGCCTAGTAATTTAAAAGACAATACAAGAAAAAGTATAAAATTATCCTGATTTCAGAGACTTTGGCCTTCACTTTGTAGCTCTACAACATTACTTGAAATTACATTCATTGCTAAGAAGCGAGCTTGATTGCAAGGGTGTCTCATTACCCATAATGACTCTAAATCTATCCTATTTATTCCAGCATCTAATTCAACACTCAACCATGCTGATTTACATGTACAGAAAGACCTATCAAAATGAAGATACTTAATAATAAAAAAATCTGATCTTTGAAGGAAAAAAGTTTTCAAAAGATTCTGAGTAACAGAATATTTTTCCTCTAAGTAGTTTTCTACATTTCTGATTAAAAGAACATAATATATGATTAATCATTTAGACACAAAGTAAATGTGTTAACTACAGGATCTACAAATACTAGCACTAGCGAAAATATAAATATGTATCTCCTGTTAACAAGATTCAGGAGTCTGGGGAGAAAAAAAACCCTGCATTTTTCATAATGAACCACAGCATGAAAATATATTTTAATGCTATCAAAAGATAAATTGACATGATTATGACAAACCTTGCCATAGACTAATTAGAATGGTCCTTTGCTGTTAATGGCAAACTTACAAAATCAGGGTATCTTGGCTGGTTTGGATGGTGCTACATAAGTTATCTACCTATAGACACCTCTCGAAATAGAGTTAGCAAAAAATAGAAGGTGATAGGGGAAAGAGGATAACAGGAGTGTTCCTCATTAATTTATATCCATCTGTAGGACATTTTCAATGGAGTATATCCAGAATTTTTACTGTCTCAGCTTCCAATAGTACATATGGCAAATTAAACCCTTTTTCTACAGTTATCTTTACTATAAGATGTGGATTGAATAATGCTGATCTTATATAACCAGTCAGAATTCCTTATTTAATTAATTCTAACATAGCAAAATACTATTCACAGTGGACTATTAACTAGATGCTGTTGAACATAGAGAGATGTTTCTGAGGTTTGTTTTGCTAGGAAGATTCTTACACAGGGTATTCTTTTGGTGCAGCTGATGTCTTTTGAGAAAAAAAAGTCTGGGCTTTTGGTAATATGCCAAGTTCAGTCAGAAGAGAACAGATCGCACTCAGGGGTAATTTCAGGGACATTTACTCAGCATGAACTCTGGAGCTGGATAGAAACATCTTGTCTGCAATGGGCCCCTACCATGAAGAACAAAAAGTTAAATATGGACAGCTGCAAAATAATCACAGACATCTAATGTTCTTTAGCTAGAACTATATTAGAGCCTCCTTATCCAGTTTGCATCAGGAAATAAAAAGTGTCCTCAGTGCTAATTGTACACGGAGGATTCTAGTGCTCTGCCCATCTAATGCACCCAGTCTTGGGTGAACACTATCCTAGCCACTGACCTTTAGCTTTCATAAAGTGAGGGCAAAGTGAGAATGCATCATTTAATATTCTTACTCAGTTCGATCCCCTATCTTGCAACTTTATCCATTAGTGCTGACCCTGAACACTTCAAGACTTCCCATTAACGCAGAGATTCTATGGCATTCGCTAAAGAACTCATGGACCTTTCCACCTCACTCCTCCCCCTCATCTCTGTATCTGTCAACTCAAAAACAATCCAACCAGAAGACCAAAAAAAAAAAAAGCCATATTAGGATAGTTTTGTTTTTTTTTTTAATGTGCAGTATAATGCCTTGCCTTTCCTTATCAACATCACAGAGTAGATTTCCAAATCAAAATTCTGGACATTATCATTCAGTTTTGTTTAGCCAGGTCCTACATTTTTTCTGAAGGTATAAACAATATAAATAAAAAATAGATGAAAGAAAAACACATTATCATTTTTGATTATAGGAGGTATGTACAACAGGAAACAAGCTCCTGTCTTAGCAAATTGATTTTCCTTGAAATTCAATTAATCTCTCAGATTTCATTTTTATGGGTCTGAATTAAATGACCATTTCAAGTAGTGATGGCTTGATACCAGAAAATCTTCTCAGTAAATGATATGCTGTAAATATTTTTCCCTTTTTTTCAAAAAATTTCTGATTTGATTCATTTAACTAATTATAATCCTTTTCTTCCTTAACAAACATCATAATATATGCTATTATTTCAAAAGATATATTTTAATATTTTCTAAAATATAGATTAGCATGCAGCAAAATGCTGATTCTTTTTATTCTCAAGCCAGAGAAAAACAGCCATTTGTTTTCTGCCCTATTATTATCAGGATGCCATAATTTTTCACTAAACTATTCCCATTAAAAACAAGACATACATGAGGAAAAAATCAGCTCATTTTATAAATAGCGAGAAAGAACATGTAAGTATGAATTCCAACCCCTCTCAGGCTTTTGTCCATAGTACCGTAGACACAATGAAATCTAATGTAATATCTAAAACTATGGGGAGTAAAACACTTTTACACTAAGCTTTTACACTATTACACAACTTTCTGTATCTTTATAGTAACACAACATACTTGTTATCTATAAATTCTGTTAGTAATTTTGATTACATCATCTGATCAAGATATAAAACATATTTTCTTCATTTTTCTACTTCATTTTTAGATCACATCCTTATGTTCAGTCAATACTTCCCCTCATTAGTTAAGCTTTCCTTTAGAGTGAACAGCTGCAACAAATGACATCACCAGAATATTTCCAGAAATCTTTATATTTTAAATATAGTTTTAAAGTTGCAGAATTTCATTTCTAGAGCTCCTTTAGAAATGGTCAACAGAACATCTGGCATCCTCAAGAAAAATAGTGGAGTCTAGCACTTGAAGCATGGAAGATTTTCTATTTTATCCCTGTCTAAGTATTTTGGTGAGAATAATGATATTTGGTGCAAGACATCCTGAGAAAATGTCCAGGACTCAATAAGACTTTCCTCACTATGGAATGTTCACCTTATAGGTTTATACTATTGAGGAAAGAAACTTGCCACGTTTTCAAGATACTGAGATCATAAACCAAAATCAGAGCATAGAAAATTTTTGATTCAGAATTGTTCCTCCACGGACCATTGCAAGGCTTTTTACATTGATCTATTTATTCAGAGTGCTTAAACAAAGTCCTGCAATGTGATTACAGGTTATATGGGGGTGGCATGGGGCACTCCAGTCAGAAGCCTTTGCTGACCCTGAAAGGAGACATAACCACTGGGATGAGTGAATATGATCCTGGACAAAACCTGTTTCCTTCCCCTGTATAAACAGGACCTGCAGTTTCCAAAAGGCAAGTGCGGCTGTTGCAGAACTAGATTTGGATCTTGATTTTTACAATGGTTACTACCAACATTGCTTATAGGTGGTTGTGGGCTGTAATTCAAAGGTAAGCCTCAGTGCTGGGTCTCCAGAGACAACTCAGTATCCTGAAATCAGTCTTATGGCTGGTTTTGGAAAAATCCTTTCGCTTTTGGCTCTGCTGTGCACTTTGTTTCACTTTTATATGCTTTAACTGCAGTTTTTCAATGCAATTAAAAGCAGTGATATATTTCGTACTTACAATACCACATATATATATCTGTTTCTACAGAGAGATAAATTCCATTAATTAGTCAAAATGAAATATAAATTTACAAATCGCAAAAGTACTTAGACATTTCATTGTACTCATAACTGCACATTCAATTCAGTGCATACTAATGCCTAATTAACATTACAAAAATCAAGGTTAAAATATAATTAATGTAACTATAGCTTCATTATAATTAGACTAATTATACTGATATACAGTGTAAAAACAGCCATTTCAGCCATTATATTTATGTAAATTTATTCTTCCTTTCAAGTTAAGCTATTTGAACTACATTTTAATTATTTATCAAGCTGAATATCATACCTATCAAAAGAGTTGAAGTTCTAGCTATAAAGAAATATTTTACTTTTCCTTCTTTGTAGAGCAGTTCTTTGCTCCTATGACTTTGTAATCCAACAGCTGAGATGACTGACACAATTCAAATAGGATGGGGAATTGCTGTCGTGGAAGATCTCTGTGCAGAAGGAAGATGGAAATTCATGGGAGATAAATTAATTACATGAGGAAGACTGCCAAATGCTTCAGTCTTTGATGGGGCAACTTATGAATAAGATGTTACCAGGTTTATCTATTTTTTTGCATATGCATCCCACTACACTCTAAGTATGAACTTGAAGTCATCTCTATTCAGCAAAGTACAACAGAAAAGATTGCAAAATAGAGGGCAGCAAAAAGGCAAACAAACCACCAGTCACATATTCATTATTTTACATTGACCTTGCCATGACACTTAAAAGGATTTTGACACTTTTTCTTCAAAGTTGTGTTTAGTGCTCTTCACTTTAGAGAGGTTTTATGACAGTGTCACTAAGGAGGGTTTAAACACAAGTATAGAAAGGGGAAGAAAACAAAGCTTGGCCAAAGAACACACAAACACAAAAAAGTGGAACAGATGTACAGTATCTGCTGATACATTAGCCCAGCAGACATTCAAAGGCTATGAAGACTCACTTTGTTCTCCTTTGCTATACCACTTTGTTAAGTGTCAGCTTTTCTTTGTACATATTTAATGCATATTTTACTTCTCCAAGCTATTTGACGAAAAACTAACTACAAAAGTGTTTACAGTTTCATTTACTACCTTTCATTTAGACAGCTCCTACACTGGTGACAATCTAGTTATGGCAGTACAGCCAAGCATGAGATAATTTTAGTCCATTTTTACTCTTGTAGAGCAACAGCTGTGCTACAGAGAACACAAAGAACTCTTCTAATTGTCAGGCAGATCATGCAGTTAATTATTAAACATATTTAAGCTTTGCAACTCTTTAAAAGCCTGTTGGTCACCTAATGTCTTATAAAACCATCCTTTCTAAGTACAAGTAAACAAACCTTATTCAAATATTCTACTTTTAGTAATGATTGGTTTTGCTTTTGATATTTCCGCCCTTTATGAGAGGTGCTCCTGATACTTTGCTATCATTATTTTGTTTCCAAGCCTTCTGAAGTAACTGTTTCAATGCTGCTCATTTCTTTGTCACTCTTCAATATTGTGGTGGCAAATATCCCTAATATGGAGACACACTCTCTAGAAGCTAATTACTTTTCTGTTTCTTTTGCACAGATATGTCACTGATAACAGCGATATTAATGAAGTACACAAAACAATTAAAAAGGAAAATCCCCTGTGAAAGGCATTATATTCACATGATTGGCTATGCTTGGTCATAAGTTCCTATTACTTCTCTGACTATTTTAATCACGTAAGAGTAACAACTAGAATGGGCCTACAAAGGTTATATAAGTTGCCTAAAACATTTTTTGCCGAGGGATAAGGAAACTAGAAAAAAACAGGTTTTTTGTAGACTGCTCAGCTTGTATACTATAAATGTGCATTTGTCACACAAATTGTAAGATACACAGTTCAGGCATACAGTGCATTTAAAATATCTACTTAATTTGTAGTGTGTCAAAAAGAGAAAACCCCAATTAAAACAGATCAGAAGCCCTCCCTCCTCCAAAATCATTTCCCCAGCAAAGAAGTCCTGTAAAAACCAATTTTCAGAAAAGATGAAGTTGGCTTTAGTTTTTCACAAATATTCCCACTTAATGACACTCTGACTTATGAATCCCAGTGATACTGAAAATTAACATACATAATACCTATCTTCTATGGATTTTATTAGTTTTTGTTATGAAAACAGACATAGATCTCTGTCAGATTCTTAGGAAGAAGCCTTTTTTTTTTGGTAGTATTAAGCATTCAGGAAACAACCAACCTAGAGGACAACAAATCTTTAAAAGTACTTGAAGATGTTGTGAATCTGCTCTTATGTCCTGTTAAAAACGAAGTTATTTCTCAGAAGATTATTTTTAAAAATTTCTTTGAGACTGTAGCAGAAGCTCCTTGAATACAAGTTGATTTTTGGTGTTTGAGGCTCTTTCTCTATAAACCCCTACATTTTTAAGATGTTCTAGGTCGACCTTTCAAAAATTCTTCTTTGTGTTCAACTTATACCTTTGAAAAATACCATCTTCCATTTCTAGAATTCATGTTGTTCCAAGGTGCGACTGCTGTCTAATAAAATTCAAGGTCATTATCAGTGCCCCTGCCTCAAAAAGACACTCCTGACTTCATTTCAAATTCTGTATCAAGCAGGAAAAGGTATGCATGGATTTGTTTGGTTTTTTGTTTGTTTTCTTTGTTTTTTAATTTCTTTTTAAACCAAAAACTTTGAAGCATAGTTATTGAAGGAAATAGAATTTATGAATTAAGGATTTTCTACATGGAATAAAATTAGTTAGGTTCTCCAATGTTTATAATAGTAATTTTACATACTCATTTAATTATTTGATCATGAAGAATACCTCATCAAGGTGAGGTTAGATTAGATGTTAGGAAGAAATTCTTTACTGTGAGGGTAGTGAGTGACAGGAACAGGTTGCCCTGGGAAGCCATGGATGCTGCATCCCCGGAAGTGTTCAAGGTTAGATGCAGCCTTGATTAAGCGGGTCTAGTGGAAAGTGTCCCTGCCCAGGGAGGGGGGTTGGAATTACATGACCTTAAAGGTCCTTTCCAACCCAAACCATGTTATGATTCTGTGAAGGATCCATCAAAGTACAATGTCTCATCCTCTCACAGTGCCAGAGGACAAAAGATGTGTTCTTTCCAGTCAAACCCAAAAGAAGTGGTATCTACATCAAAGCTGCATTATTCATCAGGAACAGGTATCAGAGATAATGTTTTTATGGAATCTCCTTCATGATGCAAATTTTAAGCAAAAAAATCTAATTCTGCTGAACAAGAAATGTTTTGCAGCTGCGATCAGCAGCTGCTTTCTTCTGCTGACTGTAGTCTCTGTCCCAGGAACAGCAGGCTTCTGAGTACACTACCAGAGCAAAAAAAGGACAAGCCTTCTTACCATACTTTCCTTAATTTCTCTGAGACATAAATGAAAATAAATCCACCTAAAATTCCCTGCAATTAGTAATTTTTGTCATTCTTAGCTGCTGAGGAATGGCTCTCCAGAGCTGTTTTGGTTGCCATCTCACCTCTGGAAGAGCCAGCAAACTTGCCTATTAAGTGATTTTCAGGAGTACAGCAACACAATGCACCATGATCTGCTCAACAGCAGTTTCCAAAATAATGAAGCAAGGAACAAAGTCAGGAGGGACATAAATTTCTTCTCACAGCCTCAAATAATTTGTTTCTCTAAGTAGCTACTGTGTAATAGCAGCTCTTACTTAAGGTTGCCTTCTTGAACTAGCATTAAGTTTTGAAATCTTGGGAATATGGGATTTACACTCACTTCAGCCCCTGCAAACACAAAAAATCCATAAACTCAATTGACACCACCATAAAACAAGGTGATAATTAATGTTGTCAAGAGTATTTTGTACACTGAAATTCAATTGTCTAAGGCTTTCTCTCAAGCCTCTGAAAGTGTGTCAAATTTCATTACCTATGTTTTACTATATGGTAAATAACATTGCATCTTAATATATGCTTTCATGTTGGATTTATAAAACACAATATGGGAAATGAAAGTGACACACACAGTGTCCAGGGACAGCATTTAGCCTATTGTCAAAAGCCAGTAGCTTGCTACTTGACCTCAGAAGCATTTTTAGCCATTTAACCACAGGTACATAGCCACACAACTGATAAAAGGAATTCAGGCATTGGTGAAATGTTTTGTAATTTTTAAAAATTATTTTAGGGGGTTCTAAAAAAACATGTAGCATTCAGCAAACATACTGTAAGTGTCAATATATATAATAATGAATTGCATTCTTATAACTTTATATTTGCTTTCAAGTACATGTTAAAATTCTGCAATTTTCCCACCGAATCAAAATGTTTGCCCAAATACAGACCTGCAAAAACATTGCACAGGGATAGTCATATGTGACCCATGAATGCACAGGTAAGACCCAAGACAAGCCCTATTAAAATCTACAGCAAAATACTGTTTAGAATCGAAACAAAACATGGGATCTTAAATGCCCTAATGGAGATATTTTATTTTTAAAAAATATATTACAGATAATTTCCTTTTTCCATATCTCAAATCCTCTTCAGACACATGCTATAAACTCTGGCTTCCATCATATCATGTACCAGGAGGTAAAATGCCATTCATCAGTTCCAAAGACTAACAAATTTTGATTTTTATCTAATTGTAAATCACTTCTCTTATTTTTAATTTTGCTCAATATCTGAAAAATTTAGTCTTTTGTTTAAAACAAAAAATAATTTTTAAAAAAATTCTGGAAAATTATAAGTGAAAACAACCATCTAAAAGTCTCTCTAACCATTTTAAAGTCTCGCTCACACCACTTCTTCTCTTAAGAATCCTTTTTCCAAAATCAGTTTTTAAAAATGTTTTTAAAAAATCATTTCTGCTTTATAATCTACTGTTTGTATTATTTGCTATGAAAGATAATGATAAAACACTTTGAATTAAAATTATGCTATATATTGGTGATATTGTCCATTTCAAAAGTGCAAATTTTCCAGAAAACTGAATTTTGCAATGACAGAAGCTTCTTATCTTTGAAGTTAAATCTGATGATCATTATCCTTGTAAAGAAGTAAGGAAACGCTCACCTATGAAAGTATTTGATTTCTAGGCCAAACAAAAGTAACTTGCCATTTTGAAAATTCAAAAATTCTTCTTTTAAAAATTTCTTAATGAAACTCTTGACCTGTCCTTGTCCAAAAAAGATTTTGAAATGTACATTATTTAAGAAAAAAGCCCAAAAGACATTTACATATGTGTATATACATATTTACTACTGATTGAAAAAAAATAACTTCCTTTTCCCTTCAATTTTGCTGGGAAAAGTTAAAATTATTGGTTACATCTGAACTAAAGTCCATTATTCTTTTATCAGTCCATCAGATTGATAAATCTCACCAACACTACCTCTTATCCTAATACATAGCATATTGATCAAGTAATTAATTAATGACTCTGAAGTACATTTGTGTAAGAAAATATTTTCAAATTACCCACTTGAAGCACTGCTCATCTACCTAAGCCTGGAAAGCTCTCAGTGCCGACCTTATAGGGGTAAATATGTCCATGCATTTTAACATATGTTAAGCTTTTTTAAAAAGTTTTAAAAGGATGTATATTAAGCCTTCTTAGAGTTTCTTTTTTGCTAGTAGACAAGTTTATTCTCAATTAACACAGCTGTCAAACAGAATTAAATAATGCTAAAAAGCTTTTCCACAGAGATTTAACAGCAACAAAGCAATATACATTTAAAAGAGAACAAAATGGGTCCCTAGAGTACAGTATAAAGGACTGAAGACATGCTGAGTCTTTGATCATGTGCATTATCAATTAGCACTATTCTGATCAAACCCTGTGTTATTTACCCAGTAGGAGTCCTGATAACAGCGCGTCCTGCAGATGGGATGATGTCTCCAGTCAGCATCTTAAATGTTGTGCTTTTCCCAGCTCCATTTGTTCCCAGGAGTCCAAAACACTATCAGAGATATTGGGAAAAAAAATCAATATGCTATACTGAAAAAATAAATATTACTTCTTCAAATTTCTCCCCTTTCCATGTTTCCTATTATAGGTCTGTAAGAAACTATATATGGGTGTAATGTGTGTGCTAATTACCAGAAGTGACTTATTTAGCATTCTAGCCCTCCTCTTTAAACCCTGCCCAACAATCCAGACCATTATTTATCCATATCATTAGTAAATGCTACATTTGAACAGGAGGATTTTAGGTCCTGCTTCCACACCCTGGATATCAGTCCATAGAGTGAATATTTCTGAGCTTGTCACCAGCTGCTTCACTCTGTATGACTGAATACCTAACATCCAAGAGACACACTCATTTTGAACACTTATTTCAGGCCCCTAGCTGCAATAACTTAATGCTTAAGCTAGGATAGAGTTCATATTAAGTCACACATAGCCCTTTATGATTTATAAATACTTTTTTCATCAACTTTCTTACTGATTCATAGGCTTTAATCAACAATAATATCCTCCTGGTTACCTCAGTTACCCAACAGCTGATCAGTAAGTAGCAGGAACATCACTGCACCTGTGCTGCCATGAGCAAGTTTCTCAGATTTTCCAATTTCATATTAGCAACCAAGAAAAGAATTTTCTTTCTCAGCAGTTTACAAATTAATATCTGTAATTCCCCAAACCATCCAAATAATGAATAAAGCCCCCAAACACAAACTTGCTCAGCAAGTTTGATTTATTGAAATAGTTTATTTGTATATGCTATATTCAAAGGTACTGTTGATAGTAAAAGGTTTTATAATCATAAAATTCAGGGAATTAGAA
>JAHXMQ010000807.1:60811584-60824151 GCA_020466415.1 Ammodramus savannarum pratensis
GAATATAAAAACATGTTCATCCCAAACCCATGTTGGGGTCAGGTTCGGGTTTGTACCCCTGACACCCAGAGCTCTTCAATAAAAGCACCTGCATATAATCATTCTGGTGATTATATGTTTCTGAACACTAACACTGTGATGATTTCAGCATGGGAACCAAAAATGTGCTATGGTAACAAATTCAGGATGCAGTCCATAGTTTGCTGTTGAGTTGGGTATTCTGTTTTCTCTTTGAACACTAATCTGCTATGCTACATTACTTATGTTAGCCTAAAGTAGAGTAATTTGGTGAAGATATGCAAGAAGTAAAAAATTAAGACTCTGATGAATGTTTAACTAAAAAATAAATGAACAGTTCTTCTTCAGCACCACCAGAATTTCTTCTTTTATCCAATTTTCCAATTTTCCGAAATTACTACAACTGAATCAAATGGATTTTTTCTGCTGCTATCTACCGGCCCTTCACTGTAGACACACTGAATATGTCTCAACAATTGCTCAGAATAAAGTGTTACTTTATAAAAGGGGAAAAATAAATACTCCTTTACCTCTCCCCTTGGTATGCCCAAGCTTATGTTTTCCACAGCTGTGTTCTTCTTACTGAAACCTCCATAACACTTCCTGAGGTTGTACAGAAGTAGAATATCATTACCAGTTCTTCCACCAAAGAGTCTCTGTCGCTCCATTTCTACATCAACATCTTCTGAAGGGCTGTCCATGCTGTTAACTGAGCAATGACCCCTACAACAAAGGATGATAATGAGTGATACATGGAAAATTGGTCATAATTTGCTGCATTCTGTATAACTCTTATTTTACTGGTTGTAATCCCTTAGCACTTGATGATCAATTCTCATCAGAACTCAAGGGAAAAACTACTACTTGTATTTTTTCTGTAGTTTACATTAATTCAGGTACACCATGTTATCAGAAGTATTTATCTTCAGTTGTTCAAAGGATCACACAATTTTCTTTCTCCGAAAATGAGTTCAGTGCCCACTGTGGCAGAATACAAATGACAACAAACCTTGATTTCCAGAGGAGATCCCAATGAAGGAAAAGACGTAACAGAAGTAGTAGTGTTCCCTGGAGGGACATTGCCACAAAAATCCAGCCCAGGAAGTCCATCTCAAAGGGGCTCACGTAAGAATCTATTCCAAAATTCCTGGTCAGGTCAAACTTGATCTGATTGTATGAAAGCTCTATTAAGCCCTGGCCTAGGCAGAATTGTGGGAATATGATGAATGCCCATTTGAGGATATTGTAGATGTTCTGAAAACTCTGTATTAAGACACAGGAAGGATGAAGGAGAATAAAGATAAAAGAGAAAAAACTTAGTTTCCTCCAACAGCCTAATAAGCAGACTTGCAAAACTGGATACTGCATTCAAATCTCACTCATGGTAAACTGAATTTCTAAAGTGAATGTATTGTGAACTATTTTGGGGTTCAGGGTTATATAATATTGCATTTGAGACTTTCTACAGCCATGGCATTCTGATCTTAGTTGAAGTTCATTGACAGTATCAAAACACATGTAACCATGATTCTTCTATTTCCTTAACATTTCAATATCTGAATAATATCAAATTTAAATAATGAACTTAAACCCAAGTGAATACTGAATTTGCTTACACACTTGCATGACAGATTATCCAGATTTGACTTTAAACATCAAGTTTTTGACTTGTACATGAATAGAGTCATACTCATTCTGGAAGTCCTTTCCATCAAGTGGTTTAAATACTGTTATGACTAATTAAAAATACATACATGGAGTGAGAATGTGCTGTATAAATTACTATTCATACATTTCATTAGTGATCCTAGGAATATGCAGCTTATCTCTTATGTCAATATTATTCAAACACATTTACAATGCATATAATCTGTTCAATCGACCAGAACAGCTCCCATTACGTGCCAATTACAACTTAATGGTCTAGAAAATGTCAAAGTTTCAATTAACACTGTTTTTTCATTATTACAGCATGCTTTTTTGGGTTATATACAAGTTACAATACAAGATGGTAACAGTCAATATAAAAAGATCATGAATGTATAAGAACCACATGTTTTTCTTCAGGAGAAATCTTATCTGTATAAATATTTAAACACACATGAACATTCTCAAATATATATATGCATGTATGTGTGTGTATACATGTCAGTTTTGAAAAAGGTAAACCAAAGATTTGATACTGACCTGCACTTTGGAAATTATAGCTAACAAGCGAGGCAAGAGAGTCACCAGCATGGTACAGAGGCCAAACACAAAATTTAAGGAGATGTAGGAAATAAAAGCTACATCTGAACTGGAGAAGAATCTGGATGCAAGATACATCCAAGGTAAAGTTGCATATCTGAAAGTTTAAAGAAACAACACTGTCACAAATAAGTTATGCTTTTAAAGAAACAAAATTGTCACAAATAAGTTATGTTTTTGCCCCCAAAAATGTCAGTTTTCACACTAGAAAAAAATCACAATTATTGTTCCTTATTTTTAAGACAGGTGAACAGCTCTTCAGAACAAGTGATTTTAAAAAAGGGATAAATTTGGGATATATATTCTTTCAAAAATTGGCTTATACTTCCATAGATGTACACATATTTATTGCCATATTACATGCTGATATGATCCATTTATGTGTATATCAGCTGTAGATATTTACTTTGACTGTTCCAGAAAGCTTGCAATCCTAATTTCTGAATGATTGCAAATCCATGAACCTTATCAAGCCTCTTACACAGATATAGAATTAAATATTTAAAGGCTAAATTGTGGATGCTGAGCCACAATCTTTTCTGAGAGGCTTTCAGAGAAAAAAAAAAGAAAAAAAAAAAAGAAAAAAAAAAAAAGAAGAAAAAGGAGGTAGTGAGAAAAGAAAGCAAAAAAAAAAAAAAAAAACCACAATAATTTTCAGACTGTAACTAGTATTTGTGCTGGTGATATGTGAGAATTGAAAAATCCTACAGACCATGTTATTATCTTAAGCAGGTTGTCAGTAGAGTAATAGCTGTCAAAAATGAGTGCATAGCACTATGAGGATAAGACAGCATGTCCATGGTTACATCATCTTCAATGAGAATGTTTAAAGGAAGGAGGAAGGCACCTCCACCATGACAAATCAAATGATGCCCATCCAGAATGGAGCACATACAGGTTTTTTATTTATAAAGAGATGTTTATAATCTCTTTAAAATAAGATTAAAATTAAGCCCAGGCAATCAGTACATGCATGCCATGTTAAGAAAATTTATTTTCCATTCAACATAGTGCAAGATATATCTGTCAAACAAACAGAATATAGACTGCAGGAGCATATTTACCAGCATACACTATCGTACAACAATAAGTATATATGTAGTGTATATATAAATACTTCCTGTACAATATTAATATGTAACTGGTTTAGTAGTGAGCTCAATGCAAGAGCAACTAGCTAAAAGTCTGTGAATTCACTTCGTCATTGCCCTAAAGTGTAGTTTAGATTACTAAACTAAGTCCTAAAGTTATTTTATTAAATGACTTTAGAATACTAAACTAAGTCATTCCCTTTTGAATTCAGTATTCCGTACTTTATAGATGAATCTTTTGCATTGAAGAATGCCAAAATCCTTTACCTTAAAAAACAAACTTGCAAACTCTGCTGGGAAGTAATATAATGTTATCTTCAGTTTACAGGAAGATAAAGGTTAAATGACTCAATGTTTTGGTCTCAAATGAAATTGTAAGTATTCTAGATCCCACTATACTTTTCTGCATCCTTTTGCCAGTCTTAGCCACACAATCTTTCCTTCCCTTGATGCACATACCAAAATCACTGTTCTCAGAATAACAATCCCATAAATACAAGTCCATCCTTGGAAACAGCTCAGGAAAGAGACATGATTTACAGTGCTACTGCTCTGCTGTAAATGAAAGAAAAATTTGATTTTTTTGCTTATAACTGCTAAGAAACGAGAAAGACTTTCAGACTTCTAAAGTTATATGATGTTCAAATGCAGTCTTTAAAGTTGGGGCCAGATACACCTACATTTCTGTCCTCTTTTTCTTCCCTCAGCTGCAGTTGCAATTTAGTATTTTCTGAGTATAAAAGACAGAACAGTTTGGACTGCTTCAGCATTTGGACTAGAAAATACCTCTGCATCATCTAAAAGAGAAAAAGATGCAGTTTAGTTTTATTTTTAAAGGAAGTAACTTTTAAAGTAGCACACTAAGAAACTTGATTATTCCTTCGAACACACCCTCTTCTCTTTAACTTTTTTGTATTACTGGGCTATTTTTATCTTTTTTCTAGATCAGAAAATCCACACAAGTGTATCCTGAAGAGAAAAATAAAATTTTAAAGGAAAAAAATGCAGATGGTGATTGCATGCAGATGAAAGAGGATTATATGCACAGTACTGGGGAAGAACAAAATGGCCACAATAGGCTTCATCATATTTTTGGTGCAGTTAGGCTGAATAAAAGGTAGATTAGGAAGAGTGGAAACTGTGAAGTTTATCAATGTTCTTGAGACATGTTAAACTTACAGACAGCTATTGGATCTTTAATATATGTTAATACACAGTGAATACGCAGATTTTCTTGTTAAAAATTACTGCAACATCTGTTATGTCAGCCAAAACCGAACAGTACAGGAGGGATTATATTGAGCTGATTAAGCTGCATCTGCAGTCAACAAAATAAGACCCATTTTCATTCATTGACTTTTTTTTTTTTCTGAAATATTCAAAGTTTATCTCAACTCTTTGGTTAAAACAATGCCAATATAACTGGCAATTGACAGTACACTGTGGGCAGGGCCAAAGCCCATGGCACACTAGAAAAAACCCTGAAATTACTTCAGTAGACATACAGCTCTGTACTATGTGCTTCAGTTGCTGCTTGGCTAGGGTTTCTATAGAAGCCTATGCCTGGCTAATATGACAGCAACTGGATCACAAGAAGGATTCAATGGTTGTAAAGCTAATAAAAAAAGGTGTGAGAATTCATAGCATAAATCTTTGCACTAAGACTGGTTAGAATTTGTGCCCTTAACTTGAAAGAATCACTTGATGCAAGTGCAGAAGGAAGGAAGTGAGGGTGATACACAAGAAAGATACAGAGAGGAGGAAATTGTGAGCTTTGGATGTTTCATACAAGCTATTTACAAAATCCTAGCATCATGACCTCTAGAATAGTTCATGCTAGTTTGGCTATTCACATCCAGGAAATAGGGGCTCAAGCGGGAATTATAAGGAAAAATGATAAATAGAATTATGCAAGGAATTTGGAAGTTTTAAGGTTTTTCAAGAGAGGACTTGGCTTGTTTTGGTTTGCAAAAGGTGTTTGATGGACAATTATGAAGTATGGTTCTGAATAAACTTAGGCTAGAATTTCCAAGAAAACATCCAGATTTGAGGATACCTAAACAGTTTCTAAAATTGAGTTGCTGGAGGTACAAAACCTTGAAAACAGTTTTCAAGGAGCAATACAGTAAATTGGGGGTTTTTTGAAGGGTTTATCTGAGAGTCCTCCTGGAATAGAACATGACCTGATCTTGTAAAAGGTCCTTTCTTCTTTCCTTGCCTACCATTCTCATATCTATATTTCATTATCTAAACACCTGTCTTGTAAGAGATGCACTCTCCCTTATAAGGGTAGCAACAATTAGTTGCTTGAAATAAGTAATAAAATTCTCAGAAGCCTTTTCCTTGAACAATTAATGTTCAGCATTTCTAACATCACCTTAGTCAGCACATGGGAAGAGTTATGAGTCCCACTATGAGTTGAGTCCAGGTTTCAACAGACCTGGGGCTTCTGTCTTTATATAAATAAATAACTTCAAAATCAAACTCTGTCACAAATCTTACCATGAAATCGTGGTGTGTTACAGAAGCTGTACATGTACAGCAAAACAACTTTAATTCTGTCCCTCAAGTGACACAACAGAACACACTATTAATATAATTGATCCCAGGGCTGAAAATACTTACTTTTATAGAAATATCAAGTCTTTATTAAACCAGTTATTTTAACCTTCTATTACAGAATTGCTTTTGGTTGGGTTTTGTTTTGTTTTTTTTCTCTGCTTGAGGGTTTTTTGGGGGTTTTTTGTGGGTTTTTTTGTTTGTTTTTTTTGTTTGGTTTTTTTTTTGGTTTTTTGGGTTTTTTTTGTTGGTTTTGGGTTTTGTGGTTTTTTGGTAGGTTTGTTTTTGTGTTTTTTTTCTATTGTTTTTTGTGTTAAACTAAGCAAGAGAGCATAGTAAAGCTTTCCTCTCTCACAGTACTATTGGGAGACAAAATTCCATCTACCCCAGTACTTCACATTGGACAGACTTCTCATTGGAAATATAAACTCCTGGTGCAATGTTGAATTACAGAAAATTGTTAGAGCTATAATAAGAGCTGTTTCTTACCTTCTTGACAATATTCTGTACAGCTAAGCACTGAAATTCTGACCTATGTTAATATTCCCTCATTTTCTGGAAGATAACATACAATCAATTTCTAACAGTAAACTACTGTTATACAGGCTGAGTATCTTCTAAGATGTTTGCACTCCCTTTTTTTTTTTTTTTTTTTAATGTGTGAGTAAATCTCCCTCCACCTTTTTTGTTTAATTTTCAAACTCACATTTCAGCCTGTTTTCTCACTATGCTTTGGTGAATCATAATCAGCTACAAAGACAGAAAACCATGCATCCAGCAGCAGGTGCAAGCTACATCTAAAGATTTATGTTTGTTTCTTGGAACCTGTAATTCCATAGTAGCATTTCCAATCACATACCCAAAGAGAATCAGCAGGAGAACAGTGGCTGCCAAGTTCTTTCGGAAAGTGAAGGCTGATAGCTGGAAGGCACTAATAACACCAACACACAGGGTGACTGGAATCATGTAAAATAGCTAGAAACAGAAGGGAAAAATAATTGAGCAAGTGAGCATCTCTTACTGGTCTTACCTAAATTGCATAGGAGAGTTTCACAAATTCACTTCTCCATACTTTCAATACAATTATACTATAAGTTAGGAGGAAATAGGCAGAAGAGCTTGGAGATTTGATAGTCCGCACTTGCTGTAAAACTGCCCCCTGCACATGAAACAACCTGACAAGATAAAATCTTACTTCAGAATACCCCCTTTAATCCTATTTTTATTGACCCTTCCAATACATCCATTTAACAAGCTGACTCTTCCAGATAATGAGTCCGTGTGGGGCCATTGCTCCAAAACATCAAATTACACTGTGAATACAGAGGCTTGGTTTCAGAAACAGCAGTTTCACTGATTGCTGCTGCATTCATGTGGGAGAATAATAATGATGAAATTTTAAAAGAGATTTTAATGAAGGACCATGTGTGCTGATGAAGCAAATTACATTTTTGATAGGGAATGTTAAAAATATGTAAAAGCATTACAGCCATTAGGCAACAGAGAAAACAGCTTGTCTCTTTAATCTCTTGACATAATGGCAACCAATACTTAGGGATGGTAAGGTGGGATTGGTACAGAAGTTCATATCCAAGTATTTATAAGAGAGGGGTTCTGCTTGCAAATGGCAATGTCAGGATGTGAAGACCTGTGCTCAGCTCCATTTTCAGTGTCTTCCTGCTCTATGCATTGAACCTGAGCTGACTAGGTGCTGACAGCCTCCATTTCTTCTTCTGTAATATTAGCTTTATAGCTTTAACCTAATAGAACTGAGATTCTGAGATACTACTGCAATAGAGGCAACAAATCAAGGTCTAGCTAAATATTCAGTGTAGAAGAAAAACATACTGTTAAAATTAGACTTTCATACTGAAGTACAGGGAAAACCTGTTCCAAATTAAACCAGAGGCCATCACATCTTTGCTACTAGGAAAACATACTTTTTTTTAAGAGAAGGGCAATGGAGTAAAATGTAGATGGATGCAATGTTGTCATTCACAGTGTACCTTTTCTTTGCCATATATAAGTATCATAGCATGCTACCCATAGATATATGTTTCAGTTATCCTGAAGCTGTTTAAAAATATTTTAGAGAAGTCACAATGCATTTGAGTCCCAGTATTTTTCAATAGACCTGGGGTTTCTGTCGAGAAATAACTCAATAACTTTAAAATCAAATTCATTTGGAAATCTTACCCTGAAATCATGGTATATTACAGAAGTTGTGCATGTACAACAAAACAGCTTTTATTTTGCCCCTCTAGTGACACAAGCTTAATCTGAACAAAATGTCTTTATTTCTCTTTGAATTTTCCTAGCACTTACACTTTTTCCATTTGTTGAACATAGTAATGAATACCATTCATGCCTATAAATACAGTAAGAACAGCCTGATTCTCATGAGAGCAATATCATAAATCAAATACTTCTGCAGGCCTAGTAAAGATTGTGCTGCCAGTAATACAGGACACAGCCTGTAATATTTAAAATATCTAGAGGGATTTAAAATTTGACAGTTCATATATTCATGTGTTCAGTGTCCCTAAATGATCTGTAGCACAATTAGCATTTAAAGCAGTGTCTATTCCTTCCCACATCATGATTGATCATGCACTACTGTGTTGAATTTGTGAGAACATTTTGAGAGATTGGCAGAAAATAATGAGGAGTTGACTTTGCTCACAAGGAGAAACTGAATGATGAAGGACTGGTTTTAAGCAAGCCTTCTTATCTGAAGCAGCAGCAAAAAGAAATACCAAGACTGACTCCCAAGTAAATAACATTTGGAAAAATGTGCTCTTACCTGAAGATTGCTCAAGTGTGAAAATTCTGATTTCAAGCATGGATGGGTGAAGATCTAATGTTTCAGATTAGAACAGTCTAAATGAAAACAAGGTGTTCCAAAAATTTCTGTTCCTGACCAGGGTGTCATAAAATCCAACTAAATGTTGGAAAGGACCTTAAGAACATCAGGTCCAGCCATTAATGCAGCACTGCCAAGTCCACCAATAAATCACGTCCCTCAGGGCCATATCTACATGACTTTTAAATATCTCCAGGGATGGTGACTCCACCACTTCCTTGAGCTGCCTCTTCCAGTGTTTGACACAAATAAAAGGAACTAATCATAAGTATCTCTCATATTATCCACAACAACACATAATACAATTACGCCTAAAAGTAGTTGACTACTTTTTTCAGTTTTTTCCACTAATTTGTCTGGTTTGCCAGTGCAAGGCAAAATTCAAAGCATAGAAATTCCTGCTATGAGCTACTATGTGGAAGATTCTTTCTGTCTAGGCTGATTAGCCAATTTAGTTTTATTTGTAAAATAGTGCACATAGCTAAAGCTAGCAAATCATTTACAATTCAACTTTGGGAAGCAAGGAACACAATCCCTGCCCCACATTAAGGTAGGAATGGTGGCTTGATGTTTGTTAGCATATCAGCCAAGAGCTGTCAGTGCGCAATTCAAATCTCATTCATTATCTTGTGGCCATAACTCCTTTTACTCATTTATAAGAATCTAGCCTAAAGTGCACAGCTGAGCACATGCTGCCTCACACAATACATACCATGTCACAGCAGAAGTTAGCAAGCCAGTAAGTTTTGTAACCCAGGCCTGTGATGTGTTGCAAGCGTTTTGTCCCGGATACTCTGTCCCTCACTATGGCAGTTCCAATGGATGCAGTGAGGATGGAGAAACCCAGCATGATACACAGTGCTACCCCACACTGACGAACATTCTCCATTCTAGGGTAAAAAGTAAAATAGTGCAATGAAAACACATTGGGGGGAAAACCCCTTAAATGCTAGCATTTTTCAGGCCAACCTCTCACCTCAACACTAGACATTAGGATTTTAATCCTGATTGCAAACACCATAGAATCACAGAATGGGTTGGAAGGGACTTTAAAGATCATCTACACTCTAACATCCTGCAATGAGCAGGGACACAATGTCTCTTCACTGTCAACATCTAATTAAAGAACAGGAACAAGATGTGCTTAATTACGAAACTATAGTTGAGTTACAAAGCGCAGCATGTCTGAGTTGTAAAGTGAAGCTTATGCAAATATTTCCCCTTTACAGAAAACTATGATTTAAACCCTCAAAATCATTTGAAATTGTTACTCTGTTTAAAACTTATGACACAATCAGCATAAATTCAGTATTTTTCTTTACAAAATACTGCAACTATTTTTGGTATAAACAGTGGACTTTACAGACAGACCACACTAAAAAATTATTCACTCAGTAGAACTGAATTGTGTCTTTCAATTCACATGTATTCCAGGAAACATATATTCTTATCTAATTGAGAGTTTCAACTGTCTGCTGATTGCTGCTGTGAAACATTTTAAGAGTTTGCTCACATTTTGTCCTCGTCCAACAAGGCTCCTCCATATGGTTGGCTGTAGAGTGTTATCCCTGTGAAAAGAAAAATAAATCATGAAATGTTAAATCTTATTAAGGACTTCAAATTCTGGAGTACACTGTTAACACTTGTTACATGCATGAATAAAAAGGCTAAATACTTAGTAATCAACAGAAAAAGGTCAAATACCAGTCTGCAAAACCAAATCCATTGAATGTATTCCAGTGTCTGGAACTACTAAAAACTAATGAATAAACATAAGTAGTAGTGCTTTTCTGTGTTCTGAAATTGGGAAATTGGTTCAGACTTGTTGTATATTGCTACAGAATCTACATCACAGAAGAGACGAAATACAAAACCTAAAGTAGAATTGGTTCATACACCTAATCTTCTGAGGTAGATTGTTACTGCAATTTATACACTTGATTTAGATTTTAGATTAGATATTTCAGCAAATTTTAGATTACTGATGTTTTGCTGAGAAAAACCGTTTCGCTAAATTCACAAAAGAAAAAAAAGTCACACCTTTGATTGAAATTGTAGAGCTCTACATTAAAAATGTGCCTAGTTTGGGAGACCTTGAAAAGTCCTAAGCAGGCAATGAATTCTTAGGCTTATTTTGGTTCTTGGTGCAACCAATATATAGCAATCTAACAAAATTAACTTTGGAATTGGAAGGTAGTTTATGAACAAACATTGTGGCTTTTTGCTTCTTTTCTTTTCAAGCAATAAAAGAAAAATTGTGGAGCGTGAAGGTACAAAAATATTGTTGCCGCAAAATTTGCTGTTCCACTGGACTTGATGCTGTTTGTGACTTATCTCTGCAGGTGTGCCTGACACATGTGCCAGCTGTGCTGTTTTTGTGCTGGATGGAATTAATTTTTTCCACAGTAGCTGGTATGGGGGTACATTTTAGATTTGTGCTGGAAAAAATGTAGATAACACAGGGATGTTTGTGCTGCTATTGCTGAGCAGCACTTGGAGCCAAGATATTTTCTGCTCCTCTCCCATTCCACCAGTGAGGAGAGTTGGGGGTGCACAGGGAGCTGGGAGGGGTCACAGTGGGACAGCTGACCCTGACTGACCAAAGGGACATTCCATACCATACGGCATCATGCTCAGCCTCTAACATGGGGGAAGAATGAGGAACGGGAGGGATGTTTGGAGTGATGATGTTTGCCTTCCTAAATCAGTGTTAGGCATGACGGGGCCCTGCTCTCCTGGGAATGGCTGAACACCTTCCTGACCACAGCAAAGGGTGAATTAATTCCTTGCTTTGCTTGTGTGTGTGTGGCTTTTTTTTCTACTTAATAAACTGCCTTTATCTCAATCCATGAGTTTTATCACTTCTAATATTGTCTCTCACACACCACTGGAGGAGACTGAGGAAATGGCTGTGTGAGTGGGCCTTAAGTTAAACCACGATATCAGCATTATTTGATCAGTGTCTAAATAAATCTATGTTGTTCCAAATTAAAACAAAGAAACAAAGTTCGTCCTAACAGCAATTATAATATTTCCAGTAACTTTGGTAAAGATATAAATTATTGATAGCCTTACATTGACTCTGAGGGGCACCACTTAATTGAATTTATTAAAGTCCAGTTGCATAAAGACAAAAAAATTCTTCATTCTAGTAACAGGTAAAATTTGACTAAGCACACATTTATTTTGCTCCTTTAATTTTTCATTTCTCATCTTCAAGCCAAAGTAATCTAAACATCACTAAGTCACTGCATGGTAAAAAGCTGAAAAACAGGGTGATTAACTCACACATAAAATTTTTACAAAGTAAAGATTTTTCAAATAACAGCTAAATGCAGAACACTGAAGCCCAATGGTAGTTAGAAAAACAAAAGATTCAAGCCCAAAACATTTTGATGTATCACTAATAGATACCTTGTTATTTGTAGAAGTCTTTCATGTACCTTCAGGGACTGTTTAATATTTTCCTTTGTTTTTCTTTTAAAGCATTAATTTTTTAAACAATTGCTGCTTTTTGTTCTGAAGTAAAACAGGCATATCAAAGAAATTTTTTTTCCCCACTGGAACCATGGAATTTCCATTTATGTAAAGTAGCATGACAGAAAAAAAGTTTTGATTAGTTCCCAGAAAATTTTTCTAGGCTTTTCTAATGCTTGAATAAAAGTGGGCATATTAGAAAAAATAATCATAAAATATGCAGAATTGGACAGGACCCACCAGGATCATCAGATCCAACTCCTGGCCCTACACAGGACACCCCAAGAGTCACACCCTGTGCCTGAGAGCATT
>JAHXMQ010000807.1:60824251-60879544 GCA_020466415.1 Ammodramus savannarum pratensis
GAATCTTTGGGGCATGTCCCTGCACCAGATGGCATGCCATGCATTTTCTTGGCTTTGACTTTTAAGCAAGATTTTTTTGATTTTTTTTTTCCCAAACAAAAGTCTACAGCAGTTGACTTGGGTTCCACAAGCAGAACTGCACTGCTTTAACTTTCTTTTCTATTAACATACAGAATAAAGGGAAACTGTGAAAAAGAGGTAATTGTAGGGGAAAATAAAAACCCATGACATTAAATAGGATAATGCTCCTTGCAGTATTGTATCATACAATACCAATCAAAAGTCTGTTACACTGAATTAACTTCCTTCTATGGAATAGTCACAAAAACTAATCACACATCTTAAGAGCAGCAAACATTTTTGACAGTCAATTTCCATTCAAATCATGTAGATGAAACAAAGGATTACATTTTCTTTTAATTTGCGCTCACAACTCAAATTAAATTTCACAAGGTTGTGGATTACAAGTAAGAAAAGTATGACTGTGCTAAACTGAGTTCAGTTGTGTACAGAATTCAAAATTCTACCACTGCATTAAATGTAAT
Source organism: Ammodramus savannarum pratensis (assembly GCA_020466415.1). NCBI lineage: Eukaryota > Metazoa > Chordata > Aves > Passeriformes > Passerellidae > Ammodramus > Ammodramus savannarum. The sequence goes on from JAHXMQ010000807.1 coordinate 60,824,797, forward strand.
TCTTGCCTTTCATTCAGTATTTTAAGTTTCTTCAATTAGTCTGGGGCACAAAAATCTCTGAATTTGATACCTTTTTAATATAATTATTTATTCACCCCATTGGCAAAAAATGGATGATTTTTGGATAGAGCTAACAAACTGGCCTGCAATTCATGGAGGAAAAAGTTCCCTTGAACTCAAGATATAAGTTATAATTTAACTTCAAATACCAGAACCAACCAACAGAATTAATATATTGCCCAGTTTTTATTTTTTTTTATTTAAAAAAAACTCTTCCATGTACTTTTATAACCTCTATCTCTTCCTACATTTCTTCTAACCACCTAGATCATCTTTTTTTACACATATCTCTGTCCCAATACAGCTCTTAAAATGATGCAAAATGTACTTATTTATACTTTCTTGCCTTTATATGCCTTCTTACTATGCAAAGCTGCTATAATGAGGCTCATTAAGTTGAAAACTATCTGCCATGTTTGAGGGCTTAAAAACTATAAATGACAGATAAACTAAGAAGTTCTAAATTATAAAGCTACTATAAAACAGATGATTCTGGTGTTTATGCAAGGATTTTTTAAGGACTGTACTTACAAGCCTTGTGTGAGCAGCCCTCAGGGCAAATTTTACTATAGCAGTATTCACAGTGGAAAAGCAAGCCAGGCAATAACACCAAATATGATATGACTCAGCACTAACTCTGTCTGCTCCTTTTCATAAATTTCTCAGTATAAAAATCATTACTTCCACATCTGCAGATTGCCACTATATTCTCCTGACTTAATCACAACAAAAACTTTCTTTATCATCCTAAAACATCCTTCATCTATGTCCTCAGCATGCAGTTGGTCACATTGTTTTTACAGTGATCAGTTAGGCCTTTTTATGGGCAGAGGTGAAAAATTGTAACAGACGTACATTCCAACTTTTCCAATACCAAGCAAAAGCAATTCAGGAATGGGAATATATTTTCTCAGCTTTTTTTCAGCTCTGAAGCTTCTCTTTCTTTCTTTTCTTTGTTGTTTTGCCTATAACTACATTTTTCGTGTGTCTTTTTCTTTTTTCCTCATTTTTGTCTTTCATTAATTTAAAAGGCCCAGTCGTCATCTCTTGTATTGCTCGATGAAAGACTTTGGTATTTTTATACAACTGAGAACAAGGACATTTTTATCAGTCCTGCAAGTCACATTACTATGGAAAAAAGAGACAGGAAGTAGTCAGAATTTTACAGTTTAACTATAAATTTCAGGAGTAGCACAGCTGGGACCTAGGCAGGAGAGTGTATTTGAAAATGACACTAGGAGCCCCATGCTACATGCTTCATAGTAGAAGAAGCAGAAAACTATTCATTGTGTCCCTTCAGCTTCTCTATGATTACCCTTTTGTATTCTCCCTACCAGGTGGAACAAACCTCCTCCTTTCCTTACATTGCTCTTGATTAAACAAATTTTAGATTTTAATTTGTTAAAAGGACATTCCTAACCTAGTGAAATAAATTCTTCATAAAACATTAGAAAGATTGTAACATTTTGTTCAATAAAATACTATACTTCTTCATTCTAGATAGGAAAGCTCACAGAAAAAAGGAAAATGAGTTCACATTAGACAAGCTTGCTGTGAACATTCTGCATCCTGCCCTGTTGCCATTCAGGAGCTGCACAACTCAGGACACCTTCCCCTATATCAACATCTTATTAATAGTCTTCAATCTGTGCCTTCAAGAGAAAGTGCTCTGGAACTTTTACCTCACATCTACACCCATTGACCCTCTGTCAGAAAATGAAGGAATGCAAAATTTGGCATAACTTTAGATGTTTAGATGTTACAGATGTTTCCATACTGTACATGATAAAGAACAGAAGACATTGGTAGTCCAGTTCATCCCACTTGGGTGCAACTTTCTACATAAATAGACTTCAAAATCTGCATTTTTTCAGTAAAAATGAGGAAAGTTATATGAACCCAGCAATACTTTTTCAGTATCACTTGGAGAAATCTAGATGAAAAAAACCCTAAATGTCTCCAAGCTTGTATGCCATCACTGTAGATTAGTCAGGGCTGTCCTTATGTATGTTTTCTGTTTCTGCAATGTATTTTGGGTGTGTCTCTTGGAACTCTTTTGTAAACTGTCTGTTATGTCAAGCTGAATCTTGCATACATAGATCAGCTTAGATCTGTGCTACTGATTCTAAATATCATGATTGTAGCAGACTTGAATAGAAGGCCAATCTAGCTTTCTTTATTCAAGACTTTTTATTTCAGATTAATTAAATTATTATGTATTAGAAAAATTGAGGTAGTGTATATATATATATATATATATATATATATATATATATATATATGAGAATTACAATTTATATGGAGAATTTCACAGGCAGCACCATCATTAATGGTTTCTATTTTAGTTTCCCCCACTAACTAGACATGGTTAAGAAGGTTACATCCAAAGGCCATCGCACAGTTTCCTTTGTAATAAGGTTTAAAGTTATAATTTGTAAAGCATTCAGGAAACTTTACAGCCACTTTCCACCAAAATTCAGTTGGAAATAACTCCCTTGATCCCTTCTGCTCTTTTGAAGAATTGAATCTGAAATAAATGAGGATGCTACATGAAAGCTACAATGAATCCTAGTATGAAAGCTTTTTTAAAAAATCAATGACTTCGGTATGAATCCTAAGATGGGGAAGCTGCATTGCAAAAGGCCCGTCTATACTGAGACATTTTGTTCTTTGAACAATGATGTAAGAAGATTTTTGACCGCTCTACTTTACAGGCAAAATTATAGATGACAACCACTCCTTTTTTCTTTATATAGCCTTACCCTAAGAGTGAGATTATAGTCCTTCTCCTATACTCCAGCATAATAACCACATTCTGACTCAATATTATACAACTAGGTGTGAAAAATAACATTTTTACTTGATCAAAATTTCTTTCTTAAGCTTAAGCAAAAAATATTGCCCTTTAGTTTTTTATTCTTCTTACTTCATTATTACATTTTTATTTGCTCACAATTACATTACTTAGTTGCAACAATGCAGCATTTCAGAAAAAGATCAGAAAACATCATTTATATAAGCTCGAATAACAGAGGTGAAGAGTTTGGACAAAAATCCAGCATATCTTACTTTCATTATTGAAGAGTATTACTAATTTTTTTAAAAAACTATCTATTAACATATTTATTTTTATCATCTGTCACTGAACTTATAACCCTCTAGAAAACAGAACGCATTTGATTTCTTCCACAGTTGAGACAGATTACTTTTTCCCACAATGGGATCAAAGACTTACATGATGATTAAGGTAGGGGTGAATATCCACATGATAGAGAAAATGACATATTTTTATATAAGAAGTATCACTGAACTGCTGTTCCAAAAGAGACATCTGATCCATCTACCACACTAAACTGACATAAACTGATTGGACCAATTTCGGTTTCTCCATCTAGTTATGGGCACCTCCAGCTGGGCAACTCATTTTCTTCAACAGACACATCACTATTTACATGAAAATTACAAGAAACAAACATTGCAACTTTCCAAGCATCCTCACAGAGAAATTTACCAATAATCCCAAATTGTTAAGAGACAGGGGTGAGGAGAAATCTCTATACTTGCAGAGAAAGTATTTGAAGATCAGATTACACAATAGCAAAAAGGACTGATATTTTAAATCATGAAATAGATATAATTTCCTGCTGCTGCATGCTGAAGACTCAGTAACTTGGACTGAGAGAACAAAAAGTAATAATTTTTTTTAAAGCTTTTTGAACATATATAAATCCCTAGAGATATAAACCAGTGCAAGGTAGCATATGTTCTCTATGCTCTTGGGTAAAATTTTTTCCTTCAAAGTTTCACACCAAATCATAAGTCGATATTCTCTGTATCCTCATGACTGCAGAAAACACATTAGATAAAAGCAATTAGCCTCCTGCTCAACTCCTTTTTATCAAAAGCTTTCACAAGCCTGGACTAGTGCCACTGATCTCCATTGAAAGTTACTGGATCTGTCCTCGTGGGCAAAGCAGGTAGAACTCAGCATGTGGTCTGTAATGGCTCTTCCCTCCTCCACAGATCTTGGGAGAGCTCCCACTGGGTTCATGTTCAAGAAATACACACAGGATATCACTGTAAAGTGAAAGGGTTTCTTGGCTTTTGAACGAGCACTTAAACAAGTGGTTGATCTTGTTGACCTCGCTCAATGTTGTTTCAATATCATAGTTGCCCCTATTGTTTACATCCACGGCAATGCTCTACTCTATTGTAGTAAGCTTCTTTCTGTAAAGCAATACTAATTTTTTTTGTGAAGGAAGAAAGGACTTTGTTCTTACAGTCCCTTTTAAAGCACAAAATTATTTTTATGTCACTTATAAGTAGTGTAGAAGTGCTCTGTTGACAGGAAAAAAGTTGTTCTGTGAAATAACATGTCATTAATGCGAGGCAGAACTACAAAGCCATGTCTCTGCAACATCTTAACAAGCTTCCTCACAGCAATTTCCAACAATATTCTAGAACTGACCTTGCCAATAAACAGAGACTGGAAGAAGAAAAAAAAATAATCAAAAAGAATAGATTTCAGACTTGGAGCACAGTATGTGGTCTTCCAACTGCTGACTTACAGGACTGCACATAACAATTTGAATAACAAAAACATATGAATAGTTCTTCTCTGTTAGAACAGTATCCTTAAATAAGAGAAAGTTATACATCAAAGTGAACTGAGTTCAGATGGTCCATACAGCACTGGAAAACTGGTTTTTAGAAATAAAATATACATAAATATTGGTCTCCACAAACATATACATGGGTGTACACACACAAACATGAGTACAGAAACAAAAATATATATACAGACATCTAGGTAGTTAACTTGACCTATCTTCCCAAGATTTCTGTCACACTTTCCTCCACATTGTGCCTCCAGCGTATGATCAGTCCATTTTCATTGCACTTCTCCAACAGATGAAGAAATAAATAAATTGCTTTCTAGTTCTTAAACTCTACTTTTACAGGCATCTAACATATTCTGCCACAAGATTATACAATGAACCCATACTTGTACAGATGTCAGTACCAGACTTGCATTTCTTAAGTGCAGTTGTGCTGGCTGTGTTTCTGTGTCATGCCATACCAAAAAATAAATCATTCCCTCAATCTTTGGGATAGCTATCATTTTCTCTGAGTGCAAGCAGGACAGCAAACCCTGATCCTCCATGACAGATATAAAAGTAAGGGTACACAAACATTTAAGTTCCAGAATGAGATATCTAATAGTATAGAAAATAAAGCTAGCATCAGTAAGACTCACGAAGTGCAGGGAAAGTTGATTAAAAATTGATTTCTATTGAAAATTTTCGTTAAAATATCTGATTTCATTCCATTCAAAGTTTCTGTGCAAACATATTACCTTTGATCCATTCTCATAACTCTTTTAGAAAAATGAAACCCCAGCCATCTTGAAAGAAAGCCATTACTCTTTTTTCTTGGACATGCCAGAAAGTTTTCTTAATGAATCTCTGGTTTTAGATTCTCAGGATTCCTCCCCCATTTTCATTGTTTTTGTCTTCTTTCTTCATTATAAAAACACTTAAAATCATTTTTCCACTACAGAAAACCATCCTAATTTTACAAGAACTCTTAGAAACTGGTCAAAAGCTCTTTTTAAGTTTCCCTAAACCAAATTCCTATTTAACAGAATTTTTAAGAATGAAAGGAACTAGAATGAATAGAAGCTAACACAAATTTGTGAAGTTAATCAAGCACAGATTTCAAACTAGATTTCCACACCCACATCATCTGTGTTAACAGCTGAGTCTTTGGCATCAGTCATTTTTTTAGATGTCAGTTCATAAAATTTTTACTTTAACAAATTTTTATAAAGTTCAGGATATCTGAATCAGAGAATTCACATGCCAGATATATTAATTGCTCTTTTGTTTTGTACAATAATGATATACAGTATCCTTGAGTAACAGAATAATATGAAACAGCACATTGTTCTGTGAATTTACAGGCTAATCTGGATTTACTCTAGATATTTATATAGGGAGATATAGCAAAGTATCAAAGAAATTATAAATCCATAGTCTGTTGTCCTTAGTCATGCTATTTAAGTAAGTCCTAGCAGCAGTTTCAGAGGGACTAACATCCCAAACCAATTTACACTTGCTCATTCCACAGGAATGTCTTTTTAAGGAACTCACATGCTGAGCTTTAAATTAAAATTTTACTTTACTGTGTACTGTATTTTCCACAAAAACTTTGTTTATAAAATTTTCATTTTACAGCCGTCCAGAGAAATTGAACTCTGAAATCCTACTGTTAATCAAAAAATTTTCGTACTTATAATTATTATAGTTTATTTTAAAACTACTTTCCAAAACATATGAATATGTACAAAGAAAAACTATTACCATACTGTCTCCAATCCACATTAGAAGGTAAATTCAGCCACAGAATGAAGTTATTGAGTTCATTTAAGTAGGATGGCAGTGAATGGAAACCTTTTTGGTTATACCACACCTGGAAGAAAGAATGGAAATGTCAATCAAAAATTAGTTCAATCTGCATGCTGATCTGAAAGTTCACATACCTTTAAGAATTGCATGAAGGATATCTAATTCTTTTGTTATGACATTTATTTATAGAAGGAAGTCAACCAGGCAGAACAGAATTGGTTGATTTGCATAACTCTTTCAACAGCATGCAGCAGTTTTCTATTGTTGGAGCTGTACACATATGTTTATTACTAAATTGAGATTCTCTGATTTAATGGAACATTATGTCTCTCCCTTCCTTTACACACATGTGGTTGAACAAAGAGAGGGATAAAAATGTGAAAATAACACCTGCCAGTTTCATTAAAAATGCAAAAAGATGAGTAAAAGTATTGCTTAAATTGGAAGAATCATTGAAATTCCAGAGAGACTTTTCTAAATAATACCTACATATGTCACACAGCATAAAGTATCTAGGAACAGAATATTCTAGAATGAGGGGGAAAGAAAGAATCAAGGAAGCACTGTTTACAAGGTATGAAGCTGTTCCATAGACAGAGCTGTTCACTTTCCATTATGATTCGGAATTCAGCATCAGTGGCTTGTTAAACATGGAGGAAATTGATTCAGACAAACCTTAAGGCAGACAAAACAAGCCAGTCTCTCTGAGGAACAGGGAAACAATTATGTTGTAACATATACTTTATCTTCAGATCATGCAGATTCATCCTGACTTGATAAAGTACTCTTAATCCACACTTCTACTTGCTAAAACCATTGCTGAGTGCTTGATATGTCCCAAACCCAAATATACTGAGGTTTGAGTTTTCTCTGCAGTTAGAAACTGATTCTTATCGGCCATTACTGTTAATCATAGTGCCTTAGAATCTATATTATCCATAATGAAAACTAAGTCAAATTATTATGGATGTTTATTTTCAGTCTCAGTGACATTTAAAACCATGTGATTACTATCATAGGATCCTTTCTTCTCCCCTTTTTTTAAACAGTTGAAAAACTCCTAACCTTTCTGTCTTAGATATCAACTGTTTGTCCTCTGTATTTTGTACATCCTAGGTAGGGTAATTCTCATTGTGTCTCTGGACTCTGAATAATAATGCAAAGTGAACAGGGTTTAATATGCATCTTCTTTGTCTTAACACTCCTCTTCTAAGGGTTCAGTTTTCTTAATTTCATCGTTTCTAGAATTGCCATCTATACAATTACATCTTAGGAACTTCCCTAAAGATTCTCTTATCATTCCTTGATGCTTTTATCATTTACTTGCAGATGATTCTGCCTTTTTTTTTCTTTTTTCTTATACTATCCAACTACAATCCTTACTTGGACCCTAGCTCCAGACTCTGACTGTTTTTTCTGACACATTCTCCTCTATATTTCTCAGTGTAGGCTGCCTTATCTTCAGTTCTGTTTCCCTCTCTTAATAATTTTCTTCGGATTAATTTTCCTGACTACCTGCTTGTTTGAATCTCCACATTTTTGTGAGGTGAGGTTTACAGTACTCTGAGTCTGTTTTATTTCCATCCATCTATCCTAGATCACAATTCCGAGAACCACTCTGAGGTCCACTGTCATTTCTTCTCTCACCCTTTAATCTTCTTTGCCACAAGCTCTGTTAGCCATTTTGTAAAAAATTAACAGCTTTGATCTGCCATTATACTTGTCTGCATTATCTTTCATATTTTATACTCTTCTCTATGTGGTATTACAAACTGCTTGAAATCTCAAAAGTATCATCAAATCATCAAGGTTGGAAGAGTCCTTCAACACCACCAAGTCCAACCACTAACCCAGCACTACCACTGTAACTCCTAGAACACTAAACACCACCCAACATCAGATCCAAACACTTCCAGAGATGAATCCACCAACTCCCTGGGAAAACCCTTCCAATTCCTGACCCCAATAACAGTATTTTGATATCTAATCTCAATCTCACCTGTTTCAGCTCAAGACCATTTTCTTTCATTCTCTCTGCAGGCACAGCAGAAGAGACCAGCCACTAGTTCACTACACCATTCCTTTAGGGTGTTGTAGAGAGGAATGAGGTGCCCCCTGAGCTTCTTTTTCTCAAGACTAAACAAACCCATTTCTCATAAGACATTCTCTCTAGACTCTTCACAAGCCTTTTTACCCTTCTTTGGATATGCTTCAGCACCTCAAGTGAGGTGCCCAGAACTGAGCACATTACTTGAGGTACCACGTCACCAATCCTGAATATAAGGTGAAAATCACTGCCCTGGTCCTGCTGGCTACTCTTGATACAGGCCAAGATGTCTCTACCTGAGCACACATTGGCTCATATTCAGCTGGTGGTCAACCAGGACCCTCAGGTCCTTTTTCTGCAGAAAAGCTCTCAAGCCACGTCTCCCCCCACCTGTAACACTGCATGGGGCTGCTGGGACACAAGTGCTGGACACAGCATTTCACCCTATGGAACCTTGTGCAGTTGTCCTCTGCCCAATGACTGAGTCTGTGCAAGTCTCTCTGAAAAGCCTTCCTACCTTCAAGCAGATCAACACCTCCATACAGCTTAGTGTCATCTGCATATTTACTGAGGATGCACTCAATCCCCATATCCAGATCATCAACAAAAATGTGAAGTAGGACCAGCCCCAAAACGGAGCCCTGGGGGACACAGCGAGTGACCAGCCACCAAGAGGATGTAGCACCACAACTCTCTTGCCCAGCCATACAGTCAGTTTTTAGCCATAAGAGTCAGCCATCCAAGCCACAAGAAGCCTGTTTTACAAGGAGCATGCTGTAGGAGACAGTGTCAAATGTTTTACTGAAGTCTGGATAGACAACATCCACCGCCTTTCCCTCATCTGCTAAGCAGGTCACTTCATAGAAGGGCAGGTTAGTCACGCAGGACCTGCCTTTCATAAATCCACATGGGCTGTGCCTGGTTCCCTGGATATCTTCCATGTGCCATGTAATGTAATGGCACATGGTACTCAAATGTCTCAAACCCCTATGTCCCCATATTTAAAGAAAAGAAAAAAGAACAAAACCTAACGTCTTCTTCTCTTTGCAAAGTCATGAAGTTCCTTTGTTCTTCTCTAGTTCAGTTCCCACAAATAAATCTCCCATTCATTAATCAACAAGAGCGGTCTTTAACAAAAGGTAGCAAAAGAAAACCTAAGATTCATGAGGAAAACTGAAAATCTTTGCACTGCAGGACCTCCTGTGCAAGTAGCAATCAGGACAAAAAGACAGAAACAAGTGATCAAGGGTAACCTGTCTTTTTCGCAGCCCCATACACCCATCTCCAATTCTATCATTTTTTGAAAGGTTTTCACAGAATATAAAGTTTTACATACATACATACATAATGAAACTCCACTGCAATAGTGTCTGTTGTATTGGAAAAAAAAAGGCAATAAAAAAAAGCAAAATTCTGACAACACATCCTCATTTAATTTACGCAAGGGAAAAGCCACAAATGTTCAGAGAGCACCTTTGAAATAAATTAATGCAACCAGTATTGAAATGAATACCACAATAGAGCATTGTGTGTAACAATATATTTCAATATCCAACATGTTAATTGGAATTATCCTCCAAGCTGCATTATGTAACTGAATCAAACCATGAGGAAATAACCAAATGGATATTTAATTTATTATAAACAGGAAAATAAGACATTTAAAGTTGTTAATTTCACCAGAATTTATATTTAAGGTCTTTTTTCTAAAGACTTGTTTCTTATTCAAAATTATTAGCAAAGGTAAAATATAAAAAAAAGAAAATGTACTAGCTCTAGCTGAAACATCTTTCATATTTCTTTTGTGCCACACAGGTAATTATTTACAGAGGACAGAAAATAGCTGAGGAATAGAAAACTATATACAAAATACAATTAATTTTTACTTTATTCATAGTTAGGAAAATTCTTTCGCAAGGAAAAACACAACCCCTCACAACATCAGATTGAAGTTATATGAAGTCATGTTTTACATTATTACATAATCTTTTACATGTCATTAATATTCCAGAATGAAGTTAGACTTACATTTCAGCTAACATATGGCCTATCAAGAAAAAAGGATGAGAAGGAGCAGAGAAGTTCCTCAGCATTGCTGGACCAGATTAATGATTGATATTAAACTAGAGAGATGTAATTTTTTCCTCTAGACACTTATACAATTACTGTACTGTAAAGCCTCAAGCCCCAACCTCTGGGATTGGAAAAATATACTCTTCCAAACAACATGTGAACAGAACAATTTGCCTTTAGGCAGTATTTAAAATTACCACACATTCTTCCTATACTTCATTATGTTATAAAAAACAGCAACTCTGAAGCTATTATGGAACAATTTTTTGGCCATGTTACCAAAGGAAGCCAAAGAATCTAGAGTCAAGAATATTAAAAAAATTTGAGAAGTTGTTCTTTTGCTGCATAGCACCAATCATCAATGAATGCCAATAATCAATGTTTTTAATCAGGCATTTGTCATGTCATAGATACATTCTCTCTCCTGTATGCACATACACACATTCTTCATGTGCATGCATGAAATATATACAGCACAGTATGATTAGGTACAATATATACAGCACAGTATGATTAGGTACAATAAAATAGTTACACCATGTATGTAATATATACAGCACAGTATGATTAGGTACAATAAAATAGTTACTAAATAAATATTTTTAATTTGAACAAGAAAAATTTTTGACTTCTCAAGGACTGATAAAGAATGTATAAAGATTCAGAAATTTTCTAAAATAAAGTGAATCATTCTCTTCTAATGCAAATTTCTCATTTTCTTTCATACCAGGCTATGTAAATGGTACATTCACTGTCTCATGAACAGACCTAAAAGGTCAAAGTAAAAATCTGGTCATTAGTTACTGAAAGGTTAATGCAATAACTTGACATTGCATCCTTTGAAAGACATTTCCAGGAGATGCTTTAGATAACACAGTGCCCTTTATAAATTTACTCCAATATTTGCTTTGGGTCTGAAATATGAAGCTTACTTACTAAGAGTATAACTATAATTTATCCCTGTCCAGATGGCAGGTAGTGCTCTATACCAAACACACTAAAAAAAAAAAAAAGGACCATAGAGCAAGCATGTCAAAACAAGAATCTAAAATGATTAAAGATACACAGGAAAAATTCGAAGTCAGAAAAAAAGTATTGCTGAAAACTTTCAGGTTTCTCATGGAGGAATGATGGAACTGGAGTTCAAACCTGTAAAATGTATGGGACTAAAAGCGAGATTACAAATGACTAAAATGAAAATCTGTATATGTTCAGATTTGTATATAAAATCGAGAGATTTCTAATAAATTGTATGGAAAAAGCATTAGAGACAGGAAGTTATTTTGCAAAACTAAGCATGAAATTACATTGGACTGGAGAAAATCTGTATTTTTTCCTTACACTGTCTCAAAATGGATTTTGGGATGGCACTTACTTATGCTGTTCTTTGTTTACTTTTTTTTAAAGACCAAATAAAATCTATATTTGCATTAAAATATTTAAAGGCAGAAACATCTTTCTTTCATATCCTAATCTAGAATCTGAAAATGCACAGTTTCCTCTTAACAAATCTTTTTTGCCTCAAATTCAAAAGCAGAGACCTCTCACTGACATGCATCAATACTTCTCCAAGACTGCTTCTCCTCTACTTGTAATGCATCTACATTTGAATGAATCCCAAAAATCAAAGAAGGATTATTCTAAGCACAATTGAAATAAAGGGCTTTTCCTTAAGGCCTTTTGGTATGCAGTGCCCATGAGAGGTACAGTATCTCCATATTGTGAAAACTTGGGATGAGACCTGGAGGCTAACCATCACTTACCAATGCAGGGCATTTTATCTCCCTTAGAACATTTTTAGAAAGGCTCTTTCGAGAAAAGAATAGTATGTTTGTTATGCAGAAGGAGTTGCTCCTGGAAGATGTCTTTACTCTTAGGGGGAGGGTGGTGAGAGAAATGAAGCAAAATAAAGTATTCCTTGTAGGCATGAAAAGCATCAACAGCAACCCATTACTATGATGTTCAATGCACTTTGGCCAATTCTGACATTGGCTTTTTGCAGAATACAAAAAAATATTATTTGGTTGACTATCTAAAAGCAAGTTTTAAACTTCGATTCTAAAATAAGCTCACTAGAAGGAAAAAAACAAGGTATATCATTTGACTAATTTAAAACAGTTTATCAAATGCAGATTAATTCAAGGTTTATGAACAGAGTTAGATGATAAAAGACAAAGGATTTTTCCCCAATTATTCAAGTGCAAGGATTTCATGTAATGATTTTTCATTTGCTAAGTGCTATGATGTTTGAAGCCTGAAAAAGTAATCAATATATACATACAGATGTGCACACATACATGCAACTCTTACCTTAGCCAGAGGCTGAGATTTGGTGTTATTCAATTTTTTATCTTGAAGTTCAAATGCTTTCATCCCTCCAAAAGACCAACCACCATATCTGATAGTAGAAATTAAAGTAACAGAAAGTTATCTGCCTTAAGCTCTGCAGTTTTCTTGCAAGGGTACAGTTGAGATAGCTGCAACAATGCTTTATTTTTCAACTAAAAGTAAAACTTCACCCCTCATAAATGTCTTCCTTGTTAAAAAGAAGAGGGACAATGTAGTTTTTAATCAGGTGAATATTACCGGCTTTTTTCCGGCAAAGGTATTCCCTTAGATAAGAATTTTTGCTTTCTGAAAGCTGAAATCCTTGAGCAGCAGGAAGGGTTGTGAGCAAGCAAGAAGCATCTTAAACAGCTTTATTTCTTCCTACATCATTCACATATTAGCTCAAATCTTTCATCCAAAGATGCTTACCTCTATTTATATCAAATCAGATGCACCTTCTTTTAATATATGAATGGCTAACACTTTCTTCTCCTCAATAAAATCATACATGGTCTAATATTTCCACTTACATTAACAGCAGTGGTTGAGTTGTAAAGGCACATAAATAAACTTCAAAATACAGTAGATAACCTCTGTTGCAGATATCACAGAATATGAAGTATTACCAGGGGCATACCAGCCCTTTTTACTTCAAAGAAAATATTAATTGGAGCATGTCCACCTCTGTTTGATTGAGTCTCTGAGGAATGGAAATTATTTTGTTCACCTGGTTTAGATATGCATCTCTGAGATGCTAAAATAACTCATTACCTGTAAGAAACTCCAGAGGATGCCTAGAGGTGATCATCTGGCAGCTGCTGGAGGAAGTTCTGACATGTGACCATTGAGGGTTTTTCATGTTACCTTGAATTTCAACCTAACTCTACACCTTGATAAAAATCACCAGATAAAGACAATGACCCTTTATATTCTCAGTGACAAATATCTATGCTTTGGATCAGGAAGGACTGTGGGGTTTATACACAGAGGATAAAAAAAGGCTAGACATTTTAAGGTTACCTTGTTTTGTTGGAAGACCTCACTAAATACTCTTCCACAGGGAACCCTGAAAGATTATACAAAATATGTCCTTTCTTATTCTTCACATAGGAAGCAGAAGTATTGAAAGTTGGGCACATCTGAAAAAAAAGTATACATAAAGTAAGTAAAGCACTTTTTAAAAGCAGTGGCACTACATTTAACCTTATTTTTGGATTTTGATGTAGATTTTATAGCATTTCTTTTTAACTTGATTTGTCTTTCCCAGCTTTAACAGATTTTCAATAAGTTATGAATATTTTTTATGTTTATAAGGCAACTCAAATGATTGTGCCACCTACACATTAGAAATCCCTTTGATTTCTCTTGCAGCCCTGTCAGTCAGTTTGTTTTGAAAACATCAAAACTTGTATATAAGCTCAGGAATGTTTACAGCAATGAAAATGGCAAGACTGCTTTTTATTTGTTTTTCCTGAGAAGAAACACAAAATAGGCACCAGATAAATATGAGATGAAAGCAAAATTCTAATTAATGTTATAAGCTTCTAAAAACTTCATTGATGAGCTGAAGAGAAGAATAAGGGAAGATGTCTTCTAATGATTCAGTGGGACATTCTCACAACCAAGAAAAAGGTGACAGATAGTAGACTCAATTATCTCAGAAGCTTTACAAAGTATTTTATGCTAATCAACTGAAAAATTTTAATGCTTGACATCTCAAACCTACAAAAATAAAAATTCACTCTCAGAGATTGCTCTTACATAGCTCGCAGATAAAAGTTCTGCCTCCACTGCCAAGTGATTTTTTTCAGTTTTCATGGTTAATAGACCTCTCCCTGTGAAAGTTCCCATTTGTATTTTATTCACCCTTCTTTTAATTCCCTTGAGTGTTAGAGGGAAACTTATTCCTCATGCAGAAAAGTAAAAAATACGTTTCTTCCTTCCATTTTTCCCAAAACTGTATTGCTATATTTCATATGTAACTCTTATTCTAAATAATTATACCTTCGTAAACAAAAGAAACTTTTTTTGTAGGATATTCCTTTATGGGGAAATACATTTGTCACCTCAGTCAGTTTCATATTTTTGTTTATTACTCAACTCAGAGCAAGTCAGCAGGGAAAATAATTCATTAAGATGGTCATTATGCTTTTCAAAATCCTTCATTTCTTGAAGTCTGTTATATTTTGAAATCCAAAATCCAAACCACAAGCAAACTCTAACAATTAAGTCTCATTCGTGTGTAAATTCCCTGGTGGGTTCTACCAGCTAGGTTCACCCACTCCTCCCTCTGAAAGTAGGTAGTCTTCCAGATGTTATGGAAGTGTTATGTTTTAACCCTGTTTTACACAGAGGTTTTTCTTAATCAGAATCCTAAAACATATTTAAAGTAAATTGCATCTGCTGAAAATAGTTCCGCTGTCTCTGATCCTGTTATTTCAGATCAATCTATAGCCATTTCTAGTGCACTTATATGTTCAAATATATATAAACCAGGAAATTGTGTACAATTTCATTAGGTGAAACAGAAGTAAACCTCCAATCATAACAAAGTCAGACCTGTGAGGATTTATTTCCTCATGACTTTCACCTGCTTTTCAAAAACAGCAGCCAAGGAATTAGAAGTAATATACACACATACATTTTTTACATATGTAAGTAAATAAAAAATTACATACCTCTTGCTCAGACACACATCTGCATGAATCCTGAGGTGACATGGATTCTGTCTGCCAGCATGAATTATTTTTTCTAATAGGAATAAATGTAATAAAAATTATAACTAGGAAATGAGAGGAATATGTCACTTAACAGAAGAAATCCAGAGAGCAATGAGCAGACCTGGCATGCTAACACCTTCTTAGCATTTGATCACAGCAGCAGCTGTGTCTAGAGTGATACAAATTTTACTCACTTTTATCAAAGTTGATTTATTAAAAATATTTATATAGGCATCAAATGACCTTCATGTCTCATATTTACAGCAATAATTAAAGCATTGTCACCACTTCATTCCTGAATTTGGAAATCTAGAATGTTTCCTAACAAATATTTTCTTTATTGTCTATTCATCCTTCATATGGGCACCAGCCTTGATCAAAATCATCCTGAAATAAATCGGAAAACTGCCACTGACTTTTAAGATGTATGGATCTGACCTTTAACAGTAAAGTCTACTTTGCTCTTCACCTGGATGCCAGTTCCTTTATCAGAAACAATTTGTCACTAACTCCATGCTGCCAAAAAAAGGCTAAAATAATCCATTACACAGAAAGAAAAAAAAATGAAAAGTTCAATATTTAGATTAAGGAAATAGTTACATTAGTTACAATTACCCGTGTTGTGAATGCATGCATCTGTGGTCCCAATCAGAGAAATATCCCAGTAGAACCTGAGAAAGTTTTCCTAGGCTATCATCTTCAGTGCTGTTCAAAGAGGGTATAAGGAGTGAAGGGGAAAGAAAAATAAAAAAAGAAAAGAAGTAAAACTTCTTAATATGGCTAGCTCTGTTGGCCTTCAGTCTCAAGGTCCTACGTATTTTTGAAGAAATTAAAGGACTATTAAATCCATGCATAGGATTTAATAATCTCATTTCAAAATACTCAATGTGAACATGTAAAGAAAATTCATTACAATTATGGCTAAACAAATCTCAGCATCTACCCATGGGCATCCTTCTCCTTATAGTCATGCATTTCTAGCTATTGGCATTGCTAAAGTTTTTTACGCTTATAAAATAAATTTATATTATATCTATAAATTCAAACAGCATCTTGTTATCTTCATCTGTATATTTGCACCTATATGTGTTATTATCACTCTATATTGATTGATTCTATAGATACTGCACATTAAAAATAAATAATTAATCTAGTTGGTTTCGAAGCTGAACATATAGAAATTAGGTTGAGTAAGACGAGCAGCAGGCTTTGTAAATACTGTGTGGTATTTTCAAACCCAAGAATTGTTTCAAGAAAATAACTTCAGACCTAAACAATTTTTTTAAAATGAAGCATGCAAAGGCTTGTTCAAATACGCTTGTTCATTTACATATAAATGGTCATGGCTGGTATTGATTTGAGTTCAATCTTCTCCAAAGTCTTTGCCCTTTCCTCCAGAAAATCCTTCACACAAAACTTTTCTAATTTTATCTTTCACTTATAATAATCTATAAAAGTGTACTAAACATCTAAAAAAAACACCACATAACTATTGGAAAAAGTAATCTATCATTCTTTCTAGAATACAAGAAGGTCTTTACAATAGGAGAACTCAAGGGTAAAGGTCCCAGAGCCCTGGATGTTGATGATGATGGGTGAGCCCTTTACCTAAAGAAGGATTCTTCATTGCCGTAAAGCCTTGGTGTCAGCTGGAGAGAAGGATAATCGATAGCCAGTGGCTTCACGCTAAACAAGGCCATTGCCAGTGCAACAAAGAGGACGGGCAGCAGCACGTTTGACAGGCTTCCTCTCCAGTCTCTCCTTGTGTGGCGAAACCTCTTCATCACAAGGGCAATAATCTGTGTGAGAACAAGGCGGGCTCCATGCACACTCGAGGCTCCAGCAAGTGAAATATCTGAAACAAAGAAAACAACCTCTTGACAAACAAGGATAACCAAACTGAACTTTCGCATGTTACTTTGTCAAATGTAGAACATGACAGTGTTTTAGCTCTAATAAAATCAAACTACAAAAGCCTAGCATGCTCTCCTGAATGGAATAGTGTAGCCCCATACCACATCACTTCCAAGCATAAGCAATTAACTAACAAACTCTTCCTATGAGGGAAAACAGACGTTCAGTTAACACATCTCTATAGGTTCCCATGCACAGGTAATGGTTTACTGAATATTATTTTCCCTAGGTACTCCCTGTGATCCTGCACTGGTTCGACCATTCATTATGCATTGTCACCTTTGTTCCTGGACAAATTACTCTGACAAACATGGCCTGTATTCACACTGTCTTGATCTACCTTGACTGGAATCACCGGCAACTTTTCCACAGAAATTTCAATGGATCCTCTTCAGAGCATCACAGTGGACAGGCACATGGATTCTCATAAAAGCATTCCCTTCACTTCCCTGCTCATATGGGACTGATAAATTTTTCATATCTGTTAGTCAATTCAGCTTTCAGAGCTCATGGGCTGTCCGTCAGATTCATATTGGAGCTTAATCAATCAATCAGTTTCCTGATAGACCTTCCCTTAATTTTATTTGATCATTCTCTGTCTGACACTTGTGAATCACACCAATCACTCTGCCTCCATTTTAGCCCCTAATGCCTTCTTGGTATGTGCAGGCTCTTATAAAACCCTCTTGCCTGTGGCCTTGCCCAATTGAATGTCCTTCAACCTCCTTACTTCCTCACAGCATAGCACAGTGTCTGACAGATTTACTACCACAGGTATTTGTACCGTAGCACGACTGAATAGCCTGTTTATTACAGTGCTCAAAGTCATGCTATATTTTATCAACACTTGCGATTTGCCTCTTTATTTCCTTCCCTTCTGCTTACCGACAGCACTCTAACCAGCATTTCCACATTCCATGTTTAAACAGTTAGAGGTATGGAAGTTCTCAAGTAACCTCAAATTAATTGTCCTTACAACAGTTTTTTTTCTGAGTTAGCAGAATTTTAATTCCAGACCCTTTGCATTGTTCTAACAGTATTTTTAGCCAAGAAGTGAGGCAAAGAGGGAGAAAAATTAATCAGATAATAAGCCAAACTTCTGACCATGGTCATCGAACAAACAGCTCAAATTCTGCACTCATTACTCCAGGTAAATACAGGTTAATCACCCTCAGTGCCTGGGAAGGTCTCATGTCAAATCCTCCAGAAATTGACTCCCAGGATATGAAAAACAAGTAATGACCAGGAATAAACTTGATACATTTGAACTGTGTCACTTGAGACTCATCATGAATACAGGACTGGTTTGGTGAATGAAGTGAGCAGAGTGTGCTGTTTATTTTGATTTAACAAAGCCTGTGATGTGATCTCCCTCTGTTATATGGGCTGTGGAGGACAAGGCCCACTGGTTGGACTGACAGGCACCACCCTGAAGTCTGGGAACAGGGATACTGGATCCAACTGAGGAGCAGGTGATTAGTTGGGATGTCTCTTGGGGGCAAATATGAGCAAAACACTGACTAACAGTACCTTTTAACACAGATGTGTGTGCATATCTGCACCTGGAGGGGATCCACCCTGCTTGGAATCATTTTTCTGTCAGGCACTGGGGACAAGGAGAACCTCCTGGCAGCAGCAGCAGCTCTCTGCCAGCATCTAAGAACCCTAGTGATATCAGGGAGCAAAATCTCTGCTCAGGATAAGGACAAGCTACAACCAGCTGGTACCTGGAAAATTCTGATATCATAAATCAGAAAAAGAAATTTCACTGTGAAGTAAACAATCAAAACTCAAGACTGGCCTGGACATGGCACTAAGTAACCTGCTCTTAACCTGTTTGACCTGTATTTTAAACATTAATATTCTTTGATTTTAACAAGGTTATAATTAATTAATTTGGGGGTTATTTTGGGGGGATGACAAGGGGGGGAAATGCCAGTATTTATTCCTTTAACTCCACAACTGAATTTTATTTCTGTTTTCCTCAGAAAATTACACTGAGCAGAAATTCTCTCTTTAAGATATCTAATCACAGCCATAGCTTGCTAATTTGGCAATGGGATTTAAGGTTTTGAATCTGTGGAGAGAAAAATATCTTCTGAATTCAGGTTCTGATTCAGCTTTCAAGTGCTCTGATCAAGAAGGGTAACATTTTAGGCTTGGAATTTTTTGTTCCTGAAATTGGAGTAGGATGAGGAGACACTCTTGTTAAGAATTTTTTTTTTAAGAAAACTTCTTAGGAATGTATGAAGTTCTTCATATTATCATGGTAAGACTCTCAATAGTTGTCACAATACTGAAATTGAGACACTCAGAGGCAGAAAAATTTTCAGGGTAGGAGTGTTTTTAGACTAAAACACACACAGTAAGTGCTTCCAGCTTAACATCTCTGAAATTGTAAAGTATTCCATCTCTTATTCATCTCAGTAGCAAAATGCCAGAAAAGAAGCACAGAATTTGATATTTTCTGTAGTCCCAGACTCATTAAAATGATATGTGAATGAAAGAGTCTTCAATATATTTGACCCTTTGAATGTCTGAAAGGCAACTATGACATCTACTTTCTGGGGACAGAAAGGGAAATCAGAGCTGTCATCCATTCTTTTTTCTTGACAAACAGAGATAAATTATAACAACTTAATTCAGATTGCCAAAGGAACGGAAACTGTCACCATGAATATAAATAATTGTCCATTTTGTCCAATATCCTGGCTCTTACTCAATATTCATAATGCCAATGAGCCAAGACACACCACAAGAAGATGCAATAAACCATTATAAGTGGAAATATATGTTTGACTATTTGACTGAGGCACTTTAAAGTGATTTATCTTTTCTAAAAACTCATATGTTTATTGCTTAAAATTCGAATTGTAAAAGGTGCCAAATACCTTTCTGAATTATCTTAAATTTCCATCTTTGCAACTCCTAATTTTGTCATTTCTTTGTGTCTCAGGTACAAAACAAAATTCTTGTATACTTATTTTGAATTTTTTCCATTTGATGATACTGGATGGGCTCTTAAATCTTGCTTTAGGAGACAGCTTATGGAAGTTTTCAATCCATTTTCTGCGTAAATAATCCCATCCTTTCCACTCTCCTCTTATAAAAATCTTTATACTCCTAATCAACCTTGCTACTTGTCTCAAATCCTCTTATCTTGACTCTGTATCAGTCTCGAGATATAATGTGTTCAATGCAGCTGTCTATCAGATGTGGAAACACTCCTGATTTACATGTTATTATTATATATGCCTGTACTGGTCAACTTGTTCTCTTTATGCATCATACCCCTTCATCTGACCGCAGCCACACTGTGAATAGCAGCCTGCATTGGGCTTTCCATAATAGACTCAATATGGCTTTCAAGATTCCCAAGGTATTAAATCACACTTTCAACTAGAACCTACAGCATTAATTTTTGCTTCATAAAGCTTCTAAGTAATTCACCACCTCCATCTGGTATGTATGTCAGGATGCATAAAAACAGCTTATATTTATGGGAAAACTTCTGATTATCACTGAGAATGATAAAGGCTAGAAGACAAGACCAGCTGACCTCTCTGTTATGAAGTCAATTTTTATGCAGAAAGCTTATGAAAATATCCTCATTAATAATTTAGATCACAGAATTAAAAACCTGACCCAAGTGTTAGAAGCTGTCTTGCTTGACTTACAGTTGCAATTATCCACCAGAAGTGCAATTATGTTCACAATTAACTTGTACTTCCCAATTCATCCAGACTCTCCTTTGTATTACAGACAAGACTTATGCTAGTTTTCAATATATATAGGTTAATATGAGGTACAGGGAAACAGAACAAGACCTAAAATCCAGAAACAAAATTATCAAAATCCTTGCCTATAGACTACTCTAGAATTAGGAACAGAAACAATTATTGTAAAAGTCTCTAACTTGGTATTAGATGATCCTTTTCTCCTGTATTTTTCATTTCTAGGAAACAATGTAATTCTAATGTTTTTTCATGATACAGAAGGAAATATGGGCTATGCAATAGATAAACTAACAGCCAGGAACATTTCATTTTCAATTCTACATCTGTCACTTTGCCATTTAGGCAAGTCGTGTGGAGGAGGTCCAGATTTTGGGAAGGTAATACTTGGAGCTGCAATACTCTGGCAAAGCAGGTGAGCTAGCTCACATGAAACTGGTTGCATTTGGAGGCCGCACATATTCATTGATTTATCAGAAGTTTTGTGCCAACAAGTAGTTCTAAGATGAGCCAGTGAACTGACATCATTCTGCATTTCAGAACACACCATACTGGCCCAGAGGCAGTGCTAGCCCACCAATCTTGGGAGTGCACAGCCTTTCATTAGAAGATATAAAAATGCCCTTCCTCTTCTTGCACATTTTTTAACTCATTATAAAAAATTATTATTACATTGATTTTGTTTCCAGGAGGATTTTGAAGACAAATTTTCATGTGGGGAATGTGAATAAAAGGCATTTTGATGGTGTAAAGTATAAAGGGAATACATCTGGTCTGTGTTTCATACAGTGGCTGATTCTTGCTTATATCTAATAGAATAATGAATTATCTCTATCCAAAGCTGATCAGAAAAATATTTATTTTGGGGGGAATTTCCCAAGAGAAGTTCCTGTGGGGCATTTTTAGATATAAATTCTCCTATTCTTCCCTTCAGGCTACTTTTAATTTTAGGCATTGTGAATGTTTCTTCTAAAACAATGATTCAAATTGTTTCCATCTTAAGAATTTCCTGTCTAAGAGTTTCTCCCTGCTCCATTCATATTGATTAATCCAATTAAGTAACATTTTGGAAGGCAAAACATGTAGGCTTTAATTAAAAATTTAGCTTTACATTCTGAGTGCCAGGCCCCAAAATACTATTCAGCACAGACCTGAAGACCTTTGAGACACAGTAATAGAAATCTAGGCAACTGTAGAGTTCTTCAGTAGAATTAACATGTTTTAAAGCCAAGGAATTGGTGTCTGTCACTCCCCAAACTTATAAAGAACTCCCTCCAAAACTCAGGTCTCCCAAGCCCTTTTCTTCAAGCCAGACAGTTGACTGATTAAACAATTTCCTTCCTTTATCTAAGATATTATTGTTGTTCAAGATCTGACGCACTTAATACTTTATCACACTGAAGACTAGTGAAAGGATAGCTTGAACAATACATCTGATTCCTATTGAAAAATCAAGAACTGGCATAACCAAAAAAATGTGCTGCATACTCTCACTGAAGAAACCCCAACACCCAAATCTCACAATCTAAAACTCTGTCCCTAGAAAAACTACAAGCAAACTCTTAATGGATCCTTTTTAAGCTCTTTATTTTTTTTATCTCCTAGAATAAGGGGTATGAACAAAAGTTCATGTGTACACAAAAAGCTTAAGGAAAGAACGGGGCAAAGTCTTTTCAAACTTATCACTGTATTTAAAAGAAATACATCCTAAAATCAGGCCTAAGCAGAGTAGGAATTATCTACTCCCAGCAATGTGTAAGGGGGTGAAGAACTGGTAGGATACAATTGTACTTAAATCTCAGAGGGAGAAATGCTTTACATTACCCTCACACTTGACATGGAGAGGACATATATCTGACTTTCACTAGTTAAATCAAAGACAGAAGTGCTAAGTGGGTTTGTGCAAAAGAAAAGTTAAAACATCCAGGTGTCAGAGAGCAAAAAGACTTCATCCATAAAATAATTTTCTTTACTCTGACTTGCTGCATTGTTATTCAAGCAGTGACAGAGGTGTGTCTAAGCAAGAGCATTTGATCGTGGACATCACTCTGCAGCCAAGATTTTCATCGAGGTTCGTCACAGGGTGTAAACACATTGTACAAATAACATAAGGCACATAATTAAGTGGCAAGAGAGAATACATGTCCGAAGAAGGACAATGAATCTGATGAAGGGCTTGGAGCACAAGTCTTATGCAAAGTGGCTGAGGGATCTGGGGTTGCTTAGCCTGCAGAAAAGAAGGCTCGGGGGGACCTTATCATTCTCTACAACTCTATGAAAAGAGAGTTGGGTTGGGGTCAGTCTCTTTTCTCAAGAAACCAGTGACAGGACGAGAGGAGTCCTAAGCTGCAGTAGGGGATGTTTAGGTTGGACATTAGGAATAATTTCTCCACAAAAAGTGTGATGTAACATAGGAATGGGCTGCCCAAGGAGGTTGTGGAGTGACTGCCCTGGAGGTGTTTGAGAAAAGACTGGATGTGGCACTCAGAGCCATGGTCTAGTTGATATGGTGGTGTTAGGTCACAGACTAGATTTCATGATCTCAGAGGTCTTTTCCTACCTAAGTGATTCTGTGATTCTGATTCTGTAAATTTGTTAACCAAAACATGGGCTCCATTCTTTTTTATTATTTTGTTGGGAGAGGAGGAGCTGTTAAAAGAGGGGATTTTTACTTAAAGTTTCTCATGAAATATGACCCATACAAACACTTCAAGCACCAATCTAAAATACTCTACTCCTCTTGGTCCTTAACCTTATCATGATATATTTTTCAGATAGGTAACTAGCAGACTGGGAAATAATTAAAATTAAAACTAATTTTTGAGTACTGAATAACCCCATTGCAGCGACTATGTTAAGATATACGAGATAGCTCTCAAAATAACCTGAATAGAGCACATCACCCAGATTCTCAAGAGCCCATTAAATGCAGCAAATTACTATACCTGTCCCCCAAACTCTCCAACTTTTGTAGAATTTACTAGGTGAATCTACTTTTTCAACATCCAACCACCATCACACTGCTGCAAAGATCTACAAAATTGTCAGAAGACATTTTAAGTGTAAAAATAAATACAACTCAAGGTCTTTATTTTGTCTCCAGGCATAGCATGGCCTCATTCACATTATGAATATAACCCTTTAATTTCAAGATCTTGCATTTTCTCAAAGTTGAGCATACTAGAGGTATGAACAATAGATAAAGAGATGAGCACCACTGAATGCAAGGAAAATATTTTTTCACAATTATACAAAGTAGAATAAAACTAAAAATTAGGTTCTAGTTTTCCTTTCCTTTATATGTTCACAATCACAACTACTTATAGCCAACATTATAATTCTATTAAATATAAATTTAAGTATCTGAAACACTCATTTAAGACAGAAAAAAGGTAAGCCAGCCTCTTTAATTAACATATAACTAATACTCACATGTCTACAGAATTTCCTGACTGTTTCAACCCTCTATTTAATGCAAGAATATTCAATCTCATATCAATGCAAAAAAAATTAAGCTTTGTCATCACTCATATTAAATAACAGAAAATCTTCTGAAAGTGCCACACCACGCACCCCACTTATGTGTGGTGTGGCACTTTATTATGTGTGGTAATAAATAAAAATTTTAAAACAGATGTGCATCACAACCACACTCTAAATGTAAATTTGAGGAAGCAAAAAGGTCCAAATGGCATTTAGCAAATAAATAAAATAGAAAGACAATGATCTGAGACCTCTGCTGTGGATCTGCTTTATACTCATGCCTTCCCAAACCTATTTTTCTCTTTTATCTACTCATTGCATTCAGTATTAAAACTAGACTGCAAGCTGTCAGAGGTGGTAAGGACCTGGGTTTTTTATTCTTACTATTAGTCTGTAGGGTGTCTGGAACAACAGGTCATGACTTTAGATTGGGTTTCCAAGGCACCGTGCCTCATACAATAAAGAATAGCTACCACTAGGAAAAACCTGGGAAAAAACAACACCCTTGAGTTGTTGTTCTTTGTTGCTGCTCAAGTGTGAGCTGGTGTCAAAACACTCCTTGCTGTTTTTACTAGTGTGGGAATGGGCAGGGATGATGCCATAGCAGAAACAAGACTGAGCATACATTTATTTGGGAATGTAACACTTCCAGGTTATAAAAGCATGGTCATTACTTTCAGTGAAGGGAATTAATTTTCTAGTGCAAAATACTCTGTTTCTTCGCCTTCTCCAGCCATAAGAACAGTACATGAGCATAAGGAAATGGGAATAAATGGTCCTGTCTCCTATCCATCACCCTACAGACACCATGGAGAGCCAAATACAGTTGGTACACTGACAGGCAAGCTAATATGTTGAATGGCCACCTAAACTAGTCTGGGCCTGTGGAAGAGGAGGACACACTACTGAATGCATTGTTATAATAATTCATAAATAGAGGGTTTCAACTGTTTCTACATTTTTGATGCCTAAAACAATCTCTTTTGATCCATTTCCATGGTTTTTTTCCTGCTTTGCTGTAGTTAATATCTCTTCATCCTAGTTGGGATTTTTGTCAGCTTAAACCACACTGAAAAAGAAGTTTGAAATAAATAGCAAGTATTTTTATTAGACTTGTGTGGTGAACTCTGCTGTGGCCAGAACAACTTGATTATTATGGAATGCGACTATTATTTGGAAATAAAACAAAAAGAACTCCCCAAAAACCCTAAGCAAAACAAAACAAAAATGAAAACACAAAACAAAAACCCCAAATATTCAGTCAGGGAGACAGGCTATCATGTCTTGGAAAAGAAAATTACTACGGGTTTGAAACCCCTAAATCTCTGATTTTGAGTTTCTGCATGGTTAACTTGCAACATTAACAACTATTTCAATTTCCAGGAGATAATTTTGCAAATAGATACTCTTCTATTGCAGTACTATCTCCTCTGCAGCGATGCACCTGCAATGAACTGCCATATGGAGGAGGAGACAAATAAACGAAGAGCTGAAATAAAAGTACAGACTGTGGCTACAAAATGGAAGATTCACCTTCTGTTTGTACTCTTCAAAGGTACAACAGTAGAAGAGAAGCACATACTGTTAGAATGACAAAAAATATCCCAATCCATTTAATATGTATCATATCTATGTCAGACTTGGCCAAGAGAAAGAATACATTTGTGCATGCTCAGGCAAACAACCATCAGATACATCTTGTGCACTAGAGTATACCCTCTTATGACAATAAGCAGCACACTTAGTGAGGTTGGTTCCTCTTCTTTCTAGAACTGTGAATCAATACTCAGAAAGTCTTTAGAATTTAACTTATTGAATTCAACCTATAAACTCAAGTTACAACATTTCAAGATTGAATCTGATGCAGACCATAGGGCTACATCCCACAGTACTTTTGCTGTTTGATAAAAAAACTGGTAAAAGGGCAGGACAGCAATAAAATCTGAACTTTATGTTATAAAATCATAACATTAAGTGTGAGACTTAATGCTAAGTATCTTAGCATTTCCAACTAGACAGATTAAATAGAGCAACAGAAGAAACAACTATATATTCTCACCAGGTGTTCTCAAACACTTCCTACTGGTCACTCCCAGAAAGGGAACTTTTAAACAACAACTGTCCAGTATTGTACTGCAGATGGCTTCTGTCATGCTCAGTTTGCCATGAGTGGCCTTTGAAAACACTATGTACAGCACTCTGGAAGAAGCCTCTTGCAATTGCTCAGAGAAAACTCAGACATTAAACAGAGGAAACAGCTTCAGCAGGGCCCAGATTTCACCGTGATGGACAAGGACATTCTGACTCACTTTAACTTTCAGGATTTTTGCAAGTATTATCTTAATACAAACAAAGTACCTCATCTAAAATACTGCAGCTCCCATTATCAGGAATTTTTTAGACCATATCTCTACTGGAGTTATTCTATTAATACAAAAATCATATCAAAGTTTGTGCAGGGAAACAATTCAAAACTGAAAGTTCTGCAGGAGGCATGTTTTATTCAGACCTGAAGCTATAGCAAACTATTGAAAAAATGTGTTTGATGAATAATCTCGTGCTTCAGGCATTCAGGTAACTCATAAATAGTAGTATTAAACAACTTCAAGGATCTGGATTAGCAGTAACAACAGCTTTATTTTTTTTTCTAATGTCTCCAATGAATACGGTAACTTAAATAAACTGTAAAATAGATTTAGAGACAGATAGAAAAAAATTACATGGCTAAAAATTCCCACCTATACAGAAGTCCAACATCCGGTCTACTATAATGAAGTCCCACTTATATTTCAAATGAGGAATTGGCTAGCAACAGTGTAATAGACATCTTGTATCACCCCGTAACAAGTGTACCATATGAAAAGTTGGCAAAAAAAGGGTAGTCCTGAGTGGTCCACATACTGCCCTTCATACTAAAGCTACTTTACATGTTGTCCCTGTAACTCCTAAACCAGGGGTTTTTTTAGCTTTGAAGAAAACAAAAACAAAAACAAAAAACCAAAACAAACAAACAAACAAAAAAAAAACCATGTAGTACTGCAGAATTTTGCTAATATTGAAAAAAAAAAAAAAAAAGTATGAATATTGCTGAAGTCTTTGTGGGCTTTTGGTGCACAAAAGGAATGTTTTAGTAGTAGAGCAGAGACAACAATTTCACCAAAGGGGATACTTTTGAGAAGGAACTGGACTGGTGAAAATCTAGTTTCATCAGAAACACCAGCCTCAAAGAGAGTCTTACTAGCACAACTAAGATGCGTAGCACACCTTCTACATACCTAGGGTATTTACTCAATAAATGAGGCAAGATGTTAGGAAGATTTCATGAAGCCTCTTCCCTAAGCAATGTTCTGTTTCAGAATGAAAAGTAAGCACCTTACTCTTTATAAGCATTTCTTTAAAAAATTGGTCATTTACATGACTTACATAATTGAAGTTAAAATATCTGTTGCTAGTGCAACAGCATTAATAAATTAAAACTGTTTTAAAATACTTGTAGGCATGTGTGTACATACACACACACTTTCTTCATCTATAAAAATACAAATACACAAACACAAAAAGATCTATAAAATATACACTCCACTTGTAAGCTCAAGCAAGGCAAGAAACCATCAGAATTTACTTTCCATATAAAACCTAAAGACTAGCTATTAGCAACAAATACTTTCTGACATCATATGTATGACTTTGTGTTGATTATCTAAGTGAAAATTTTGTCCAACACATAGGTCTCATATTACGAGGGAGAGAAATAATAGTTTATGCAGAATATGAGGTGTGAGGAAGGCAGGTAGGGTTAGCCTACCTTTATGTCTCTGAAATAGGTACTCCTAAACAGAGACACTGATGCTTTATGTCTACAATATTCATCACATAAATCAAGTTACATTTTGCAAGATGGAGTATTGAAGTCATTCCTAAGTTCTTTTATGCAAATTTTACAGGGAATTGAAAGAAATTAGCTCCATTTAAAAATGGATGTTAAAATATAACTTCAAGGATATTGCAGAAATGACTGTCAAGCCTGTTTTTTTTTGTAATTACAATGAACTCAATCATAGTGGATTAAAAAATCCTGTTTAAGAATAGAGGAAGCCACTTGATCATCTACCAAAAGACATCAAATTCCACTCTGCTGCTCATGTGCAGAAATCAATAACAGCCTTTACTGCAGCATATTTTCTGCTAAGACCCAAGTCTTGTGCCAAATGCACCAGGAGAAGCAACACCCTTCCCTGGGTAGAAAAACTCCAGCTGCTTATTAGCTCTTGCCTGTCTTCAGATTACACCTATTTGCTTACTTTTTGCTTCCTTTATTCAATTTCCCTCTTCTGCTTATATAATTCTATAAAAGGTAGAATTATACTTTAACAGATGTATTCTCCGTGCGTTAAAAAAAAATAGGATCTTTAAGCAAACCACTTCTCTGTCTTATTTTTGATAAACTATGTTAACAGAGCCCTGATGGTGCCTTTATAAGGACTTCACTGCCAACCTCCAAATATTAATTCTTCTCTGCTCACTTTCTCAATTCTCAATTTCTCCCTAAAGTCATTCAAACTTAAAAATATGGACAAAAAGGTTGTACTGGTATTGTAGCATCAGTCTCATCAATTTTGAATGGATAGTCAAAATGACCTCTTCGCATCATTTTGTACATTCAGCTCAAATATAAATCACCTTGGCTGTCTTAAAGTGCTTCTCAACCAGGATCAACAGATAACTCAGTCAGTGTTTTCCAGGGTATTACTCCCCATCACGCAGACATGCCTAGCATTTGGCTTAATTAAAATACCCTTTATTTAAAATGGATTCAGCTTTTCAAGTGATCTAACTCAGTCCTTAGGACTGGTCTTACTTATCACCTTTTAGCAGCTGTTTTTCATCAGCGAGGTTATGTTTACTTCAGCATCAGTTACGAAGATAATTAAAAGGCAGAGTTGAAACTCAGCTGAAATTCATAAAATCTCTTCATTTTGATATTTCACTATTAACAACTGCTTTTTTTCAGCTACAAGTTCTTAGTAAATTAGCTTTTAGCTGAGCTTTATGAGTACTGTATATTGTTGGTCTCTCCAATCCTAACAGGAGCAACATCACATTTGGCCCAATATGGTTCAAA
Source organism: Ammodramus savannarum pratensis (assembly GCA_020466415.1). NCBI lineage: Eukaryota > Metazoa > Chordata > Aves > Passeriformes > Passerellidae > Ammodramus > Ammodramus savannarum. The sequence continues at coordinate 60,854,685 of JAHXMQ010000807.1, forward strand.
ATGGCTAACACCAGCTGCTTCAGAGAAAGGGTTAAGCAGCATTAAATGTAGTTATGCATCAACCTGCTCCCGCACCCACACTTTCAGAAGCTAACTTATCCAAGAAATCCAGAAGCATATAAGCCTTAATACCGTTACTATAGCTGTTCCTATTATACATCCATTAATAACCATTCCTTGACTTTTTAAAACGTATTGCAATACTCTAAGTCTCTGTAACATTATATGGCAGGAAAATCCAAATGCTACATAATACTGTGTGCAAAAATACAATGAATCAATTTTGAATTTTCTAAAGTTTAGTTTCATTTTACCTCAAGGGTTCCAACTATGGTTTACTGCCAGAAGGGACTAGATCCAAAGCTGGTATGTCCCAGAAATTTCTAAGACAATAAATGCTACAAAATTATATAATTTGGCTCTTTAGCAAAATATCTGAGTATCTTAATTCAGCAATATTGGTCCCTGAATGAGCCAACAAGACCACTCACTAGCCTATTACCTGCTTTTGCATATGTTCAGATTATTTTGTCATTTATCCATGCATAGTTACTCATCTCTTGGACTTGCTCTTAGCTCCCCTGATTATTTCTGTATATATACTGCCTGCTGTGGATTATGATAATTTTATTGGCCTCCATAGAGTTGGTTTCTCCATTTCTCTAGGCTATTTGGCTTCAATGGTCTTGTCAAACAGTCATTGCAAGCTCAGTCTAACCATTTTTCTGCATGCTCTGTGTACATCTACAAAACAATAATTACTGTGTGCTCCAACTGTGTATAAATTAATAATGCATGACTGTAGTATAATATATCCATGTACTATGTCTGCACACACAGTAGTAATCCCTGACTTAAAATTCTAACTATTTTCACAAAAAGGTGAATTTTACCCTAAGGTTTTTTCATTGGAATAAAACTAAAAATTTTGAGAAAACCTTTCACAATGGAAACAAACTACTATATATTACAGTGTGCTTTACATCTTTTAAATTACCAATGTTAAAACCGTTACAATTAATTTCATTAATGAACTGCTAAATAACTATAACATTTTCATTCAGAAATGCAAAAATACTTCTGAGTTTATTTTACATTATTTTCGCTGCTGACTTTAAGCAGCAGTCAAGCACCAAACAGCTGCTCGCCCATACTCCCCCTCGTCCAGCAGGATGGGGAAGAGAATAGGAAAAGAGAAAGCAAGAAAAATTGTTGGCTAGGACACAGGCAGTTTCAACAGTAAAGGAAAAAGAAACAGAAAAAGAAAAATAAACCTAAAACAAACAAACCAACTAAAAACCAAAAAAATCCAACCCAGATATTGCAAAGGCAATCACTCACCACCTCCTGCAAGTAGACATGTTCAGCCACTGGTAGCAACAGCTACCTCCTCAAAAAAGCTTTTGTTGCCAAGAATGGCACTCGGCAACATTAAATAACTCTCTGGTGAGTTTAGATCCTCTGTCCAGCTCATGTCCCCTCACACCCTCTATCTCATCATCAGCTTGCTCATAGCAGGGACATAGCAGGGAAAAGAGAGAGCCTTGACACCACTCAGTGATAGCCAAAACACTGGCATGTTATCAATACTGTTTCAGTCACAAATCCAAAACACTGCATCACAGAGGCTGCTAAGAAATTTAACTCAATTCCAATCAGACACAGTACACTAAGACACCGTAAAACATAACTAGAAGTTATCTCTGCCCTGATTTCAGTGAGGTACTGTCATATTTTGCTGAAATAATGTCTCTTGTGTGTTTTTGGCATAGGTGGTCAGCCTAAATCGAGTACTGATTTTCTGCAGTTTCATTTAAGAAGAGACACACACCTCTCTGCTAAGCCTCCTAGTCCAGGAGACATTCGACAATATTTTGATTTCTGCACAATCCTGGCACCTCAAGAGGTCAGCAGCATTAAAGGATAGCCAACACCCCTGCTTGAGCTCAGATCTGTGCTTTGTGAAAGCATCTCTCTAGTCTAAATTCTTCTACAAATCAAATAGCAGCATCCTGTGATCTCCTCAATAATCCCAGCTGCTTGTTGGGATTTGAAAATTCATTTGACTACTCTGACAAAAGAAAGTTTGACTGCCTTTGAACCTGCTTTCAAAGACAAAGTTACACGAGTCAAGCTATTGCCCACGGAGTATTCTGGTTAACTTTGACAATGATGGATACCTTTCATGACCATTTCCCAGATCCCTTATGCATACATTTCACAACTGTCCTTAATGATGAATGACAGTCATCTGCAATGAGTGACAATTTTCCAGTACTCTCATCCCCAAAGAAATGGCATTATCATCACATATTCTTGCTGTAATTTATCAGGGTGAAAAAATACAGAGTCTCTGATTACTCAAATCTTTATTAATGTAATAACTTAAACAAATACTTCTTTATGCATTTTGAGATGCAGATAGGAAAGTATATCAAGTTCTTCAGTAGAATATACTGTCTTCATTACTTTAGAAACTGTAAATCTTACTCTTTAATGAAAATGCAATGTGGAGAAGACAGATTAGTATGATTAGAAACTAGTTCAGATGTCCTAGCTGAGTCTTGAACAAATAAATTGACTGTTATAAAATAAGGAATATTCAAAACTGTGTTTTGAATAGAGCGCTCATTCTCACCACTGACAAAAGTGGCAATTTTTTTTACTTAGTGACGTTGTTTTAGTTTTATACACTTACATCTTCGCTGATTCAAGATGGAATAGCCCAGCAAACACACCCTCTGGAAAAAGTCATCTATTCAAGCTTGCACTTTGTGAAAAAATGTCTCACCTTAGACCTCCATTGTTGGCAATAATTACTTATTACTGGCAGATTCAATTGAATTTATCTTAACAAATAAAGAAAGCTTGGCTGAAAATTGTTATTTCTGTTACAGTAACATTAAAAGTCTACAGATCAGGACTTCCCTGTGCCTGTACTTTATAAAAACATAATGAAAAGTACTGCACATAGAACAAAGTGCTTGACATCTAACCAAAGAAAACTATAATCTAAATGTCAGTCTTCAAATAGAAAGAAACATGGTAAGTATAGAAGCATGAAAATCCCAGAACCAATGCGAAAACATTCATCACTTGAAGGGTACTGACATGAGAGAACTTGAGTCTTGGATTTTGTAATGGCATCACCTTATGATCATTACTGAGTCTTCTTATGAAGAGAATTTTTAAAAGAGAAAAATCTTCCTGCATTTTCAGAAGCATTTGGAAGGACCTCCTCCCAGATTTGTAGGGCAGAAACAGAGGAAGTATGAAGGGTTTTTCTTACAACAAGATGCAAAGGAACCTAAAATAACATGTCACTTAAGAAAACGAATGATCTCTTACTACAAGGGGAACCAGCTCTTTATTTTCTTCTTTTGAATTGTATGTGTATGAACATGAATGTAATTTTCTTAGAGTGTAGAGATTTTATATCTGTGCTATATGTCTGTAATATTTATCCATTTTCAGTATGAGACAAAGAGGATAACTAGTTTCCAGAGACTGGTACAAAGCAGTAAGTCAATGCTGCTGCAGTGAGAGAATGCATGTGTACACAGAAGGGTGGGAAGATGACTCTGAAGGGATAGAGGTAAACCACAGCAGACATAAAAACTACTTCCCAAGGCAGACACGCAAAAAAGAAATTACCAGATGGTAGCAACAAGTCTTCTCCATTTGCTTGTGCATTCCTCACCTTTCGGAACTTTGTGCATGCTTACATTTGTGTTTTTGATCTTTATAAATCTAGTTGCTTCAGAAGGCACATCATTTTGTACTTACAGGCTGATTCAGCACCATTTGTATGGTCTAAGTGTGCTGCCTGTGGAACGTAGGGCATCTTCTCTGACTCCTGCAGCAGCTTCAGGAAAACCTTTCATGAAAGTAGAAAAAGTACTTTAGAATTAATTTTCTAAAACTACTTTACATATATATATATCCTAAACCACCCAGACTGTCAGAAATTACTACTGACTGCTGTAAACACGTTACTAGAATATTACTATAAAATTAGTCAAGCTCTCCAGTTACAATCTTGGGGACAAGGAAAATGAAATAAATGTCAATGGATGCAAAAATCCATGCAAAATATTGTTGACCTATGAACACTACCATCTATGAAGATTTTTCAATAGACTGTCTGCCCTTGATTGCCCTTTTTATGCCCCTAAGCTTTGGTATGTTTTAGAACTCAGTTACTGCAGTTTCTACCAAGGAAACAGCTTAACTCTCCTCTAATGGTCCAGCTAGAAATCTATGGACACAACTAGAACTGTTACCAAAGGGTTCTAGTTGCACTAGAACATCTAAATCTAATGTACAAAATCCTACAGAGCTGAGAATTTACAGATTCCAGGGAATTCACAGTGTCTAGGTACACTCAGAAAACGTTCCTAGATATGTGCAAGCACATGAACAATAACGTTAGTGAAAGACATGTAAAGGACAAGGCAATCATCAGAGACAGCCAAGGTGAACAAAGTCTTGTAAAACTCATACTGCAGAGGAGACTGGGCAACAATGTGTATTTTGTAGCAAAACATTAGTGGGCATACCCCAAATTGGATATTCTAGGATCCTGTTACTTAAAATCGCCATGAGAAAAACTGAAATGCCTTTTCTATAAAAGCAACAATCCAAAAATATGCACTAGCTTGAAATTGAAAGGATCAATTTTTCTGAAGTAGGGGAATGCATGTCAGAAGGGACTTATAGTTAAAATTATAAAAATCCCAGTAGAATTCACCAACTTCATAATCATGAGATCTATTTAAATGGTATATACGCTTTTCCTAACATATATATGTCCAACCTACTATTTATTCCTTAAACCTGTTTCACAGTTCTGTCCACATAAAGCCCTTTGAATTTTATAGACATGCATTTCATTTATCTGTACCTCAGCCTTGCAGAAGATTTCACAGTTAGACTTATTCACACACTCTCCACTTCTTGTAAGCTCAAACTAAAAACACAATTAACATTTTCTTATCTTAACCTGAACTGCAATTTAAATAGTGATCTAAGAACCTCAAGTAAAACGAAAAAAAAAAGAAAAAATTACAGAAAATACAGGTACCATGAGCATCTCAAATTAAACAGAAAAAGAACAACAAAATTTTTTCTTTGTCTTGATGACAGTTTTCTTTTGCTCTTTCCTCTCTGTTTGGGTTGAGCCGCAAGACAGATTATACCCACAGTGCAACTTTCAGAAATCATTAAGAAACCATTTATTTCTTCCCACAAAAGAATCTGATCTCAGCTATAACAAAAAGTTCCTTGTTTCCAAGGAGCTCATACAATAGACAATAAAACCCAGTCAATGTGAAGTACTTTATAGCTCTTGAAAGATATTTCTTAACTTTCTAAGGTCTGACTGTTACAAAAACCATATTTTGCTTAGTCAATATAATTGCCATTTAACAGTGGTTATTGATTGCATTTGTTACCTGCCAGCTTTCAGGGAACAACTTTGGCTATTAACAACTGCAAGGCCAGAAATTTCTGGCCGGATATTTCTGTATTAGACCCTGGAGGCAGATCCTGACAGTCTAAAGCCACATTCTAATTTGTTTTCTTGGACCTGCTTGCTGATGGCTATGAACACCAATTCTGTGAAGCAAGCCAAACTAAACTGCAACAACTGAATCATAGAATCACTGAATGCCCTGTGTTTGAAGGGACCTTTAAGATCGTCTATTTTCAACCCCTCTGCCATGGACAAGAACATGTTCCAGTGGACCAGATTCCTCAGAACAGTTCCAAGGATGGGACATCCAGAGCTTCTCTGGACAACCCAATACACTGCCTCACCACCCTCACAAAATAGAATTTCTCCCTAATGTCTAATTTAAACCTACTCCGCCTTGTCCTGTCACTGAATGCTCTTGTGAAAAGTCCCTCTCTGTCTCATAGGCTCCCTTCAGGTACAGAAGGTCACAATTAGGTCACCTCAAAGCCTTCTCTCCCAGCTGAACAATCCTAACTCTCTCAGCCCTTCCTCATGGGAGAGGTTCTCCATCCATCTATTCACCTTGGTGGCCTCCTCTGGAGTCGCTCCAACAGGTCCCTGTCCCTCATGTGCTGGGGACCCCAGAGCTGATGTAGCCCTGCAGGTGGGGTCTCACCAGGGCAGAGCAGAGGGGCAGAATCCCCTCCCTGGCCCTGCTGGCCACTCTGCTTTGGATGCAGCTCAGAACACCTTTGGCTCTCTGGGCTGTGAGTGCCCATGGCTGGGTCATGCCCAGTCTCTCACCCACTGGCACTCCGAAATCCTTCTGGGCAGGGTTGCTCTGACCTGTTCATCCCCCAACCTGTGCTGGTACTGGGGGTTGCCCGATCCAGGGGCAGCACCTTGAACTTGGTCTTGTTAAACCTCAAGAGATTCCCACAAGCCCAATTCTTGATCCTGTCTAGCTCCCTCCATATGGCATCCTGTCCTTCAGGTGTGTCAACCGCTTGGTGAAACCACAAAGTAACTACATATCTGTGGCTAGGACAGTGCCTACACTACAAAATGTTGCCTGCATATGTTTACTTCAGTGCCAAAATAGCTGCAGACACATTTTCTTATTTAATCTCATTAAGTCACTGTGGAGAGGATGTAGTTATATCTTAAAAAAATAAACAAACCCACCAAATGCTTTTCTAATACATCCTATGTCTGTTGCAGCTTCATTGACACATGCTCTCATACAGCTATAAAGGCAGAAGGCCACCTGCATTGCCCAGTCCCATGGTATCCAGTTTTCAAACATCCTCTTAAGAATGGGAATCATTAGGGACTACATTGTACAGAAGGTATGATAGCTTATCTCATGTTGCATCAGATATTGTGAACAGAAGTGGTATTAGCCTTACAATGCTATTAACAGAGAGAGTACCCTCTGAACCACACAGGTGTGGAAAAGTCAGGATTAGGCACCATGGCAGAGACAGTATGTTCTTGCTTCATCTAAATGAAGGTGTATTCTAGACCTCAGCAGAGCACCCTTTCCCCACATGCCTCAGCAAAATTCCTGCTTGTTCAGAGCATGGTGTTAATGACAGCAAGGTTGTGGGTTCAATCCCTGCATGGACCATTCACTTAAGACCTGGATTTGATGACCCTTCCGGGTCTCTTCCAACTCAAAATGTTCTGTGAAATTCTGTTTAATTTCTGTTTTGACTAGCAAGTCTATATCTGACTAAGGACTTGTCCTTGTCAAGGACAAAAAGAGCTTTTTGTTCTTGAGGAAACAAGTCTGGCCAAATGACAATATTACAGTGAGATAGATTAATGTGATTGTGCCACCACCAGAATGTGTTGGAGCACCCTGCATCTCACTAGAAGGTGCACACCATTTTAAATGAGGTATATGGCTTTCCCTGGAAAGTTTTTATACAAACTCTCAGGTCATTTCAAAGAAAGTAATTTTAAAACAGCACTCAATTAACAAATTTTGATGTATCTGGTTTTGAAAAGATGTTACAATCATTTTGTTCTCCCCTCAAAGAAAAACAAGAAAGCAATAAGCTTTGAAATCTCCAGAGTAGCCAGAAAGTGAAACAGCATCCTCCAGAGAGGTCTTAATATATGCTTAATTTAATTAACTACCCTTCTACTCTCCTTTTGGTTCTCTCAACACTTTGCATTACAAATTTTATAAAATATACAAATACAAATGTTTGGAAAATATATCAAAAGCCTAAATTTTAGCAAATATAATATTAGTGAGATTTAAAGGTGTCAGAAACTGATTTTTTAGCACCTCAAGAGTCCATTGAAATATCAATGGAAGTCCATTTTCCCTCACTGAATAGGATTTTTAGAGAGTGTGAGTGTCCCTCAGAATTAAAAACAATAACGGTGAGTGTATAAGAGAACAAAAAGAAAGGATAAAAAATTATAATACATTTCTTCCTTTAAGACTGAGGTTCTTTGTTTCCAGATTGAATTGCTTGAATAGACTAGATAGTGCTATTATGTGCTATCCTTTTAGTTGCCAATGCAAAAAGGCTTTTGATAAGATAATAGAAAATTGAGGTTGTAATGACAACTAATGATGAGGATGCAGAGATAACAGAAATCAACCCAAATTAATACATTAAATCTTCAAGCTGAAGAATGATACATTAATATCCAATACCACATTTAAAGATGTTTTAAACTTCCCCTTCACAAAACAGCCAAAAGCAAGCTCTCCACTGAGTCACAGATTAAGCTCACTGAGGAATCTTCCTCGTATCATGACAACTGCACATTTACTTCATACATGACAGTTCTGTAAAGGCTTGTGTTATCCCATGGGGATGTAACCCAAAAGTATTCTTAATATATACATTACCTCCAAATCTATAATGTTTTGCAGTGAACAATATTATCCCTTATACCATGTTAATCATCCATCTTCTATATGAAAATAAAAACTTGTCAATATTTTTTTTACTTGCCTTATAGAGTTATATCGCAGGAATATAACTTACTTCATAACATTAAATAAAATGTTTATTAAACTTGTAAATTATGTATGATAGGAGATATTAGTCTCCTATCATCACTTGAAGAGAAAAAAATATTTCTAAAGGATCTATAGTACAGTACTTGGATAGTGGTGGTTTAGGGAATCTTGTAATTTAGAAATTATAGATGGGGTAAAAAGAGTCCAAGGGAAATAAGCTCTTGCTGACATGACTATTTACACAGAACTAAATTCAGAATTATGATGCCTAACAGACTCTCTTCCTCTGATCCATTTAGTATATACACACACATACATATACATATTTGTGTGTATATATGTTGATGTATACACATAATAAAGATTTTGTCTCCCAGTACACACAGAAAATATTCTTTAGGTATTTCATCACACAGTTTGGCTAAGTCCTAAGCTTCAGAACTAGTAAGTTGAAACGTATTCTTAGCATTTTCTTTTTTTTAGTCCAAAGATCCTCCTGAGCTGAATCACCAGACTTGAAAGCCCAAAGCTTTTTCCAATGCTATGGGCTTAGGACAGCACTGCTTCTCAAAGTCAGTGACACATTATATTTCCCTTAAGTTAATGCAGAAAAAAACATTTAAGAGTTACACAGTTCATCAGTCTTCACATTAGATTCTTAAAAGAAAAAAATATGCCATAGTAGAGTGGGTGCTGAAATTAACAGCAAAGTAAAACCATACAGTGTAGATTTTATCTGATTTGGGAGGTTTTGCTTGTTTGCTTGCTTGTGCTTGTTTTCGGGGTTTTTTTGAAAATGTGCTTCTCACAAGAAATTGTGCGACATAAAAGACACAATAAAGATTCTCTAACCAAGAAAATGTCATTACACAGAGAAACTACAAGTACCTCTTCCAAAGTTGTGTCAGAAATGCCATAGCCAGTCACATGTAGATGCTGAAGGCTTTGATCTAAAGCTTGGAAAAGACTTTTAAAAGAGGTCTTATCTGCCCTTTCTGGGATCACATAGGTCAGCTCAGTTCCACTGTTATCTTTCAAGAAGGCTTCTGGAATGTGGGTCTGTACCAGAGAAGTGACCTGAACAATGTGCTTAGGGTCCTGGATTTCAAACACAGACGGCTATGAAGAAAGAAAGATAATCATGCAGAAAAAAATAATATTACCACAAGTATTAGTCTTAAATTAGAATTCATGCAGGAAAAATTCCACTGATGAAACTGCATAACAGCTGGGATACAGAGACTACGTCCCAGGAATAAAGGACAGTGAGACAAGCCCATTTTCAGCTAAATACTGATACCATTTTCAAAGATGCCATTGTGTCTATCTAAATAGCAATAATGATACCATCCACCCAAAAGAACCAAGGAAGCCAACAAAAACATGTTCTGCTCATTCTCTAATAATCATATTACTAAACATATTACTTCCTGGCAGGGACATACATCTCCCTTAGAATGTACTTGGCAGGGACTCTCCAGGTCAGTACAGTACATTTTTAACTTACCTTTTTTATGAGCGTCAGACTGTGTCCCTGGCCATATGTCTCCCTCAGATAAGAGGGAGAGCCACAGCACCTCAGCTGGCCTCGCTGTAGGATGGCAATGCGATCACTGAGCACCTCGGCCTCGTCAAGATGGTGAGTGGTGAAGATCAGAGTGCAACCTGCATGACAAAGATTGGTACATGTCCACAAAACCTGGTTTCCAGAGAAACCCCTCACAAAGGTCCTTTATCCTTAGGGAAACATTTTTCAGGACTCTTTAAAATCTTAAATACAAAAACAAAATATGCTGTCAGAATTAGAAATTGAGTTACATTCAGTTCTAAACTTACTTTGTCCTGTTTTATCCATAGCAGAGAGTATTAAGGCTTTAGAACCTCCAGCTGTTTTAAAAGCTTAAGAAATTCCTTAAAATGACATAGCAGCAGTGTCTCTCAATGGATCACTCAACATGAGTTATTACAGCTAATTGAGTGCTCACTAGCTGAAGAATTTGCTTCCCACAATCAATTTTAGAATTAGTGTAGCAGACTGACGATGAATATATTTTAATTAGAAGTATATAAGTCTCTATGTACAGGTATATGCAAAATAGGAAATGGAAACCAGAAAGAAATTTTGGGAAGCTGAAGAAAGGGGAGAAGCTTCAGGACAGGACTTAGGACTAAACTCAGTCTTTAAGATTGGGCATCTTTCTGTGCAATAGCGGATAACTCTTGTAATATCATTTGATTTGCCTTAAAGTTACCAAGATTAACTTAATGTTTCCTCAGAAATTAATGTATTTCGTTTCTGATAATATTTTGACTACACTTTGACTATCCAGTTTAAATTTATTGGGAAAAAAAAATCCAGAAAAGAAAATAAGAAGCAAACAATGCGCATAAACTTTGTACCGGCTTTGTACTTCAGAAGAACGTCCCAGATACTACGGCGAGAACATGGATCTACTCCACTGGTGGGCTCGTCCAGAACAACTGTCTTTGAGTTTCCAATAAAGGAGATGGCAATTGACAACCTCCTTTTCATTCCCCCAGAAAGGGCTCCAACAGGTTTGTACTGATGCTGGGATAAATCCATGTCTTCCAGAGCTCTGAAATAGGAATACAGAAACAGGACCAATTTTGAAAATGCTTTTCTAGCCACTTTCTGCCCACTCAGAGAACAAGTACTGAAAATTTATTGTAAAAGGAAAGTGATAAAATCACTATCTCTGTCTGATGATATAGTTTGATATCAAAAACAAATAGGAAAAATAAAACCTCTACCTACAAAGCATAAATGCTTATCATCCTCAGATGCATAGATTTTAAATGCTATTTTAAAGGAAAATTTTAAATTAAAGATAATAAAATTAATACTAATTTTTCCAACAACTTCAGCTAACTGCAGATTATAGCCCCTCTAAATAATGATAGAGACTGCTAGTTTTGGGAAATAAACTGATTAAAGATCCCTGGTTAGAATAATACTATCGAATCAAATTTAATCTAATTCCTATGTTAAGGACTGGGAGATATCTTACACATGTTTTCAATTCAGCCCTTGCCCTTGCAAGATGCTGGTCTTGCATCTAAGCATGGTATGGAAACATGATTAATAAAGGCAACACTATAAGACCTTTAACTTGTTTTTCATCACACTGAGCATACAGTCACTGGCCTAAGAGCTTTCAGCTGCTATCAGCTTGGCAAGCAAGACATAGAAGGCTCAAGAGTCCTAAGCTAAACTCCTGAATCGTTTCAGTGAGTATGCAGTCTGTAAGCAATGCCATTTACCCTGAGAGAATTTCTCATTTTTAAGAAAAAGCATTTCAACAGCTGTTCTAGAGATATATCGTGAGAAAAATTATTCTTAATCTCTTTAGAAGCCTGCTTTTTTAGCTAATAAAAATATTTTGCTTCATTCTTTTGTTGCTTTTCTAATTTCCCTGAAGTCTTTTGAAGCATTTGTTGTCTTTAAAAATAATTTTTCTTAGTAGCAAGGCCTGCAGAGTTCTGAGTGTTCTCATGTGCCATTAGTATGACAGACTGCTGCTAGAATTACAACTCAGCAGTCTAAGTACATTAAGATACAGAATATTATTTTGCATCAATTTTAAACCATTTACTAAATTTGTTTTGTCTCTGTGGTTCTAGAGAATTCCTTCTGTTGTTTCTGGAGAGAACAGGGTGTCCACACCTGAGTTTGTTCAGATCCAAATTTAAAAGTAACAGGCTTTTATGATTGCTACCAAAAAGGAAAGCCACATTGCCACAAATGCCTCTTCATATGCCTGATTGTACACTTAAGGAAGAGCCCCCATCAACTTGACATTTTTTTCCATTGAAGCATGGAAATGTCTAGCCTTTCACAGAGTCTAGCGTGAATCAGAAGGTAAACACAAACTATCAACGTTTCCACACCGTTCGAAAAGCATCTTTTATTTCTAAAGTAGAACAAATGCAGTTTGCTATTAATGAACCAGATCTCAGCTTGTACAGTTTACTAGTTACTTTAATATACACTAGGAAAAATTAACATCTAGTCATATATTGAAGTATCAGCACAAAAACACTAGCAAATGTTTATCACCTGACAAGTGGCAAATCCTCAGAGTTTACGTCAGAGCTCTGACTTATTTTTGCTACTGTATTTTTCATTTTTAAACCTCATCATTTATTAAAAACATTTGAAGCTGGATTTGGCAAAGGAAAACGAGGTGGCTTATTTAAAAATATTGTAGCAATCACTGCCTTTACTTGGATTTCCTGGTTTTCTAACTTTCCTTCTGCTGCAAGTGAAGGACTACAGGATAAGAAATGTATAAAGTCATTTTGTTGATTTATTTAAAAACTTGGGATAAGCACAGCAGTTTTCTTTCTATCTGCTTCTCCGTCGAGGATAGAGGTAAGGCAGACAGCATGAGGTGGAACCCCTGCAACTTTTACAAGGCTAAGCACCTCCACTCCAGTGAAAACATCATTATTTGATGGTTGTATATACCAGGTTTTTAAAGAGTGACAGTTCCCTCAACAAATATATTCATGTAATAGTTGGAGTCTAGGAAATTTATTTTCAAGTCATGATTTCAGAACATGAAATGTAACAAAAAATCACAAAACCCTGCAGCTTCCATTGTTTTTCCCTCCTAAGTTTTGCATTTTCTCTTTTTTATTTGGGTGGCTTGCAGCAGTCACTAGCAATTTACTCGACAGATTTCAAGGAAAGGAAGGAAAACTCACCCACTGACTTGCTCATCCAGCTGTTCTTTTGTCCACCCGGGTGCCTTCACGGACCCATAAAGCAGGAGATGCTCTCGCACTGTCAGTGTGTTGAACAGGACGTCGTACTGGGGACAAACACCCAGCTCTGTCCTGATGGCAGCCAGCTCCGTCCGTATGTCCTTCCCATCAACAATAATGGTGCCAGAGCTCGGTGGATACAGACCAGTCAACAGGGATCTTATATTAGAAAAGAAAAAAGAAAAATCAGCAAGATAACATGCAATTAGCTCATCACTTAGATATCCTGACGCATCCTTAAAGTAACACCAATTCAATCAAGTATAGTTATAGAGACATCACTAATGTTTTGGGTTTGAATTTAGCTACTTTTTTCTTTTGGTAGCTTTTGGGGTTGGGGATTTTTTTGGTTGGTTTGTTGGTGTGCTTTTTGTTTCATTTTTTGAACATGATCTCAAGAGTTCTTAATTTCCATTCTTCCAGAGAAAAATATTTTTTTTTCCCCCCAACCAAATCAAACAGGTGGTTGTTTCCTTTTCCACATGGGTATTCTGTGAGGAGTATTTCCCAGTTAGGTCCCATCCTGTGTTGTTGGAGAGTTTTGTTCAGACATGGCCTATAGAAAAAGGCCATGATCATATACAGCTGGTTAAGAAGTAAAAGGCAGCTGTAAGTAGTAAGTTCTCAACCTTCTGATTGCAAGATAAACAATAAACACCATGTCCTTGGTTAAGTGATGAGAAAAACATGGTGGAAAACATGGAGTCCTTAAATGTAGTCAGCAGCACAACAAAAAACAAGTATTAGCCTCAACAAGAAACCACAGGTATTAGCAACAAAGGAGGGGTTGGCATGTAATCTGTAACCAATGATGAGTTTGGGTTTTGCAATATGTATGAGCCTAATTAACACTACTATAAAAGTATGTAAGCTGGATCAATAAATTGGAGACAAATTATCATCGCTAGGGTGTGCAAGTCTCCCTTCACTTTCCTCACTGTGCCACTGGCTTGATGAAAGCTGATTATATCTAACAGAAAAGTAGAAACATAAACTTCTTAGTTGAGACATTTTTTAAGGTCATTTCTCATTTTATTACTTTCATTTTTGGTCAACTGCCAAGAAAGAAATCCCCCACAACTTCTAGGGACAAAAACACCATAAAATTCCAAAAAAGAAAACTCCTTCAAGATGTGTTCAACTCCCCAACCAGACATGCCCAAGTCCTGCTTAAGGGACTTAGGATATCAAATCATGGTTTTAGCGGCACAGAGGACTTAGTTATTTACTCATTACATTCCTTTTGTCATAGGTATACAACCTTCACTTTCCATGTGCTTTGAGGAGTTTATCAAATATTTATTGGGGGCGGGGGGAAGCATAGCAAATAGTTCACAAAATTTTAAACTGAAGAAGCATAACAGAGAACAGAGTAATAGTGTCAAAAGTCAGGCTTACATAACTGTTGTCTTTCCAGCTCCATTAGGTCCCAGGAGTGCTGTTATCTGGCCCTTATGGAAAGTGAGGTTGAGATCTTTCACAGCAGCCTTCTGACCATCCATGCGCTCTTTGGTGAGGGACAGCAGCACAACACCAATGGTGGAGGCTCCTTCAGTGCAAGGGGCTTTCCAACCTTGAGGTGCAGGGTCTGTGTGGGGAAGAGCAGCAGAACAAGCAGGTTGCTGAATCTAACCATGTGTTTGTGCTTAAAAGGAATAACAAAATAACTTCCGCTACCATTTACCAAGGCCTAGAACCGATGTTCAAATTGACTGAACTGACACAAACTACACTGAAATGAAAGATACCATGCCAATTTATATTTGCTAAGAATTTGGCCCATTTGTTACGCCAAGTTATGTGCATGTCTATATATGTTTTGATAAAGTCATAAAATAGTTGCTATATTTTATTTTTAGTAAAAAAATGCTAATAATAACATTACTTGAATATTTTTTTATGCCCATAAACATTAGAATATTTTAACTGTGTAAGCTACTTCATATAGTCATCCAGTTTCAGGCACACAATATTGACATAACATTCACAGGCACAGGCAGTTAATCTTCTCAATTCCCCTCAGTCAACCAAGCAAAGCAGATCTCTGAAATGATTCAGAGCAGCAGCCTAAGTCCAAGCAGAAGTCAAGGTGCTCAAGGCAAACAGGTATCCAACAGTCTTCTTGCTGTGAGGTAATATCCTCAGGAAATTGAGATGCCATGTGACACCAATGAAGTTGCCTTCCTTTCCATGTCAGGTTTGCTCTACTTTCCAAACATGAGCAGAGTCTACCCGCATCCCCATTACATTATTCATGTTCAATATTTTATTGACTCATTACTAGTTAGAGATCTGGCAGTGAGATCTCTATTTATATTTATTTATTCTCTGGTTTATTTTATTTTTAAACAAAGGCAAGCCAGATTGGAATGTTAGTCCAAAGAAACAAATTTTTATGCCTGAGAATTATGAGAAGAGAGAATTATTCTATGCATATACATACACATAAGATATTTATGGTTTATGGTTATATTCTTTGAAATACTTTTATGTAAATAAGATGCAAACATTAGATGAATAGACAACTATCCTCTACATAAAAAGCTTGAATCATTAAAATATAACATTAAATTAAAAATCATAATTATTTCAATGATTGGCTTGTTTACACTGTGAATGAAGAAGTCGTTTTGCTGCTTGCACACTCAATTTTAAGCTTCTGGCAAAAATTTGTTCTAAACTTGCAGTCACTTGCTAGCAAGGTACTACCAGCAGTTGTGACACTACTGAGATCTCCTACCCATGCACCTCTCTTCTAGGAACCTTTCTGCTGTTCCCTAAATTTTTGTCCTTTAAATTAACAAAAAAAGCATTCAAGTGCAGAGGGGCCTCAGACAATGTAGCTCAGGAAAGACTCAAGCGGGAAAGCTCCAAGTTACTTCCAAGCACTAAACTGATTATGCTGGGACTTCTCCAAAGGGGATTTCCAGGTGGGAACACAGCACCCTGGTCACTGCCAGCCCTGCTGAGGTTGTAGTTCCAGCTGGTAGGACCTACACTCCCAGCTCTTCCTTCACGCACCTCTGATTTCCTAAATGTTCTCCATGCCCCTGGAACCAGCCCTTACCTGTGCTGTATGGAACAAGTGATGAAACTGCCTGGAAGCAAGTCACTTTGCTCTTCCTAGAAAATTCTTTGTGGCTGCGTTTATCCCATTGTCAGTACAATGGCACAAAATTCTTTTAAAGGACAGCAAGCTCCTGCAGTCAGTATTACCATTCAAGCACAATTTTCTATCAACCACATGATATGAGGAAATCACTTGAATAACTTGAGCCAGACACCACACTAAAACTGGTCAGGCAGAGAAGTTTCTGTCTTTGTTTTCTGCACATGATGTGCTGAACCCAGAAGGAAACACTGGAAATCTTCATTTTATGTAAGGACAAAACACAATTGTCTTAACAAAATGGAGTGGTTCCAAATTGCAGAAATTCAGGTAAAACTCATATAAATAATTTTTCCACAAGTGTTAAAAATGAACCTCGAGACACTTTTAAGTCTGCTCCAATCTTGGAGACACCGTATGTAAAAGTGCTGAGTTATTCAGCTTCTTCACCTATGCTGCAGACAACTTGATCATTTGTAAGATATTGTAACTCCCAAAAAAAGCACAACAACCCATCATGTTGTTCTAAGGCCCAAGATGGAATGCAGGTGAGTGTGACTTACTCCTTCATTTCCAAAACCTAAATTAAATGTGGGATTGTGCTCAAGGGGACTGGAGAGGGAGGAAAAGGTAAAAAAATCTGAATTAATTGTGAGCAAGTGAGCACACATAGAAGAGCAGTGAAATTATCTCGAGCTGAACAAAAATTAGTTACAATAACAGCTTTCTAGACAAATGGCTAAGAAGCAGAGACAGAAAGAACAATGATTATAGAAGAGGGAAATTAGAAACAGAAGGTAAAGAAATGAACAAAGTTAATTTTTCCATTGAAACAAGAAGCAAATTTTAAAAAAAGTTAATAAAGCCCGGCACGTTTGGGATTCATTGAGAGTATGAAAGGATTCAGTGGCTTCCAAAAGATCCAAACAATGCAAAGTGGCAATACACTGGGAGAGGATGAACTCAAGAGATACTTATTTTACATCTTTCAAAGAGTTTGCTTAAATATTTCTGTTCGATAGTTTTCACAGAATAAATCAATCATTACAGGGGGTAGCAAAATGAAACACTTACTATACAATATTCACAGTATATGCTACATAATGAAAGAGAGAAAGGGATAAGATCTAAACATATAATACTGGATCAAGCAATGATAAAAGCAGATTGACTATGACTAGTACACCACTCAGAAAAAAAAAAGCCATTGCTCAAATTCTATCAGTACAAACCTTTTTCTTGGAAGTTTTCATTGAAGAAAAACATATTAGAATTCAGATAATGTCTCTTGCTTCTCTCTGTACCACACAGGTTCTTCCAGTAGGAAACAGTAAAGGGAAAATACCACCGGTTCTTGAATCCAAATTTTCCTATGTTAGAATTATAATATAAACTGTTGAAAAATGTATAGTCATTTTGCATCTGTTTGTAGACTAAAATGTCCTGTTATTGCTTACAATGAGTTGGTTACACCATTTAATTAGCCCAAATACATTTCTTTGCTTAAAAATGTAAAGTGTACTTTTTTTAATAAAGTGTAAAAAAGTAATTTGGTCATAAAACCAGGTCCTTCCATAAAATAATCAAGCCTCAGTGATGTTTTAGCCCATCTCCAAATCAGCTTCAAAGTGTAACAGAATCAGAGACCTATCATAATCTTGCAACCCATAGGGAAGAAAATGCATCAAATAGCCTGCCAAGAGAAAGAGCCTTTTTTTAAATTATAAAAATAGTCCATTGCACCAGTTCTTCCATTAATATCTGCAACACTCAAACAAATCAGCCACCAAAAGAAACACTTATTAGGGCACATAAACAAAAAGGGCAAAACCGCAATCCTGTATACAAACTAATCTTTGGCAGTGCCTGATCTTTTCAGGCATTACTTACCCATCACACAATACACACTCTCTCTGTTTGGAGTCTCATTACATTGACACTGAAGGGCAAGTGTCAATTGAAGATAAAGATTTTTAATTTCAGTTGCATATTCCACCCACCCCTATCTTTCAAGGCAAAATTCAATTTTAATTTAATAAACAAAGAAATACAAAGTAGCCAGAAGAAAAAGCAACATATGCAAATCAGAGGAAAGGTAAATCATCAGAGGAAAGGTAAAACATACAGTGAGGCATGAGGCCATGCTTAAAAATACATCAACCAACTCCATAAGACTTATAAAACTTTGTTAATGAAAAAATTTAAATAACCACATCATTACTTTCTGAAAATATACTTGAAAATAAATTTGTTTTCTCTATACACTGGACCATGGACCGTTTGGGAACAAGATACAGTGACTGTGCTGTCTGAAGTTTTTTTGATCTGAAAACATGCTGTTATTCATGGGTTTCAGCCCAGGTACTGAGAGGAGATTCACCATTTTTCCAGGAAATTTTGCTTCTAGACTAACCTCTCTTACTGAGAAGATCCAATAAACTCCTAATTCTATCAAATATTTGTCATACCTATCTGCAAACAAAAGATATTTCATGTCTGGCTACAAATTCTAGTCCATGTGTTAGCATTAGTCAGTATTCATGTATTTAGGAAGATATTGTTTCCCAGTCCCTAACTAAAGACAGTTTTGCACAACAGAGCCATAACTCAGAAAAATACATATTTTTATTTTATCTGCATAAAACCAAGAAAGACAATGCCACAATAAGTGTTTCCTATGGTGACTGAATGCTTACATTGTGAAGACATTAATGGATGAATAATATTAAATAAATTCTTCAAAAACATGAAATAAGAACAAGCCCGTGGTCTTACCAGGAAAAATATTGCTGAAATACCAGCCACCAACAAAATATAAAATGGAGTCAAAGAACATCATCCAGCACATCCATCCAAAGGTCATGTATCCTCCTTGTGCCGTTGACTGGTGCACATTATCCCACTGAATTCCTGGTAGTAATAATAATGATTTTTTTTAAAGGTCAAAGCTAGATCAACACAGCATTAAAGATCACAAACGCATCAACATCACACACTTCTGGGCATTTAAGCACTGGCACAAGACAAACCATAGTTAATAACAGTAATCCTAATGAACAGAAAAATTTTCTATGCCTCTACAAGCCTGTGTTTGGAACAGCAGGTGCCACTGCTGCTGGGAAAATGTAGAGAAGATGTTGAAAGGGTTGTTTAGAAGCTTTAGCTGGCCCTTCATTTGGCAAAAGAAAAAGAACTACAACACTGACAAAATAAATCAGGCTTTAAGCCACTCTGCTAATAGAAAGAAAAGGATTACACAAAGTTTAATATAATTTCTATAATGCTAAATCTGAAGATTTAAATCTGTGAATTCTAACTAAGAAGCATAGTGTATATTTACTGCATTTAGAGGTAAACATGAATGAACTCACTGAATAATTGCTTCATAAGACTACTACATTGCAGAAGACGCTAAAGGAAAAAAGAAGGTGCAAACAGTAATGGTACACAAAGCTACCATTCTGCTAAATGGAAAACAAAAATAACAAAGTTGTAAATTTATTTTAAAAATTGCATTTTTTAAACTTTGTTTGCAGTACAGTGGATCATGATATTGCTTCTACAATTCTCTTTCCATAATTGTCAAGGAAAGTAGTTTCTCCCATTGCCCTTCCTTTAATAAAGATGAGTTATTTTGAAGAAGCATCTGGTGAGAAATTTAAGTAATATATTCTGCAACTGTCTCTTCCACTCTTACAAACTGTTGTACCATTATGCCAATTTTTCAATAGTTTGAAACATCCACTGTCATGAATATTGTTCTTGCCATAATAGTAAAAAAAAAGGATTGCATTCATTAATATACCTGAACTTAATCCAGCTTATGAATTTAGAGATTTTTTTCAGAACAGATTGAAAAACATTTCCAACTGTAGTTTTTGAAATAATAATTACAAAGCTTTTCGCTTAACCAAAGACCTTACCTATTTCTTGGCCCTCAAAATATGTAATGAAAAATATTCCTTGCCCAAAGGCAGTTGTAGACAGAAGACACTGCGATGCCAGAAAAAGAGTATGTGAGCATCAAATAAAAACACGCTCTTAACAAGTTCCATGAAATAAAATATATTGTGATACTAAAATCAAGCACAAGCTAAATAGACCTTTTTTTCCTCCACACAGGCTAATGGTTGCTATTTCATTTTATGTTTTAACCATACTTCCCCACAAACCTTAGTAGCATTTGCTCCACCTAACAGAGCTCCACTGAGCTAGTTATTAATACTGGAAAGTGTTATTTTATCTGACCAACTGACACTGAAAAAATGAGCATTTTTTAACAATGTATGAATTATTCCACCAGCCTAATTTAGTGAGTTATTTTGAAATAGTGAAGCCATAATGTATGAAATATGGTTTTCTTTATATGATGGTGATACTTGATGTCACATTCAGGGATGGGGTATTTTAGGACAGTACAAAGTCATAAAACTGGCTATGGAATACATAGAACAGGAAAAGACCTGAAAGAACCTACACCAAAGAAACACATATCTCAGATTATATGGTTGGACATGATCTATTCTCCAATTATATTAACGGAAAATGAATTAATAGGTTTTTTCCAAACAAATAATGACTTTGAGAAGTGAAATGTCATCAGCTGATCTTGAAAATTCATTAATGTTACAAATATTTTGAAGTCAAGACATTAAGAGAACTCATGAGTATGAGGAATGCAACTTCCTGATATTTTCTGTAGAATTACAAAATTGCCCTGGCACATTATTTTTCATTCCTTTCTGCCTTCTAAATATTTTCTCAGTTGGAGATTTATTAATGTGATTTATTTCCAATCATCACAAAAGCAAACAGAAACGTGGGAAAAAAGAAATACATTATGGTCTGAAGTTTTGAAACTATAGAAATTCACAGCATAGTTGGAGGAGAAAAATTAGAAAAGAAGAAATATTTACCATTATAATCTGGTTGGTGAAACTCAGCTGGTTCTGCAAGACCAACAAAACTATGTAGGGTAAGAAGCTGATCATGTAGACAAGGCTGGCACACAGAGCTGCTGTATCGGCGCTGCTGAAAAACGCTCCCAAGAGGTAGCTTAACATGATGACTGTAACTCCAAATTCCAGGAGAAAAAGGAAGATAAGGAAGCCATTGCTATAAGCAAAAATACCACTTGCTTTCAAAATGATGGCCAGAGCACAGCTGCTTACTGTGAGCACAATGATATTCTCCAAAAACCAAGCAAAGAAATGAATGGCTGGATACACACCCATTGTCTTCATATACTGCAAGACAACAGAGCAAAGAGAGCTGAAGTCAGGAAACAAACTTCCTTTACCTTTTCTTTTTTAAACAAAACATTTTGTCACTGAGACACTACCAGCTTCCCAAAGGATGTCATCTTTCCCTTAAATTCCTTGTTTCTTTGCCCTTGTGCTGTGCTCTCCCCTGGATCAGACATGTTATTGACCAGGGGAGGCTCTGAGATCATCACACATAAGCACAAGGAATCACCATGCTCAGTTAAACTCTCTTTTGCATAGGGTTTCAAAAACAGATGTCAGATTACTGATTCTTCCAGCTAGGATTTTGCCTTTTTATACTCTAAAAAGTACTGAGAATATCCACAGCAATATATATACAAATATGCCTGTTGCTCTTCTGAAAGAGGCATACAGTTTGTAACCTTTATGTATTACCTGGCAAATAAAAAATTAGCCAGGTATGAAGTACATTCCTCTTTTTCTAAAAATGTGCTTTTGGATACAAGCTAATAAAACTTTTGAAGCAGTTCTCATAAGACCTTCAAAATTAATATTAAGGTGATTTAATGTTTTGGAGCATTAAAAAAGTTTACCTTACAACAGAATGATTAGAGAAATTTGATAATTCCTTAATAATTCCCTAAATTAAAAATTATACTCAAGCAGTAATTGTGCTGATACAATGAAATCAGTGTAATGTTTTAAAAAGTGTATTTATCCCTATAGAAAATATATCACAAGGACCCTGTCCTTCCAAATGCTTAGCACCTGTGAAGACTAGCTGTTGATAGAAGCAAATAATTGCCTCCCTTTTTTGGCATGCAATTTCCCTTTTATTTGTAATAATTACACAGTTCACAACAAATCCTTAACTTATTTTAGGTAGTTTTATCATTGCTGACTACATAGAGCAAAATATGAAAAAGAATCCAAAACAAAAATCATTCTAATCGCAAGGCCTTCCCAAATAACACTTTCCAGCTTCAACTTTTGCTTGTTGCTCTTTGTCTCATGGACAATATTTGCATACTGATGCTCAAGTAATGTTTTGAAACTGAGTTGGCAGTTAGAACTAGAGCCTACTGCCCAGAGGAAACAAGTGAAAACAAAGCCATCTGGATCATGAGTACTTAAAAGTACCTCACAACTTTTGTATTTCAGTGCACCTAAATTAATAGGTTTTCTTTTCAGAGGCTAATTTGCCTCTTACCTCTTCAAGATGAATTTCTCTTTCATAAACCAGCTTGCGAACCATACCAGCAACTGAAACCATCCAGGTTAACATCATCATAAGTGGGAAAAAAAACCCTATGTTGTTCAAGAATCTATGAAAGAACAAATATGAAGAGTTGTCAGCCCACAAAGGTAAACTATTTTCTAGCAGAATGTAATAGGTTAATACTGGAACTGTTCTCAAAATAACATCTGACATGAACAATGAGATTTATTCCTAATCTGGTTAGAATTACTTTTTTTTTTAATGTACCAAGGTAAATGCATGTGCTGGTACAATATTATTGTACTAATTTTATACATTATACTATTTTATACGATACAGCTGATATAATTACTCTTTAGGGCTCCATTCAAAGCCAAACAAAATTCAGATTTGTGTCAATGGCAAAGTAATATATTTGGACATCGAGGAATAACATGACCCAGTCAATTTTCACTCCACTTTAACAAATTTGTTACCACTGCCTAATTTTAAAATGTAATAGTTGGGATGTTTTGATGATTTTACAGAGAATAAACCTACATTTTTGCTTCATCAACTTCATCCTTCAAGGGACCAATTAACAATTTGTGTACAGGACAACTAAGGATTTAAAAGGGATCTCTTACAATAATTTAAGTTAATTGCACACTATGTTGACACAGCCACTGTCCAGCAGACTACTCCACACTATGGCTGCAAGCATTTTGTAAGGGGTCATTTGCCAGACAAACATTGTTCAACATGTTATGTTAAACACAGCTCTTGGGCAATAATTGCTATGCTGTAATACTCTGGCATTGGATGTACTTGTTCAAGACTGTGCAGAGATATACATTCACCCACTGAAAAGTGGGAACCTAGTAGGATTCCAAGGTCTCTAGAACTAATCTAACAAGGATAATCATCAAATTTAAAAGCTGAAATTTTACTTACAGATCACTGGTGTGGCAAGGGTAAGGCATGGCTTGCACCTGAATTGCTGTCTCTGAGGTGTCTGTCCCAGTCTGTGCTGAAATAATTGCCCTTTCAATCATATCTTGAAGAGGAATAAAGACATGGTTGTATTTAAACCCATCAGCTGGCAACTTGTGGGGATGGGATTTCCATGTTGGATTTTTAATCAAATCTGTTCTCATGCTGTAGAGAACACTGGTTCTAATTGTATATGAAATGTGTCTTGGAAGGACATTGCTAGAATCTTGCTTCTTGTCCTCTGGCGTACTGAAGATGATACCTGACACAAGAAGAAAAGAAGCTTCATAACTAAGCTTATATAATTTATGCTATTTCCATAGCTAACTCATGGCTAATTACCATGTGATATAGGATGCATTAATCTGTCACGGCAGGCCTCCAAACTTTCTTGATTCCAAGCCCAAAAATGGCAGGTTTCAGAGACACATTTTTCGTTTTCATGAATATGAAATGTAAAAGATGATTCACATGATAAATGGGTTCGTAAAAATCATTTTTATCCAAGGTGATTTGTCTTTCTCTGAGCTGCATTTTTTTCTTTGCATCCACATTTAGCCTTTTTTGGAGGACTGATATCAGTTCCACAGCAGAAGCAGCAGCCATAAAATTTGTGCATCAAAACATCAACAGCCTTCATAAGCAGATGACAAAGTAAACAGCACCAACCCACTAAAATTTATTCTGATATTAATCTTCAAGTCAATTGCAGAAGTTCTAGTTTAGCACAGCAGAATTTGCATGTTTGTTTTCTCTAGCTCTGTATAAAGGAAAGGAAACCCCAACCAAACAGATGAAAGTTTAAAATGTAGGTGTAAAGATGAAGCCAAATACATAAAACTGCTTGGGTTCTCTTTTTGTGTTATCCAGACTTTTTAGGACTTCCTGACAAAGGTTGCCCTTTTCTTCCTTGGGAAAAGGAAGAGAGATCTTACTTACCAGCTGGTTCTCTGAAAGATAATAAAATACAGAATACTGTCACAGACATATTTTATGAAAAATCCTTTTGTTAGGATCTTTTCTCCTGAGAAGCTAAGAAGCTTCAACTTCTCCATGTTTTTCTGTTTTGGAATGTGATTTGGAGAATTGTTTACCCAGCATGT
>JAHXMQ010000807.1:60879644-60925022 GCA_020466415.1 Ammodramus savannarum pratensis
CTGCAAACCTGATCTCATTTTTCCATTTACAAAACAGCTGATTTTCTAAGACATTCCATGAAGATATGAAGGCTCTGAAGACCACAAAAAAAAAAAAGGAAAACTCAATTCCAGTTTAACATCTTTCTATGGAAATGAATGTATTCCTGCATCAGAGCATGTAACATTGATATGTTGGACACATTACGCTCCTTAGAACTCCGTCTTCTTGATCTCTAATAATGTGAGGAGATAACAAGCCAAAGTACTGAAAAATACACAAAATGTTTTGACTTAGAATATGACCCTTTCCAAGGTAAGTGGAAGAAAAATTAAACCATAATTTGATCATTCAGTTTTCTGAGGGCCAAGACTTATCTGTCCGTTTCTTTCCATAATGAGACAAACAGTTTGCCTTCTCCAAAGTACTCTGAACAATTTTTCTTGTCTCAAGGTATAGACTGTTTGTTTCATATTGATAGAGGGTGGAAATTGCCAGGGTACTGTGCAGATCACAAAACAAGCATGAGATTCCAGACTGAACAGTTTCCTTCTTAACAAGTGCTTTCTCATGTCTTCTGTTATACACTTACAGGTATAAGGGGGACAAAAACCACAAAAAACAGAGGGAAAATGTTATGGAACACTTTTTATAGACTTAAGAGGGCTTTTCTTTTGGAAATACTACATGCAATCTACAGCATTTTCTGCAAGACAAGAGGATATGTTAAGGGATAAGGATTCTTGCCTTTTAAAATCTATTGTAAAATTAATTGATTCTCAGCAATGAGCATATAATGCAGGAAAAAAAGCATAATCCCAATGAAGAAAATAATTCCTTAAGAATTTATTTACTCTGAATAAACAAGCAAATTTCTCTGAGGGGTTGGTTTAAGAGTAAATCTCAAAAAATCCCCTTACTTTCCTCCTTTTTGAAAAGTCAAGAATAGAAAAAATATATTTTGAAAGGAAGTAAACTAGATAACCTTGGCATCTTGTTACGTTTCCTCAGTATTTCACATTTTTTATCTTCTTTAAATATTTATGACCATTCTTTTAAACATTTTGATAGAAATAAGAGACTCCAAGGATTCATTTATTTCCCATTCTACAGTTAAAACAATAAAATTAGTCTTTCCAGCTTATATTACAGCATCCAAATGTGCTTTATGTTGACTGTATTATATGTGATTTAATGCATTCTTTGAAACTGTGTAACCTTTACCTACCTTATCAATAAACACGACAACAAATACGAAGTCTGAAATTTTCTGTAAAAATACATTTCACATAAGGTACTTACTAGCCAAAAGATTATTTTCCTGCATGAGTTCATGAGCCTTCTCCTCCAATTTCTGTATAGAGTCAAAAGGCTGGAAACGGTCCAGTAACACACAGGAAGAGATATTTACGACAAGCTGTGTCAACAGGTCAATCTGTTTACTTGCTGAGCTGTTAAGCATCTTGTTCGTCATAGTTTCTAGGATGAGGAAACAAATTGGACTTGCTTAGTTTTAATGATCAGAACAGAAAGGTGTGTTGTCACTTGCACATCCTATAAGAGTAAATCCTCATTGTACTTAAGAAAAAATAAACTATTTAAAAGACAGAAATTTTAGTGTGAACTTGTGGAAGTGTAGCTCATATTTCAGTGGCTTTTACAAGGCCTCAGCTACTCTTTCCTTCCATTTCAGAGGAATAAAAATGTAACAAATTCTAGCAAAGAGCCCACACCCTTGAACCATTTCTTATGTTTCCATAATTACTTCCACAAATACAAGGGAATTGCTGTACTTCAGATATCATAATACATATTAATCTCTCATTTAGCAACATAATATTCAGTTCTTTTCTCCTTGATACTGTGAATATTTCAAAAACCATGCTAAATAGAGCATAAGCATTTTCACAGGAGTCCTACATTCAAAAGAATCTGAAAAAAAGCCTAATAATCGCTTCATTTTTACTTTAACTATGGATCCAGGAGGAACAAATACCTCAATCAAAACCTGGTTTCTAAAAAACTCAACCTTTGGAGGAATTCAGATCTTCATTCATTGGTAGAAAATGTAGGGATAATGCTATATCTTTATGTTTCAGAGAATAATCAGAAAGATAGCATGAGCTAGAAACAGGCTATCTAGATTTAATGGAACAACTGAATTTCTCAGGTAATAAACAAGGCTATAAAACATTCAACACAATTTTCCATCTTAAATTTTTCAACACTCACTTGACGATATAATCTTTAAAAAAGGATAGGTGATGACCTCCTATGATAAGAGTGGTGACAGACAAATCCTGGATCACAGACATTACTCAGCATCAGCACAGGAAATATTACAATAGGAAGGCAGATAAGTGGAAAATGTATGAAGCAGTCTGAAGAAGAAGCATGGTTAACAGTGAAAAGGGTAAAGTGCACAAGGAGAAAAAGCAGAGGAACTGACAGTCTAGAATTCAAAAGATAGGCAAACAATGACAAGGTGAATTCATAGGTTGAGAGAAACCATAACAGAATAGAGATAAGAAATGTCTTATTTATGGCTATCCTTGAGGAGGACAAGAAAGGAAACACCCACGCTGCCCCCCCCCCCCCTTTTTTTTTTTTACAGCATTAGAAAGAAGAGAATATTCCTAACATTAAGCCTGAATGGCAGGGTTTTCATATTCATTTTTATATATGTATATGTATTTATACAGAACCCTATATGTATTATTTTGTATGAAGAGAAGCTGAGAGGGTTGGGGTTGCTCAACCTGGAGAATAGAAAGATCCAGACAGATCTCATAGCACCTTCCAGATCTTATTGTGGCCTGAAGAGGACCTACAATAAAGTTGGGGACAGACTTTTTACAGGGGCATATACTAGTAGGACAAGAGGGAATGGCTTTAAACTGTAAGAGAGTAGGTTTAGATTGGAACAGGTTGACCAGAGAAGCTGTGAATGCCCCAAGCCTGGAAATGTTCAAGGCAAGGCTGGATGGGGCTCTGATTAACCTGGTCTAGCAGAAGGTGGCACATGGCAGAGGGATGGGAACTACATCATCCTTATAGCTCCCTTAAAGGGACTATAAGGATGATATCTTCTTATCCTCAAGGTCCCCTCCTACTGAAAACATTCTATCATTGAGTGATCTATACACACACAAGACCTTAATTTGAAATCAATAATTAGCTAAGAAAAGCTTCTCTCATGAGTTAAATTGTTGAATATTTTAGCATAAGAAATAACATCTATATTGCTGTTGACTTGGAGCGTGGTATACATAAATATATCTGGAAAAAATATTGTCTTAATGAACTTCTGTACTCCATCATGGAAATAACACATATATGAAAAAATGCAATCTATATGAGTGCTTAAAAATCAAGATCTATAGAGTTGAACACCTTGTTTTTTCCCATTTATAAATGTAGCAATTATGAAAG
Source organism: Ammodramus savannarum pratensis (assembly GCA_020466415.1). NCBI lineage: Eukaryota > Metazoa > Chordata > Aves > Passeriformes > Passerellidae > Ammodramus > Ammodramus savannarum. The sequence goes on from JAHXMQ010000807.1 coordinate 60,883,057, forward strand.
AAAAACTCGGTAAATCTATGTTCACTATTGTCTTCATATTTCATTTAAAAAAATCAAGACAGGCATCTTCCGCTCAGCTTGTTTAACCTATCATTAAGTAACTGGGAGAAAATACAAATGGTTTATGTAAAACCATTGGGTAGAAGTGCTGTTTAAGTAAAAATAAAAAGTTGCTGGAAGAATAAATTTGATTAAATCAGGAATAAATAAATTTAGGTCAGAAATTTGAAGAAAGTTTCTAGGTATCAGAAGATTTGGGTGGTGACAGAGTTTTCAGTGATGGCACTACAGCTATTTGTTCCCTGCCTTATAGGTACCCACAAAACTATATCATTACAATGAGGGCAGCAGAGGGGTAGCACAAAGGAAAGCTGCTGGTTTTGGTCTTGTTTTTTACTGCCCTGGCTGTTATACACAGTGTCACATGTTGCCCTCTGTAAGGAGAGCCCTTGATAGTGAAAAAAGAAAATTCATATCTGGAAGAAATCACAGAAGAGGAACAAGAGAGAGACTCAGCAAGTACGAATTTAAAAGAGGAGCTTGCAGCACAATTGTCTCCCAATCTTTCCTGAGGGTTTGTAAGGACTGTGCCCACCAAGGAGCTCACAAGTGCTAGTGGGTCAGGGTTTATATAAGATCAGTAGGAAATTATTCCAAGTTGCTGGGCTGCAAAGCAAGCATAGAGAAAAACAATTGCCTTGCCCACATACAGCTAGCTTAGAAAGTAAAGGGATTAAAAAGAAAAACACAAGCTTTTTAGCCCTCAGCCTAAATATTTACCTTGCTCCACCTGAGTAAATATGACACAGTACTTCTTCTAAACAGTTTTAGAAATTGATAACCTTGCAAGGTCTTGCAATATGCTGATTTTATAGAGACATTGAAAGAGGTCTACATCTATCCACTCTCTCCATGACACTTTACAGCAGGAGTAGCACAGAAAAAACCATCAGTAAGTCTGTTAACATTTTTTATATCATTGTAGAGAAATAAGAAATGATACCAAGACAAGCACTTTGTATTTGAGGATAATTAAAAGTCATCTGTATGTGAGCATAGATGTGACAAAAGAAGGTATTTGCTTTAGTTAGAAGACAATCACAGAGATCAGGAGATTTTAGAAAGCTGGAGCTTTGGATGAAAATTAAAAATATTGTGAGTGGCAAAACCATTAACATGGATATATTCAAGACTTTAATCGGATGCAAGCAAGGTAATTACAGGACTGAACAGCTGATGCAATATAAGATTAATGAAAATTTTAAAAAACAAACATAAAAACAGGTTTACAGTTAAGTTAGACATGATTATGGTCCAATAAAATAAACAAAGAGTACACAAGCTAAGGTAAAAATAAGAATGCATATCATTTTTCAAGAAGTAAAACAACTAAATGAATCTATACAAAGAAGCATAATAAATGCAGAGGAGTGCTCTGGGGCTTTGGAGAGATCAGTTTCACAGAGGCATAAATGCTCTTGTGATCTATAGCCCCTATTGATTTTCAGTTTTTATATGATGCTAATTTTACCAACTGTAGTCCCTTAAAATAAGGAAATCCTAGTTTCACAAGCCACTCAAACCATACTTTGTCTTGACCATCCAAACTATTAACCATTTATTAGATATTATTAAATGTCCTTAGTTCTGTTAAAAAACTATAGCTTGAGAAACACAGGTACAGATTTCTTTTATGTTGTCTGCACCAGTGAAGATGGATCTGATAATTCCAGAGATCATGATATCTATTTAATGAATACTGTTTGTCCATAACCTGTCTCGTAGTTCTCAGTGTTAGGTCCACACAAACAAAATCCAGCTATTACTCAACAAATAGATTTAGATAGTTATGTTTCCAGCACTCCCTGAATCTTAAGAGACTTGTTCTTTCCTCCATCCTATATTTCCAACATTCTAATTCTGTGAGCTTGGTTTTTAGCTGTATTATGATCCATCTTCACCTCGAGTGCTGAGCTGTGCCCAACCCAGACTAGCCAGCCATTCACTGGTCAAGAAAATCATCTGAAGACAAAGAAGATTTGAATTTGAGTTCCTTGCCTAAGGAGGAGACAGAGCCCAGATTCTTTTCAGTTTGAATTCCAGATGCCATTTGCCATTTTTCTTACTGAAAGAGTGCACAGGAAGTCCCTGTCTTCAAAGAAAGCCTTCAAACCAAGGCCAATTTCTACTAAATCTCACAAGCTGTATGGTAAAGAAAAGCCACACCAGCTCGCACCAACTATGACTGCACCAGCTCAGGGTAGTAGTACAAGTTAAGACTGAGAGCACATTTCATTTACAAGCTCTCAGGAGCCTCCATGGATTTTGTCCATCCCCTGCCTAGAGGCAGACTCTGAAAACCAATAAAAGTGTATTTCAGGTGCATTTATTTATTTTAGCTGTAGGCTTAACTCTTTGACTGTAAAGCAAAATTAATGATTTACATTTCTGTAAAGTCAATTTTTTCAAAGCAACAAGGGTCACGAAGCTCCTCTGTGGGGGTACCTGAGAGGTCATCACTTCTCTCCTCCAGAAAGTGACTGGAACAGATTTCTGTTTGGCTCATAAATGATCCTAACGGGCACTGACCTGAAACCACACAGATCTGTCCTTTCTACCTCAATCCTCCTCTGGGAAGTACTCTGCTCCCTTTGTCTATGATGTCACACTCTCTGTTATTGCATTTTATCCTACTTTTGTCTCTTTCTGATTCTCAAAATCATGAACTTTTCTCAAGTGACACTGGAATCTTCTTCAGTACAGAGTTTTCCTTCTGGAACATGCTGGCAAGCATTTTAATGATTGTGCACCTACCTTGCTAAAACCTGGATATACTGAATTTTTTCAGTTATCAAATTCTTGTAAAACCATTAAGTAACATAAATTTACAGCATAATCCTTTCTCTTCTCCTAGTTAAATCCTCAAATATCCCAAATAAGTCAGAATAATAATTCCCCTTCTCCTCCATCAAGAACCATCTCCCTTGGGCTATCTATCTAACCCTGGAGGCTCTCTGTTTGCCTGCCAGGGGTCACTACCAAGGCAGAAAGGGAGCAGCTGTGCCCAGGGGGAGACTGCCAGGCAGATCAGTGAATCAGGGCCACTCCTTTCCCTCCACAGCTGCACAGAGCTGGCACAGGGCCTGGTCCTGCTCCGGGCTGCAGCTCCCGCCATGTCACAGCTGATTGTGGACCTGGGCCCGCACTGCTTCCCACAGGGTGCTGTTCTGCCCTCAGCATCATTCCCATCCCCAGGGCTGGGACTGACCCATGTCAGCTTCCTACTGACAGTGCAGCTCCCTGGTTATAGCCCTCTCTTGGGCTTTTCTGAGGCACAAGACAACCCACAAAACTGATTCTGAATAAACAGAAAATATAAATACAGAGCGGTTTTGATCAAACACACTGTATCCAATCTCATTTTCTATTTATTTCCTTCAAAATTTACTACAAAAATATACTTCTACCTAATGGAACTGTGGCTACTGTGGCCTTTTAAGTATGGATGATATGTTTGAGACTCTCCCATGACACTTTTCCACTTCTGACTTGTTACCAATATTGTTTCAATATTTGAAATTCAAATTATCCAGTCATGCAAAAGAAAAGAGACAATTACATTTGAGACTAACTCAAGAGGGTAAAGTCTCTTATTACTTTACTCAAGTATCACTGATGTAAGTAAAATATTCAATTTCAACTAAATGAAGTTCTAAGTTGAAGTCTAACAAGGCTAACCATTAATTGTACTTTCATATACGCACCATATGCTTTCATTTTTTTGAGGAGTTTTTCCATGTTGATATCCAAATTACTTTCTATGAAATGCTTTACAAAATTGTTTTGCAGTGCTTCCTGAAATGAAAAGTGATAGATGTTACCTCAGGCTTATCTTCTGTAAGAAAATACAAAATATATATTTGTGCTAATGCTTAATTCCATTACCAAGATTTCCTGCATGACACTGCAGAAGTCATTTAGCTTGTCCATGTCTTTCCCTCTTAACAGTTTAACATCACACATTTCAAATAAATGGCAGGGAGGCAGGGAAGAGATATAGGAGAGGTGACAGAGGAAGGCACAGATATGTACAATGGAAAAACTTCAGTAAGAAGAATGCTTTTCTTTTATAGTCCATATTTCCCTCATCAATTTTTTTTCAGCAGCTTCAAATCTTCCTGGCAAACATAAGCAATGAACAAACAAGTACCAACACCATTTTATTTCCCCTGTTTTTCATTGATACTGGAGCAATACTGGAGATAGTGAGGCAACATTGTTTTTAAGTATTTTCATGTCAGAGGTTTCTCAGCATCAGTTTCTACGTTCATAACATAAAGTGAATCTGCCTCTTTTTCAGCTCTTTTAAAGTCAGAAGTCACATATATGGGTGGTTTTGCATGTTTAGAAATACAGTCTAGATCAAAGTGCAAAAAGTTGGAAAATTGAAAGATCTCCCACAGTTCACCAACCTGCAGTCGTGAGACTGTGAGGACATTTCCACTGGTTTTGAAAACCTCAGACATTCTAAGCCATGTCTCAGAATAACTCTTCAAGCTTTCCACAAAACCAAAAGTGAAATTAGCCTAGGAAAAAAAAAAAAAATAAATGGAAACAAATGAAGTGAAAGATGTGCACAGTAAATTTTAAGAAACAGAAAAAAGTGGCATGCTTTAGATCTTGTGAAACTCCTTTCCATTCCATTTTGATAGTCAGCAGTAAGAATATCCATGTTTTATTTTTTTAACCTAAGAAATTAAACATATTTTTTTCTATACCAAGCAAATGAAACTTTTCCTGTGCTCTGTATGTTTCCCACCTGAAGTATCAACAAAGACTTCTTTATTTTATAGTGTCTCTTTCATAAAGAGTATCATGGGGGTGGTTGAGAAAGACAGAAAAAAATAAATAAAGTTGGGACATATTCAAAAGAAAGCCTCTCAGCTGTGGGTCTTTTATTCAAACTAGTTTGACTGAGTACATAATAAAACTGAAATTTGGAAGCACAGTTTGGACAATAAATATAACTTATAAATCAATCTCTTTCAAAATACTCTCACAGGGAAATACTTGAGTAAAGCAAAATACTTTCTGTCCCAGTCAAACACAGGGTACAATTTCTCTCCTAGTAAACAACCAGCAATTTTTTCCAGCCTATTTTAAACAGATCATAAGTATACTCAAGACTAGAAAATATTGCAGTATCTTTTTGTTTAAATTGGTGTTATCAGTCACAGAAGTGCATTTAAGAACAATCCAGCATAGTTGTTATGATAAAAATTGGAACATTTTCCAGCAAAGAGTGTCTGCAGTGAGTTGTAAACTCCAATTTGGGACCACGCTTTTTGCAATAATTCCTGTTGAAAGTATACAATTTCTACCATAGTATCTTAAGCGTCTTTTTCAAAATCTCACTCTTAGCACAACATGAGAAAACAATTTCTGGTGGCTCTTTCTTCTTCTTTGTAACACAGAACACTCTAAAGAGACCTTGCATGTAATTTTGTTTACTTGAAAAACATTATGCATTTAACTTTTATGAGAATCCCTATTTCACTTTAAAGTGTGATCATTCATAATGATTAAGGACAAAGTGATCCTGAATGTTAAACTAAATCCTGCTGTCAAGTAGACTAAATAAGTTCTTCTGATCAGAAGTAACACAGAAACCTCATTGATTGAAAGCCCCAGACCGGGCACGATGGTGACAAGATCAAGGAGACCAGGGAGGCTGCAAGGGTGGCAATCAGTCAGTCTGGGAGATCGCTTTCTCCCCAGGAGAGAGCAATTAGTGTTTACACCAGAACACAAGGAGATCAAACTTCCAGACACCACTAGAAACTAATATACCAAGCAGCTTGTAAGATCTGGGCTCAGTATCAGTAGAGCTTAATCCTTCTTAACTTGATTCTGTATAGCACAAAGGAATAATAATAATAATAATAATAATAATAATAATAATAATAATAATAATAATTTCACTTAAAAGTAGTTTTGCTTTTTCATTCATTCATTCATTGATGACTGTAGGCATTTGGGAAGTTCTTGTGTCAGAAGCCTTCCCCACACAGAACACTTTGGAGAATCTGTCTCTTATTGAAGCAGCAGTAAAAAATAAAGTCGTACAACTTAAAGTGAACAATAAGCAGTTTCCAGGAAAAGATAATGTCCAGCCATGAATTTCAAAAGTACTCAAGGATTAACTAGCTGAACTACTCACTGTAGTGTAACCTCCTGATTAAAATTCCCTTGTTATAAGGGAAGTGGAAGTGCAAAGTTATAAATAAAGATGCTACTAATGCAGACCAATAATTCTGAACTCTAAGAAAGTTTTAAGAATGGAGGTTTAGCATATTAATTGGCAAAATAATGTGGAAATATTTTAATGGAATATTTCAAATGTCATCGTAACATAGAATATAGAATATAAGTTCAAAAATATAAGTAATATTTATCATTTTTTACAACTCATTTTTTACAGAATTTCCATCTAGAAACATCAAGAACAGCTTTATTTTTAACTGACTAGAAATTTTAAATTAATTATACTGTGCTACAGAGCAATAACTGATATTCCCCAAATTAAGTTATTTAACTGCAAAGCATGACATGACTCAATCCTTTTTTCCAATTCAGAGCAGAAACTATAAAGCTACATAGTATCTGCTATATACAGTGGGGGTTTGGGCTTAGTTTTTTGCTATAATTTTAAAACACAATTCATAATACCACAAAGTTTTCAATTTAAAGAGAATATAGTTACCACCACATTTAAAGTTATTATGGTCTTTTTGTGTGCCACTTCCAAGCAGCAATTTCTTTTTTCCAAATTTCCATTCTTACAATAACTAATATTGCAGGTTAAAAGTTATATATTCAGAAGATGAATGCAAAATTTGCAGAGAAATCTAAAACAAGTCATAAACCCTTCTCTTACAGAAGTGCCTCTAAGCTAGGCATGAAGAAACATGTCATTGCCAATAACACCACTCAAGAAAGCAAATCAACCATAGCAGAACTGCAGAGACAGTAAAACTCTTGAATCCCATCATCAGCATCTGCACTTACAGCCCCTCAGTTATGACTGGTCACTCAACTACTGGTGTTAGAAACAATCAATGAGGATGAACTACTGATTACTCAAGTTTTTTCTTTTTAATTCAGTTCAATGACTCCCTGAGAACAGGCCTTTATTTTTCCCTGGGGCCATCCCTTCCCACAGGTCTTAATGCAGCCCCGTTACAGTCCCCATGATAAGAAAATGTTAAAAGCAAAATCTTCCCTTGAATATGTGCACCCTACACCTCGATTCAGCATGCTAACCTGCTCTTTTTAATCTTTATATACGTGCTTTAAAGGACTTTGAGCAAAAGTCTGCTTTTCACACTGAGTTTGAACCACTGTAACAAGTAGGATAAAAGTTAAGAGAAGCATTAAGTTTCAAGTTGGAAACAGGTAAGGGCTCAGGGGGCAGGTTGGATCTATTTTCCTGAAAGGCAATTATCCAATTGCTTCTGCCTACCCTGAAAGAAGTGGACCTTTAAAATGAATTGCAAAGACAAAATCAATACACAGAAATAGTGACATTTTTTGATACTCACCTTCTCCATCACCAGGTCAATCATGCTGATGTTTGAATTGTACAGTATCTTCCCATGTAATAAAGGCTTCAGGAAAGTCCACAGCAAAGCCCCATTAGGAGCCTGCAAAATCTCTTGATAAAGTTTCAAGCAAAAAGGAGCTGCAAAAACAAAGACAGATTCACATTTAAGATTGACATTTTTTTATTCAAATAAAAGCTCAAGTCTTATTTTGGAGTCTACAACAGCACCATGCCAAAAAACTGTTATGAGTATTTTGGTAACAACACCATGCAACTGCCACTAGGTAATCATTAGAGGTTCCTATAGAAATTGTTCAAACAAAGTCTATGATAGCGTTGAGGATGCAGAACTCTAAACACTGAATAGGAAAAAAATCAGAATCTAAAGAGTTCCTTACATTTCTGAAAAGCAGTCTGTAAATCCCATCTGTCCTAAGTGTTACATTAGTGCATTTCAGAGTAGAAGGACATATGCAAAACCTCTGCCCATGCAAGTGAATTCAGAGGAGAAAGTCACCTTAAAAGAGAAAAAAATATTCCTTCCACACCCTCCATTGCTCTGCAGCTTTAGATTCCTACATAAGAAAGAACTAGGAATGTCCAAAATCCTTCAGAAATACAGACTTTCCTTTTTGTATAATCTTACAAGAACCTTGCAAAAAGACAGGCAAAAAATTATCATGACATTCAACTTCTTGATTTGAAAAATCTAATCAATTTTCTTTTCCATTCCTTCATAAAAAAACATATTCCTACATCACATGGGGCTACTAATGCATTAGGGCGTATATCCTTCAGAACTAGGATCTAAGGAGTAGTTTCCATCCATCCCACTGCATTTGTACTCACATGAAGGCAATGAGTTCCTATAAGAAACGTTTAGATTTTTATGCCCAACTCATGTGTTTGGGGGTTTTATTATTTATTACAAGTGTTTTCAAAATATCCTGTTTCTCGTGCTCTGAAGAAACATTAAATAATATCAATGAACTCCTCGAGGAAGACAAATCTTTCTACATGATGAAAACTAGGCCAAAACCATTTAAACTCCTGACAAAATTTAAAGAAAGAAGTGTCAGAAATGGTTCATCAAGAAACAGTTCTTTGCCCAAATTTTTACTTTCTTAAATGAAGCAAACATTAGCAAACACGATCCTTGCTAAACAATAGCAAAGACTTAAGAGCCTAGAAGTCAGCCAGACATAAATGTCAATAGACTAAGGACACAGAAGACTTGCTAAACTGGGTTTGCTGTGATCTTCAGAAAGTCATTAGGAAGTGTTTGGTATATGCAAAATACATATAAGTTAATCACTGTGAAGCAGTATGAAACAAGTTTCTATGGCTTCAACTTTTTTTTTTAATTTTCATTTTCCATTGCCCCATTTACAAATTAGTAAAATATGGGCAAGAGTATTAATTCACTTATGGAAAAGCTGGAACTAACTGATGCCTTAAATATTGCAGAGTCCCACGGTAAAAAGCACAGAAGAGTTGTGACAACTTGAAAAAAAAAATCAAAAAAGAGTGCTTCTGGCCTAAACAGCTTTTGAAGTGACCAAGTTCCAAACAATCTGTCTAATCAGCCATCCAGCTGACTTCATTCTTCCAACAGGAAAGAAAAGCAGAGCTGCCTGCTTACCACTACATGCCACACATGTAAGTGAAAAGGCCAAAGCAGAGCTCTGGCTCCCTCCCAAGGGTCCAGCCAAGCCAGGAGCAATTTCTGCCTGAAGAAACCAATAGATGACAGAGGCTTCCCTAGTGACACTCTATCACTGTATTCTTCTCTTGCACAGGGCCACCTGAGGCACTAACAAGGTTATTAACAATATTAAAATTAATCAGGGTAAGTCAAATGTGTATTGAGGAAAGGGAGCAAAGGTGAAACTATATGAGAGCTAAGGGATTTTTCTGAGCACTTGACAAACAGAATAGGAATATCAACCATTAAAAAACTCATTCTGTCCAGAAGGTTTGTATATTTTACTGCTCAATAATACCACAGCTCTGTGTGCACTGAAGAAAGGTAAGCAGCAATAAATTCTCAATCCTGTATCTCAAAGATATGTTTTTAATACCAAGTGCTTTAAAAATGTTAACAAAAATGTTTCAAAGACAGGAACACTCTTATTTACTATTTGCAAAGACAGAAAAAACAGAATCTCTTCTGTCTCACCCACAATTATCTCATAGCCACTTAACTTTTATTGATCTTTGTGCTCAAGATGACAGTGTCAACTGAGATGTCAGTGAGCATATATACATTTCCATTTAAGTGGAAAAAACTACTCTTACTCTGAATTCATACTGCAACTTGTCAGATTTTTTTTCTTACTTGAGTCTTCAGGAATGCCATATTTTGCCATATTTTCCTCCAAAAGTCCCATGATTCTGGGCATGTCTATGAACAGGTTTGCATTGCTGAAAAATGAAGATTCTTCTTTACATACTGTCTTGATTACAGAATCCAGGGATCCAACAGCTGAACTTCTGAACTGCCCACCCTGCAAAAACTAGAACAAATGAACAAAAAACATAGATGAATCAAAGTTGCTTTAAGTAGCTTCAAGGAGTATCCCTGGTGTTCTGTCAATATTGACGTCTAAGGAGATTGACAAAATTAGGCTGTTGAAAGAGCCTGTTAGGATGAGGTCCTGCTGTGTTCATTTCTATTCTTCTGATCACTATTATTGTGGGGAAAGGTAATGTAGTTTTAATTGTCAGGATACTCAATGAAAGACAGCAGCATAATGTACCACACTGAAACTAGAAAAATACTGTGAAACAGTTAGGCAGAAAAGGACTGAAAACATCAAGACAACTAGACAACAGATATCCTGATTCCAATGCCAGTTTTCACAAAATGTGCTCCTCTGGTAGATTATTCCTGTGTCACAAAGGCAGCAGAAACAACCAAAGCCATTTTGCTATGAACATTTACAGTGAAGACAGTTGCTAATAAGAAAAAAAAAATATTCAGATGCACTAAAAGTCTATTTTTCAAGTACATCTTTTAACTTGTTAGATGTGCTTAGAGTTTTTGCACATCTTGAGTCATACCAGCATTTATTATTGCCATTTGTTCATGACTAGCATACATCTAATGAGGAGAGAGAGCAATCTGACTGCTTTTATGGCTTAAGCACCATCATTCACCACATTCAAAAAGGAAGAAGAACAACAATAGTCTCATCCTCTGTGCAGCTCCACTTTTCAAATAATGGGCTTGGATTGTAAGTGATATCACATGGAAGTCTGTACAGGTGCACAGCTCTAAGAGGACACAACTGCAAGGCATCTTGCTGCTGTGGTGCAAACGAAGAGTGCACTGGCTCGCCTGATACTCATTACTGCAGCAGATGCTTGTCAAGAAAGGCATAACTAGACTATCAGACATCATTTCAAGACTCCACAACTGGCAAGTAGAAAAAACACTGTGATATATCAAACACAGACATTCAGCACAAGAAAAAATTAGCATTCTATTGCTGGAATTTTTTTAAACAGAAGAGTCAATTTTCAAAGTAATACAGCACTTTACATAAAGACATAATCACAGACAGTTTGGAAAATGCGCTGTTAGAAACAGTTTATCCTGATCAATGCATTTATTGAAGTGCCAGGTGCTTCTTTAGTAATCCTGGAGGAATATTAGTAAGTGTCTTTTAAAACTCAGCTGCTCCCAAAATCTTACTTTTAGCATACAGTTTCAGCACAGAGAAAAGTAAATAAGTAATACCCATATTTCATAATAAAATCATCCACAGCCCTTGAATGAATCGGCTGGCATGGACTTCACTAGAGAAATAAACTTTATTTATGCACAATACTGTATAAAATTGGTTATGAATCTCTATTAGTGACTATTTGCACTAGAGGGATAAATGAGGCTTATTTCAGTCAAAGAGCACAAACGTGCTAATTAATTCCAGTTCCAATCAAAATAATTTGAAATTGAAATAATGAATATTTATGCGGTAAGCTGCCACTAACAGGCTGAATCTACTTACTGTCTTTCAACTAAATATCCACTGACTCAAAAAAATATGTTTCTTAAAATTTGGCTTTGATAAAGTATGAGGAATATATAATATGGCTCTCACCAAAAAAAAAAAAAAAAAAGAAAAAAAAAGGGTGATCTTTGATCTAGTTTAAAGTGTATAAAGCAGGGCTGTAATCAAGACTGATAAATCCAAACAACCAGCCTCTCCTACAAAGTAATCAGTTAAGCAAGCCACAGTAGCAAAGTCATGGAAGAGGAAAGCTGGTATGGAAGATTAAAAGGTTATCTGGAACTGGATTTTCAAATAGAGACAAAAACCTCATAGCACAGGAGCATCTGACCTAACAGAACAGCTGTATGCCAAAAATTGTTATTAATATAAACAAATTCACATGGAATAGAAATACCAGTTATTCATAAAAAGAGACTTCAAAGTCATACTGGGCTACAGCTTGCACTTAAATCTAAAATACATTCTGAATCATTACATTAGAGAGAAAGAAAGAGAGAGAAAAAATAATGCAATTTTCCTGGAAATCTACAAGGATCTTAAAGATAATTCAAAATTTGACGGAACCATAGGGCTAAAGGTAATAAATTCAGACAAATAGATAATCCTAACTCTTGGGAAAAAAACATAAACAGAGCAAAGTCTTTTTCATCCTGAAATTGACAGAATCAAGGGAATAATAGCAAAATCACTGATTTGATTAAACAGTTTTCAGAAGCCTATCAAATTTAGATGGCACAATTTGAAAAGTAGAAAAATCATGTATACTCAAGAATGAGAAGTATAATGATCCAGGAAATAATAGATATCTGGTTCTGATATATATTAGACCAAGATATACAGTGAAATTTAAGGGGAGAACATTAAAGAGAAAAAATATTTGAGAAATAAAATTTAATGCATTCTCAAGTTATCATGCCTGACCAACCCAACATATTTACATGGAAGGGTAGTTTCTTTCTCCACAAAATGTTACAAGCTGACTCCATTTAGATGAACTCTAGCAACCAATTAATGCTCATGCTCCAGAAAATATTAATCATCAATTAATCCAACTGTTGATTAATAATGTTGGAAAAAAATGGCATTCAGACAACATTGCAGGGAGCCTGTTAACAGGAAAGAAAGCACAGGATTACAAAGAAGTTGTTAGTGTTTTTCTGTGACCCCTGAAAGAAGCAAATTGTCTAAATTTGCCTATCATTTAATATTGGAAGGCATTACAGGACAAAAGGAAATGAGAACCCAATATGGCAAAAAAACAAATGCTTAATTCAAAGTAAGTTGAATAGAAAGATAACCAGTGCAAAATCTTATTTATCAACTGAAATTATGAGATGTTGCTATAAAATGGAGGTCACCTCAGTATATCACTCATCCCTAATCATCTAAGAGATAAAACTGTGTGCAGCTTATGAGAAAGTTGAATGCAAGTTTTGGAAAGTCATTTTAGTAGGTACAAACAAGAATGAGCAGTATCAGTTGTAATACCCCTCAAACAATGCACACATTTCTTCTTCCAGACATTCAGGATTAGCCTTAAACCAGCACGCAAAAATAATGCTAGGCTGTCTTAAGCAACTGAGAGCCTGATAGAAAAAGCTAAAGCAAAAAACAAATGCTAAAATAGGTCACTTCAATCTATCAAAACAGAAAAGGACTGCAATTGGCCTTCCACATATATATGGACAAGCCAGAGAAATTAAAAATGCCCCAGAACATTTTTGATGCAAGAATAAACATAGTAGCCACAAATAAACCTAAGTAAGAATTTTGTTCATTTAAAACCCCAACAGGTTGTTCTACAATGATAGGTTCAACAGAGAATTTGTTCAAGTTAGTGGAAGGATTACAGGGTGAGGCCACCTCTCACAATTAACAGCATTTAGCAACTCAGGAAGTCCCCTGCAGCTTATCTGTTGATGAGTGACAAGCATCCAAAAAAATTAGGTATGAAAATATAAGTGAATGATTTCAAGCAGCAAAACACAAGCACAAATCATTATTGAAACCAGCAGTGGTTTTCTTCAGAGTTATCCATTCACTCAGTGTTTTTAACAGTAGAATCTGGCACCATATTCCAGTTAATGCTGATAGGTTTTATATCATCTTTTATTAAAATACATGTACCTTTTCAATTCAACTTCACATTTTACACATGTATTATTTCTTCCTTTCCAGTTTTTCTTTCAGACAGAAATCCATGTTGATGAGTATGCATAAGTGACAATTACTTTATTATCTCTTTCATTATAGAAGTATTTTTTTAATTAACTTCAATGTCTTTCTGACAAAGGTCCACATATTTTACCCCAAAAACATTTACATTCTTTATCTGATAAGCTTTCAATGTCACTGAACTACTTTGCTCTTGGTAATCATGAAAACAAAAATCCATAAGGATGGGCTCTTTTGGAAACTGAAGAAAACATTTAAGGAGGGAAGTGTGTAAGCAATATACGAACTTCAGAGAAGCACTTATTCAACAGTACAGGTTTGACCACCATAGAAAAGTAGCAAAAAATAATCAATAATTAAAACTTACTGGAAAGTATAAAAAAAATCAATTTAAACAAAAAAAAGGAAACTTATACTTTTACTAGCCTTCAAAATTTAAAAAAAAAGTTATGGAGACAGAAGAGCCCTTGAAATCAAAAATGTAATTTATTAATAAGATAAATAGGCACTGATTATTTTAATCTTCCACAAATTATTAGGTGACCAATAAGCCCCAGCAATTTCACAAGAAAAAGGGATTTAGAAAAACATTAGAAAATAAAGATTGTGTGGAAAAAAAAGTAATCAAAAAAGGTTAGAAGTAAAAAAAAGAACAAAAATTCCACGGTTAAATCTATGGTAAGTTATGGGATAATAGAGGTGGCCATCAAGCAAAGCTTAAAACTGTGAGCAGATGGCCCTCTGCTGTTCCATTTGTTCCTTTGCAAACTTCTTTTGAGCAGCACCTTTTGAGAGGTTCTTCTATCAAATAAGGAACTTTGGGGTTTTAGTCCATAAGGAATATTTCATTTACTGGAAGGAAAGTCTGACACAAATGGAGTTAGTTTAGGAAAAGCAGAAAAAAAGGCAAATGTCTGGTGAAAGTTACCATTAATTGCAGCAGCCAAAGAGCTACCCCAAAAAGAGAGGCTCAAAACTGATAGATGCACCAGAACAGCATTTTTCAACATGTCTCTATCACACAAAATAGAAGATCTTGAAAGATGTATCACTAAGAAAAATAGTACTTAGAGCAGTGTTTACTCTGTACTCTAGCAATAAACCAGATTGCATCATCTATCACTGTGGGGTGTCTCAGAGGTTTGCAATTTTAAACCAGATTCAGTCCTCAGGTTTCCACAAAGGACAAAAAACCCAAAAAGTAATGCCATGAGAGTCAGTAGGTCTTCCTATGGAGAAGGTAATGTAGTTTTAATTGTAATTAATTGCTTAGAGATAGAAATCTTTCTGAGTATTCATTTAACATTAGATCCACCACTGTGCTAGCTGTACAATGGCCCTTAAAGGCAGAGGCAAAAGAAATACCCTCACTCACACCTCATGCCACTTTTTTATAACGTCAAGCAGAATTATCACACAAACCCCTCAGGTGACACAAACAGAAACACAAGGCAGATAGAAGAGCTGCATAGGCTGTCTTGAACTCACATTCCTTAAAAAAGCAAAGATATTTCTTGTTAAAAAAGTAACGATCTGCTCTTAAAAAAACAAACAAAAACACACTATCAGCAGAAAACACCTGGCTAGCTATCTCCAAACCACAGATAGATAATGTTAGTCAGTTGACAAACACTGAGGCAACTTAGACTAGAATCTTATAAATTAACAAAAAAAGAGATGACAGAAACAACATAACACTAGTTTTAGAATTACCAGACTGCTTGCAAGAGACCAAATGAATCTTTCTAGGGTTTATGGACTCTTCTTAGCATTCCCTACTTTCTAGGAAATAATTTCTATTAGTGTGCCTCCTTACTAAGCACATATCCTTACCTACTCACTTCACAAGGAGAATTATTTTTGCATATTGAAATCCTACACATACCTGCTGCAATGCAGAGATGTCAAGCACACCAATATTTTGAATTCCTTGGAGGAACACTGGAAGCTTTTCCATGACATGTTGGACTTTATTGAGAAGTGAACTGATACTAGAAACCACATCCAGTAGCAGATTCAATACATTGCCTACCTCAGGTGGTATCTGGACCTTGGAAAAGGAGGAAAAAATAACACAACAGGAAATTCCAGTTAGAAACAAATGTTAACCTTTTAATGAAGCATGCAAAATTATTCAGTCTTTTTCCAAAACTGATAATACAATGTTCCTACAAACCATGTTTAACAAAACTCCTTTTGATATAACTCCCCGGTTGCTCTCAGATTAAGCTGAAGAGATATTCTCTGTAATTTACTGTTAGATCTGGCTTATGACAAAACAGAAATTAATATTCAGAAAACATGTTTACAACTGCCAAGCTGAAGAGAGCTTTCCAACCCAAGATGCTAATGGGACCTGCAACATTCTATCCTTTTAGAATTCAGTGAAAATAGAAACTTTTCCTTCACTACTTTAAAAATGTTCAATGCAATAATTTCATACTTTAAAAATAATTTGTAACTTAAATTAAATTTAGAAACCACTTTTATTGCTTAATATGACCCCTAAAGTAACTAACTTTCCTGCCACACTCTTCCTGTCTTTGAATTTTTCATGCCGAAAATAATTGTGTGCATTTTATTACCTACTTGACCTAAGTTCAATTGGCTGTTTGCTATTTCCACCATGCAAAATTGTCATTATGGATTTTCTCTCTGTTCCCTTTGCTTTTGGGGATTAGTTAGATGATATGATAATACAAATTGATTCATTGTTACCTGTCTATGCAAAATAATAAAACTAACATAATCTCATTATATAGTTTCAGCACTCCCTCTGATTATCTATTTTATCCACCTTTGTCTTCCTACTATAATGTCTGTACTTGATTTTCTCCTCAGCCTTACACAGTTAAGAGAAAAAATTGAAAGACACCCATTAAAAAAATCTTGTTTTGCTAAAAAATAGTGAACTTCCATTATAATTTAGGATGAGCTGACAACATTTTTTATTCCTTGCTAGAATTTGATTAGGTTTCTGTAGATCTCAGTAGAAACACTCATCAGAATAAGCTCTGGCTTATTTTATTCTATTTTTTTCCCTAGGTTTGCAGATAATTCAGGAAGTAAAGTCTTTTCTTTCCCCTCAGGCATCTTTACCTACAGTGGGAAATTGTCTTATTTTTAAAATTCTTTACCTAATCTGCTTAACTGAGCATGCAGCAGCCAGAATAAAACATGAAACATCCAGAATACAATCAGAGTCCTATGGCTTTAAAACAAGCATTCTTCCTCACAATGTTATAAGGATATTTCAGCTATTCATGCTCACATTTTATGTTCTGTCGATTACCCCCAAAAGAACTGAACTAAATGTCTTCTAACTATCCATTCAATAATTCTGCTCTTACAGATAAAACCATTATCTCACTGAATATCCACACTAGACTCCAGATTATCTATAGTTATACAGATAACACAGTTGTGCTGTAGACATCCCCATCCACAGTGCTATGAATTCTTCCTAGAAAATGGTTTTGTCATTCTTGTGATGTGAGCATCTATGCTGGTTTTAGTTCAAATATTACAGATCAGTCTTCCACTCTTACAAATAATCAAGTGACTAATTGCATGAACTGCAAAGTCTGCTAAAGACTATTAAAAATATGTCTTTGACCTCCTGTGTTTTCTGCAAAGCTTTTGTAATTAACTCCTCAGTGATAATTTTCCTGAGGAAGCATCTATCAGATCCATTTTTCAACTGTTCTATTTGGGGAGCACAACAAAGACAAAAAATGCTGTATGTCTTCTGTTTGCTTTCATGGAGAAAAAACATCTGAAGAAAAAACATAACTATTAATCTATCTACCTGTATGTTTCATATTACCTTCCAATAAAACATCTTACCTTGTAAATGATGTGACGGACATTCAAATTTTGTATAATCAATACAAACATGGTATAAAAGTCCAGTGCTGGTAAAGAGCATAATTCTTCCACTACCAGGGAAGTTTTACTGTTTTCAGGGAGCTTTAGCAGCAGGCTAAGTACTTCTTCATCACATCTTCCACTTAAAGCTACCACAAAGGCACTGTAAAGAACCTATCACAATATATGTACATTAAAAATTTTTCTCTCTGAAATGCATCACCTTTTTTTATAGTCAATAAGGTGAAAATTTGTGTTACAGTAACATGATAATTTGCAGGTACCAACAGACCTGAAATAATAAACCATACAGCTTTATATCAGATTGCTATGTTCCTACTTTATACTCCTTGTACATATAAAAAGATGAAGTATATTTCTTATAAGGATTTGCTTTCCTTTTTCACAGGTCAATCATTCATTCCTGAGCATTCATACCATAAGCAGGCATATTTACAATGCTGAGTATACTCCTTCTAGCAGATATACACCTCTGCTGCAGAAACACCTGAAGATCAAAATCTAGGTGTGTGAATCACTAACGTGAAACAATATGGTCCTTCCTTCTTTCAAAGGACACGCAAATTTAACACTTGGGGATGTCTATATGGCATAAGGTCTGCTCTGAGCCAGCTCACATTTCTCAGTTAAACACTGCTTTAAAGTATTATTTAATAGCAGATAAAGGGACAAATGCCTAAGCAGACCCTGGGTGAGGCTATAATAAAACATTCTTGGATAATGGTTTGAAGTGCTTGAAGCCCAGATATCTCAGGAAGTCTTAGCTACCCATTCTCAACAAGTCCAGAAAAATTACAAGTTTTGTAGGAGCCTGTAGGACCCAAAGAAAAGGGCTCCATTGTACTGCTTAGGACAAAATCCACCTCTACCACCTCCACTGAATGCATCTCTTGCTGCTAAGAGTACCCAGTCAGGGAGAGGATCTGCAAGACAGTCAGGATATGAAATTTAACTCTTTAATTCCTATCAACAATTTATTTTTCAACTTAATAATTTTTTTTTTTTTCATTTTCATTCTGGAACAGAATTTTTCCTTTGTGATTCTACAAGGTTTTCTATGTATTTAAAGATTCACTTTTTTGTGTGTGCATTCAAGGAACAGAATACCAACATAATTCTGTGGGCAGTGTAAGATGATTTGGACTTCTTGCGGGGGAGGAAATTTGACTGTGATGCAATTGGAAATTAATTTCAAATGTTCCTCACATGTATATCACCATTTCAGTGCAGTTTTAACATATTCTATGTCTTATCCCCTAGGTTAAGTTCCTCTAAATTTCCTTGCAGCTTTCTGAGTACCAGAGCTAATCCAAACTCCTACACTCAGTAAATGAACACTTATAGTCTTCAGGTTACAGGTTTTAAGTGACTTCAAATAATTTCATCAATTGGCAATGAGCATGGCCAGCACAAAACATCGTGGCAGAAATCATGGATAAATACAATAAGCAAAAAAAATTCCCAGGGTTACTCTTACTGTTCCAGAGGAAAGCACAGTAGTAGTATATAATCACAGAAATATAAGGCTACAATGGGCCTATAGCTATCATTAGGTTATCAGACAGTGGCTTTATAGACAATAAACATAATGGGCATGCCTAAAATACAGCTCTAGAAAGTACTTGTGCAGCTTTCATAATTAGTAAGAGACACGGGCATTTAATGCTCCAGTTGGACTGAGGGAGGATTTAAGCACTAAGCAAACAAAAAATTCTGTACCGTTATCCAAATGTGAGGTGTGTGTATATATCTAAGCTCTACATAAGACTGGCAAAAAGTAATAATGGAAAGTAATTTGACAATTCATCCAATTAGCATTATTATTCCAAAGGATCAAAGATGCACTAAATCCCATTTAACCAAATTGCTTTCAGATGATTTCTCTCATTACCATTTAGTGGTATCACAATAACAAGCTAACAATAAAGGCAGTCACACTGCCACAGAAGCAGAAGAACAAATCATCTATAAGTAGTTATGATGGTCTGAAATGCCTTTTTAATGCTGCACTTTTCACGAACAGAGCTTGCAGCAAGCGGAGCATCACTGACACCCAGTGGCGGCTTGACTGAGCCGATAAATGTTCACCAAGTGTACCCCCAGCTCTTCAACAGACACAGCAGAGAGAACCTGTTACGTAGCTAGCATTTCTCATGGCTTTGACTCATCACTGGGATCACAGGAAAAAACAAAGGTCCTTTCCCTCAGAAAATTACTCAAAAGTCAACATCTCAAAGTGAAAGTAAAGCAATACCGTGGTAAGATAATGTAAGAACAGTGAGGAACAGACAAAGGAATTTAAAAAAAATATACACATAAGACAACTCCATACCACAAGGAGCAGAGGTGGTAAGATACAAAATTATATCTCCAGAAACCCTCATCTTTTCTATAATACCAAGACAGCAAAGCTCCAATTCTGCATCAGCAGAGGGTAAAACATTGCTGAAAGTAATGAAGCAGCACCATTTAGACCAGAGGAACAGCGCTACTATAAACTGATGTCTTAATGCATCACAATATTACTTTAAAATCCTAAAACTCCCAAAGTATTTCATGTGGAACTATTAGACTCCGCACAAACAACATGATTTGTTTTGCTTCAGCTGGCACACCATGCTATAGATTAACCCACTAATTTGACACCTTTTTTTGATCTTTTACCTCTGAATGAGAGACACTGGCTTCCAAAAGGGTATTGACAGTTTCTTCAGAAATATTGACAGAAGAACCAATATCCAGCCTCAACCGAGTAATATTCTGCACAAAATCTTTGACTTTCACATCTGGAAGAGAAAGAAAATAGTACCAATAGCACCAAATTTATTAATTAGATTTCCTACAGATTGTATCCTTTCAATTTAATTCACTGTGCGTGACAAAACTGCCTTATGTCAATAGTAGTAGTGTAGTAATAAATAGTATCCCTTTGAAGTTGGAAGAACAAAGAAACAGTTATTGTCCTACAAAATTACACTTATAGAAAAAGTGAAGAAAACTGGAACCCACCATTCGCACGATTTAAATTGCTGAGGAAAGCTGCTGCTGGATTTTCAGACAAATTTAGCTCCAAATTTTCAGTCACCCTGGAATGATAGCCTTAGTGTCACAAGGTATCAGAACAAAGCCATTGGCATTCCGATGTATAAAGACAAACATGAACAGTGAAACAGGACTAAAAGAGGCAATAGGGTCCCACTGTGCTCTTTGTGCACACAATGTGCACACAGTCAGCACCTCTACAGACCTTCTCATGCAGTATTTACATGGTGCAGTGGTCATTATATTTCATGCCTAAATGAGGCTGCATATGTAGAGATACACATGTGCAACTCTACATATACACATATGTAGAGATGGATTCCCATAATGACTATGGGCCCTAGCAAACAGCAGCTTATAGAGAAGGACAGGTCGAGCAATCTCTCACTTCCATGTTTCTCACTGAACACACATTTTTAAAACCTAGAGATACAAATCACTGCAGTTCAGGATGAAAAGAAGTCTATCTAATTATAATTTAAGTAATAAAGAGTATGCACACATTAGGTATGGTTTTCTCTTCAAAACTGGACATGAGCCCATGGTATTTAGGAAAAGCATCTAGGCTCAAGTTCTGTATTCAAGCCTGTTTTGAAAACAATGGTCAAACGAGTATAGCAACAATTACAAAAATGTCTACTTCTAGCTGATTGCAAATTTGAAACACGCTGTAGTAGTAGCTTTACTTAAAATCTAATGGCTTTCCCCATGCAAATAACAATCAGAAGTTGTTTGGACTTCAATCCCATCAGTTGACAATCACTGTACTGTATTTCTAACTCTTTGAACTGCTGAACTGATTTGCATGCTTAATAATTCACAAAAAGGTAATCAGCTTTTGAGAAGAAAAGCCCCATTAAAAGAGCTATAAATAAAAAAATTTGGTATCAAAATTTTGACCCAACTTGAGTCAGAGGAAATTGAAAATTTTCTTAGTTGTGATCCAAAGCATTCAGCTGGTGGAGCAGCAAGATCTTCTGCAAGTTCTTTGCAAAAACATGGAAGGGGTTTTAGGAATATTCAGCTATTCTAAATTACTTAAATAATTTCTGTATTTTATCCACTGAATTTGAAGTTAAATGAACAAAGCTAAAAAAGACAGTATCTCTCCTGAAATCACTTAGTTTAGAACACAGACATATGCACAGAATAACGTCACTAACAATAAGGAACCATTTGGGGTACCAAAATGTGAAAGGCTTTACATTTGCAGCCGTCTCTGGACATTCCCCAACATTAGCTGGCATTCACAGCTGTCACTGCTGGTATTCTGCAAGTCTCCCACAAAGCTCTCCAAATCATCGGAAAGTTTTTGGTTTATATATGCCATACTCTCACAATCTCCCTTGTTGAAAGCGGTCAAGTATCTTCTAACATCCTGCAGAACACAGTGATCACATGGTTAGTAAATTCATGAAATTGTGTCACAGCTAGAAGCGGCAGCTCTCAGCAACTAGATGATTTGTAGCTTCAAATGAGAATTTGGGTAAGATAATATTCTCGTAGTCATTGTATGATTAACTGAAACTGGAATAAATGTTTTCAAGAAGCAAGGAATTTTCAAATATCTGAGTTTTGGAAACAAATCAGATTGGGAATTTGAACTAGCCTGTCAAGGACAGTCATCCGCTAATAGAAATGGCAGCCTTTTAAAATTTGCTTCAAAATTAAATGAGCTGTTCTTTTTCCTTTTTTATTTTAGTCTTTTTCCATTTTATCTTTTTCCAAAAAACTTGTTTTGAACATCTGTTTTGATTCAACAAACCAAAATATCTGTATACTCATATCCAAAGTTTTTCATGTATTATGCTCTGCATAGTATGCACTTCTATGTTTTCTCCTGAATATTTACAATATTAATTTTGCAAAGGTTTTAATATTTGCAGAAGTAGGTCATAGAAGGGTGGTGACTACACAATGCATTTGGCCTGCAAAAGTCTGCTTTGAGTGATGCCACTTGTCACTTTTTTAACACATTGCTGTTCATATCAGAAAAATGTCCAGGCAGACACAGCTGAAGAGCTATTTAATAAAGAGAAGACAGATTCTATACTAAAAAGCATTACTTTAGTATTTCTATCTGTGTATAGCACATTTGCCTGTGTACACACATGTGTGCTATCCAAAGGCCTGCTTCCAGCTCAGGATGAGCTTCTATATGCCAAATATTACTCTCACCTTCTAGCAATTTCATGTTAAAGAAAAACAGACTGAACCCAACTGGTAATCATAACTGTTATTTTAGCCTTAATTATTCTGGCTAAGAAGTCTATTTTTTCCTACTTTAATTTCACAAATGTTCCTGTGAAGATTTTAAGGTATAAATGTACTATAACTCATCAAATTAGCAGAATAATGGAATTTAAAGAAATTAAAAATGGGCTGCTTTTTTTGGCATTGGTTGACAATCCAATTATCCTAGTTATAGGATTTCTAATAATTCAAAATCATACTTTCAGCTTGTAAAGCTCACCAATGTTTATTTAAGGAATTTCTTGTGGGTATCTCTATCAGACTTATCAGAGCTATACCTATTTAAATCTCAGGTTTGTATAGCCGCTGTGAAGACTTGTCATTCAGACAATGGAGAAAAAAAGGAAACTTTCATTGGTTTCTCAAGTTTAACGCATGATGTAAAGTGCACTTGTTGGTGAGGGAATCATTCAGACCTGATAATGATCTTGAACCACAGCAATCCTTTCCAAGACAGCGAAAAGCAAGTGACTCATTAATCCATCTTTACACTTTGTAATGGCACAGAAAATGTTGCTAAAGACAATGGGTTCTTCTGTAAAAGAAAATGTCCAGATTTAATCAGATAAAAAACCAACTTGAAATCAAATTTAAAGTTGGCCAAGAAGTAAGGGAGAGAAAATTTGTTAAAAGGAAGGAACATTTGATGTGCTAAGGCACAGAGAAATATTTCTAACTAAATGTATGTATCATTTCAGAGGACAAGAAAGGCCAGCTTCATTCAATTTCAGTTACTCTTCTCCATTATATTTTTAGGATCAGTAATAAGAGCATCCCTACCTGCTACAGAACCAGAGAAGACCATTTCCTTTTTGCTCTTCATGAGCAAGAGCTCATGACTGCGAGAAGCTGAGTATATTAACCACATCTACCTTTTCCTCGGGCAGGCTCCCTGATGCTATTTCCCTCTAGGAACACCTGGGTGTTTGTAACTTTCAAACCCAAACTACAAGGGGAGGCAAACAGCATTACACAGGTATTTTCCATATCTTGGGACAATGAACCCATATAGGGTGATAGTATTGTCTCCCTGGTCAACTATGGAGACTGTTTCTACCCAAGCTTGAAGCCGCCATATCCTTGGAAAAAGCCTCCATTCTGCTGTATGCAGTGGGTTTGTACATGGGATAGTAGTGAAGGAATTTGACTTGACTGCTGCATTCTCATTCAGTATCAAGGCAATTTTTTGAACTATGTTTTTTTTTTTTTCTTAAGTTTGTTTGTTAAGTCAAGTAGGAAGAATAATAAACATTAAACACTGCTTCTAAAACAAGCAAACCTTGATCTTGCTCATAGAAGTAATACAATACTGTTCCTCAAATCAAACCAAATCAAGCAGCTTTCATTTTTTCTCATTAGGTTTCATAATATTTTCTGTAACAAATGAAACATTATGAAACATTCCCACAAACAGAGGATTGAAATGACAATGACAGAAATTTAGTTCCCTAATCTCAGTTCTCTCAATAAAAAGACTGTTCTTCCAAGGTCAAGGACAGAACACAGGTACCTGGCTACACAATTGCAGTATCACTTATCCTAGCTCAACAGCACTACTGTTTTACTCTTTGGAACTACATCCCTCACAGGAGAGTGGAGAGGACAGTCAAAACTGGGTTGTAATCACATCTTACACTCTTTTGGAAATTAATTTGGCATAAGACATTACAGATTTCGTCCCTTGCCCTAGAAGGGCAGGTTAATGTCTTCTAATTGCTCTTTACAAACAATTCAGGGCATAGTTGGCTAAAATATGAGCTCTGAAAAGCACTGGTTTCTGTTTCCCAAATAAATAATAATATGAATTTATACTCAGGTCAATATCTATATTGAAAGATTTTCTTAAAGTGCACAACTTGGGACCATATACATAAGGAATAAAACAAGGTAACACATTAAAATTTGAACAATTTGTTGAAGGTGAAGTTTTTCAGCTACAGGTAGCCAATTCACTGGTGTGACAAGGCCAGAAGTGAGAGAGGCTACTTCCTTTAAATACTTGCCCCATTTTTCTTTACTGTCAAATACACACTGCCCTGCGGCAAGTCTGGCTCATTAAAAAAACCCCTGTGACCTGACTCAGCTCACTAGCTGAGGAGGAGCAGCAAGGTCTCCTGCTGTCCCTGGGATTTTAAGTCTACGTAAACACTCCGGAAAGGAATGTTTCCTTTGTGTGATCTGTATCTGATTTCTTCGTGTGCCTCTGTTGGTTTAATTTCCAGGCATCAGTATGCTTGCTGTGCTTGGCATCATCCAAATTACCTTATTTGTACAAAAGTTTGCTTAGAGTAAAGCCTTAACTTAACAACACTAACACATGGGTCCCAGAGCCACTACTGTGGTAACCAACCTGAAAAGATTTTGAGAATATTCAAAATAGTAAATTGCAATTTCTGCAATAGTATGACACTCTCAGGGTATAAACGTTCATGAAGAATGTTGCAGATTTTAGATGCTCTGTAGAAATATCAATAAGAAAACATTATTTTCATTCCAAGGGTATCACAGAAAAATTTCAAGTGACAACGCACAAATACAGTCTTCAATGAACCACACAAGGATTTCAGTATTAACAGTTATTACATTTGTTTGAACGATTTCAAAATCAGACTATAATACTTCCATGTTAAAAAACATACCGTAGGAGTGCTAGAAAACATCTTCCCAAAATAAGCAAAATCATAATAGCTTCAGAAATACTGAGAGGCCACAGAATATGTTGACTTGATGGTAAAGAGCAGATAACCAGCATGTAGGGAAAATAAACCACTTTTCTAGTGATTGCTTTTGATATTTTTCAACAGATTAGGTTAATAATTGGCCCTGATGGACAATGGTTTCATATATTTACATAAAATTCATCACAAAGGTCAAAATGCCAGATCACAGCATCAACTTTACAATGCCATTTTTCAGCTGGTTTACATGAGTAGGACCAGTAGCCCCACCAGGAAAATACCCTAGAGCTGTTTGGAGCAACCATCTTGTGTCTCATTCAATTTTGTTTAAATGCAGCAACTCCAGACCAGCAGTCTTTTTATTAAGTAAACCATCAGCAAATCTGAAGCCGTTTCCTCTGCTTCTGAATTACATCTGATCTCTGTAATCAGGAAAATATGATTGTGGGCTCAAGATTCCTTCAGACACTGCATTTATTAAACTGAACAACTTGACTCAATAGCCATAAGATGTCAACAAATTTAAGTTAAAGAAACTTTGTATAGCTGTATTTGGATATAGAAAAAAACCTCCACTCACACCACAAAGAATTAGGCCCAAGAATTCCTTAACATTTAGCTCCAAAGGCAAAAATGGCTGTTGCCTGCCAATTAGTGGGGGCTCAGTATTCAGACTTGCAAGGATTTTAAAACACAAGTATCTTCAAATAATTGTTTCCATAATAGCTCCAAAGAAACCAATTCAAGTATCAACACATATGACTAAACATATATTGTAAACATAAACTAAACACAATAATCTAGTCCATACAATGTGTTCTGATACCAAATACAGCTGGTCTGAACAACATAAATTGGAACAAATCTGAAATGAAACACTAATTAACTTAATAAAAGTTTTGATTGAGCTGTTCATAAACAGAGAGCACAGAGAGCCCTTCTGTCATTGTCAGCACACTTTCCAAAATGACTACATGGAAAACACTTACCTCAGTTCTGCCATTACATCCTTATGTAAATTCATTAGTAAGAGTTTTATTTTATTCCTGTCATGTTCTGCAGTGGACTGAAATATTACTTGCAAAATCTCTTCCATGATCTCCAGAGTTCTGCTTTGGGACTGAGTAGAAGTGTCTCTATACGGTGCATTATAAAAAAATGAATCAATTAAGTCAACTTTATGAAGCTCTGTATTGTTTGCGTGCAAAGCTTCTTCTACAACATCAAGATCAGCAATTATGTGAAGGAGGCTGTTTAGCAAAACTGAAAAAGCAGGGTGAGTATTATTCAATTTCTGTCTGCTAAAATGACTGTCCCCAAACAACATACCAGTATAGTCCTTCTTAGACTTATTTTGGAATAGCTCCAGAAAGGCAATAATATTTTTGACAGCCTGCAGTAGGTCATTTGATGAACTTTCATTAGTCATAAGGAAAATTAGAGCATGCATCATTTTAGAATAATTTTTATCGTTACACTCACATAGAATGATATTCACAATGTCTTGTAGATCTTCAAAATTTCTTGATTTGGCATCTACAGATGATGTCTTAAACTGCTCTAGTAAGACATCAGGAGCCATTGAAGAGGACTGTCCAGTGGCCAACTTTAGTAATTGAAACCCTTGATCTATCACCACAAGGAAATGTCTAACACTAAAATTCTCCAATAAATTTTCTACGCTTGTAACTACAGGAAACAAGAAGTTCTCAAAGTTGTCAGTTAGATTGATGTTCCCACTTAAAGATGATATTTTCATAAGCATTGCATGTGTCTGGTTTCCAACAGATGAGAGCGTCATTAAAGGCTGAATTGCAGAAAGAAAAGAAAGAACAGCTTCAGTATTCAGAAGTCTGGAAACTTCACTGGTGATATTCTTAACATTAATAAGAATACTCTTAAGCGATGTTCTTGACTCTCTGTTCCAGCTTAGGCCATCATAAAGGTTATCCAGCTGTTCAATAAGTCTTTTGGCCATCTCCATTTCTGACACTGAAATGCTGCCCAGAGTTTCTATGATTTGTAAAGCCTTTTGGCTCTTTGGTGTGGAGGAACAATTGATTGCATGTGTATTATTCACCTGCAGTGGCACAGCATAAAGGGATAGCTCATTCCAAAAATCTAGCAGCTCTTTGAGAACTGAGCTATTTATATGATGGAGCTCAGAAAACTTCAAAATTATAGAGTTCCATTCTTTAATCTGCTGAAAAAAGCAAGTCAGATTACGAGTGATATCCATCTGAATGTCCTCCATAGAACAAGTGAAACTGTCATCCAAAGTGATGAGTTTAAGCTCCTTAATGACTTCAATTACTGCATTGTAATGCAAAGTAGAATTGGTGTGCACCATGTCACAGGGTATAAGAGTGGCATCATTCTGAGGTGTTGCTGTTGTGAGAGTCCAGCAGAATGCTGCAGAAAAACAACCAAAGGCCTCTTCAGGTTCATCAGAGATGTCTGCCAACATCTCCAGCAACATTAGAAGATCTTCTACTTGGTTAGATAACTCCTCATCAGTAAGCATTGGCATTTTTTCTTCCTGAGTTAGTATGAAAGCATATATTTCAGTTAGTGCTTCTGTAACATTTCCATGAGCCAATCTTTCTGTAAGGCTGATGACATCAAAGAGGAGGTTGAACACATCTTCTGTATTGTAGAGCTCATCGTGTTCAAAAAGCTGCATTACTTGGCGTACACCAGTCAGGTTCCAGTAACATGATATGTTCTCAAATGCATCCCACCAGTCTGTTAAAGTACCTAACCCAGAGTTCTCAAGGTTAAAAGGTTTGATATTTTTAAAGAAACTTTCTAGGTTCTCCTGGACCTGCTTGAATCTACTTATCAAAAACTCAACATCCATGTTACTCATGATTTGCACCAAGGCAACCATATGATTTAGAAGCTCCTTTTCGTCTCTTAATGGAATGTCGACAAAAGTAGGAGACTTGAAAAGTTCAAGTGCCTTCCTTACCATTTCAATATTCAGACCTGCTGTTTCTATCAGTTTCTGAGGAAATGTTGTGTGTTCATTTTGCAAGTTTGAGTCAAGTTTTCTAATCATATATTGAAAGAACTCCATCAGCAAACTGATATTTTTCCCATGCAAGAAAGGTTTAATCTCATTGTCCAAAGGAGAGGAGCTGTTTTCTTGGACGTCAAAAGTTTTATTTTTCAGAAGACTTTGGATTTCTGACAAGAGTTCCACTGATATAAGAGAAATGTGGCGAAAAGGATTAAGGAGCATTCTTGAAGTTCTGTTGAAACCACGGGTCGACTGACTAAAACGGGTCTCATTTAACATATACAATGAGCTCCCAATTAGATCACTGATAACAGTTTGTATTTGCTCTCCAGAAATATTTAAAAGTTTAAAAATAAATTCAAGCACATTTATGTCATGTTTGACATAAAGTTCCGGGAGAATAAATTTCAAAGTTTTTGCTATGATATTGAAATAAACACTTGCACAAATCACATCAGAACCACCTAGGGAACATTCAGGGAGTGTCAAATTAAAAACCAAATTAATGAAGTCCATCACATTCATTAGCTTAGCACCTGTCTCGGCATTTCCCAGAGATTGCAGAAGAAATAAAATATGTTTTGCACTTTCAAGGTGAGAAAGTGACTTGTTTTTTTCAGTGGGATTACTTAATCCATATATCCACGTGTTACAATCCTCTGCTTCATCCATCATACTGTGAAAGTTTAGAAAGGAGTTAAGATGAGATGAAAAATTTGTTTGCAAGTTGCTTATGTCTTTCAGACTATTATCCAAAATTAATTTGGTAATATTCTGGAAAATGCTGATACAAGCCATATATTTGTCTCGAGGTACACTTTTTAAAAAAGCAGATGTGTCATTTATCTCAGTGAGAATAATTTCAAGTTCCTCTTGGGAGAGCTTAAGAATAGTAGAAAGGGAATTTTCAATGGAAAATACACCAGCACCCTTATCTTCTTCCACAGATGCTCCTGAGATGAAAGCATCAAGCCAAGAATTCAAAAACTCTTCATTAACAATCTTCAGTACAGATTTCTGCATTTTAGTTATCACAGCTCCTATTGTCTCTAGAACACTTTCTAAACTGCTATCTTTAAGCAAGCTTGTGACTTCAAATGCATTGTTAATTACACTTTGAAAATTAACAAGGAAAGCCTCAAAATCTTTCAAGTCATTTAAATTGCCATGTTCCTGAAAAGCAGCTTTTAAAAGCTTCATTGCTGCTCCTGTAGCTTCAACAATAGCCATAGCTGTATTATTGCACAGTTCATCTTGAGTTACATTTAAAAGGTTTTCAGAGAGATATGCCAAATCATCTCTTAGCCAGACAAAAAAGGTTGAATTCAAATTTAAGATATCCGATGCTTCTTCAAAAATCTCTGTCCATGCCTGAAGCCATGTAAAAGTGCAGTGCAAAGCAGAAGGCACACTTACCTCATCTCCCCAGTTTGTTACATCAGACAGGATACTGTCCAATGGAAGCAGAATTAAGTCATAAACCTCTACTGAATACTCTACTGAACTCATGTTTGCTAGATAGAAATCAATGCATCCATTATTTCCCAGGCATTCTGGAGGGAGATCAAGAAACTCTTCCAAATAACATAAGACAGCTGTTTGGAGCTCTTCATCTATAAATAAAGTTTTAAGGCTGCTCAGAATGTCATAAACAACTTGTATATCTTTTTTTCCATTCTGTGCAAGAAACTGTGCTTGAAACTCTGTATAGTTGTAAATTAATAGTAATTTTTCACAGAGAGACTTACTGGTGAGATTCCAGAGCAGATCAAAAGTTTCAAACAGAAAATCAAAAACTAGTTCCTTATTTTGCAAATCATGCCATACTTGGGAAGATGACATACTTTTTGAAGCCTCATAAAGAAGTATTAACAGAGTGTTATTGCTCTTAATATTTAAAACCAGATCATCATTCTGGTACAGAGAGAAAATTTTTGGAACAAGTGAGGCCACAATAGTACTGTTTAATTTTTGGATATTTTTGAGGAAATCATGCACAATTTCTCCTAATTCTTGTACCTTATACATAAAAGTTGGATTGGAGAGCACTAACGAAGAAGTATTACTCACTCCAAGAATTGTGCTAAATGAGAAATTGACATGATCACCAGACAATGATCCAACTTCATAGAGATTTCTTTGGAACTGTTCACTAAAATGTTTTAAATCGTCCAAAGCAGTAATATTTAACTCTGGCCAATCACTCAGGATCTTTTTGAGCAACACCATACTTCTGTTATAGATTTTATTTTCTGTAATGGAAGATAAAATTCTAGATAGGGTCTCAATTACCTCTCCCTCTTCTACTTGACTGAAGAGAGAAAGCCTAGAATCTAGTTCATGGAATACGATTTCCACTATACGCCAGAAAAGTTCTGCTTTCTTTTCTGCCCAGATGCTCTGAAGAGGTTGGAAATGTTTTTGCAGGTCATTATGGAGTTCAGAAACTGCAAGTGAGAAATTGGTGGCAGATTCATCCCCCTCAGCAAAATTTTTTATCCATATAATTGCATTATTCAAAGCATTTTCAATTAGAGACTTGTTTGAAGAAACTGCAAAATCAAACATCAATTTTTCTAGGACTTCTACAAGATGAAAAAGATGATCCATTTTGTTTTCACCAGAAATCCTTAAGTTTTCTTCTGTCTTCAAAAACTCTTTGAAAGACGTCAAAATCCTGAAAAATTAATCAATCGTAAGTATTTTTTCTTGTTAGTTACCTAGCAGGCAGCCAAGAATTTTTAACTATATATCATATAAATTTTAGAATCTAGGTTTATTTACTTAATTCAAGGAAATTACAAATATAATTTGAATAGCAGTCACAAATTAATCACCACAAAATCTGAATTAGCAAAAGTTGACAATTGTTTTGGGTTTCAAAAAATGTGAAAAAAAACCTCTACTGGAAAGTCACAACCTCATTCAAATCAAAACCTGAATGTAGACAGCAGTTAAAAAATTGTGCATTTATCAGTACTTATAATCAAACTTGCAAGCCACAAGGAGTCCAACACCTTTGAGTACATCATATTTTCAGCTGCTGAAAATACAAAGATTTCATGTTCCACAGACTAATTATTTTAAAGAAAGGAATGTATCAATAAAATAGATCAAAACATCTAATTTTCCATGAATTCTAAATATTTTTTTGTTTTCTCATAATTATTGAAACTTAAAACATTCCAGTTGACGGCCTGGTAGCTGAACACTGCTATTTTAATATCTACAAAAAACATGAAATCACAGTGAAAATTGGAATGCACCCACTGATGTTTATATTGTGTCAGTATTACTTATCAAAAGAAAAAACAACTACTAGCTATGTAAGATTGGTCAAGAGGAGGTGCGTGGAAAAAGAGTCTTTGAATGTAGAGACCTCAAGCTGAAAATATCTTCTCCTTAAAAATATTTTCTTTCTCTCCAGATTCTGTAATCATCAGAGGTAGAGCACAAAAACATTATGCACTGCAAAGAAAAGGATAAAACTGCTAAAAAAATACTTTGTTGTTGCTTACAACTGCAGCAGCACAGCAGTTTCCTTTTCTAAATTAGAACCAAATTTCAAAACATCCTACTAAATTTTTAAACAATTTGACTGCAATCTCTCTCTTACTAGTTGATAATGAAATCACTCTTTTACTAGTTGACAAGAAATTACAGGCAATGAGAAACTGAGGCCAATATTATATCTCCTGGAAGCGATGCAAGTCATCCAGTGTGCCATTAGAAAGAGGGAATTATCAGTTCCTGTGCTCTGCCATAGACCTTTCTTGAGCCTCTGCCAACTCTGACAAACATTATCTCCCTTTATGTACAGCTTAAGTCCTCTGTAGAACCTTCCAGAGCAGGAATATTTGAACAGCTTGACAAAACATATCATTCTTAATAAGTCCAGGGCTTACAGCCAAATCTTCACATAAAGTGTTTACATTTGCATTGTCATGAACCAAACAGAGAACTTGAAATTGTAATGAAAGCTCAAAAACATCAAAAGAAATCACAGACTCAGAGTGCCCTAGATGAGATTGCAAATTTCATATGTACAACTAATTCTACGTCTTTAAAATTCTGTTTTCCATAGGCTGTAGCTGTAGATGAAGGCATCTGTTACAAGATCTCCTGCACAACTGAGCTGACCTCTACAATAAAAATTCTAAATATTTCACATGCACTGGACTTGCTATACATGAGAAGTATTAGTGAGTCACACCAACTACTTGTGGGAATTCAACTTTGTTTGCAGAACAAGATACTGCTGATTCCTGTGAGCCCTGATCATGTAGTAGTCATGTCCTCTGCTGAATCTGTAGGAAGCTATATTCTGAAGCATGAACTTAATTTATTTTCCAGCATATGTAAGCATCAGCACAATTATTTGGCTCTATACAAGGTTTTGAACAACATAATAAAATCGCAAAACAGACAAAAGCAGAAATCAATTAAATGCAAAGTAAAACCAGTATTCAGGTTGATCTAATTTTATAAGACAAGCTTCAGAAAGATAAGTATAACTTACCAATGAGATGGAACATATCCTTCTGAAAAATAGATATTTGATTTCTCATTCCATTGCTGGATCAGGGTATTTATCTCTGAAAAAAGTTTCCTGTCTTCCCTGTCATCTAAAAATTGAGACATTAAATCAGCCACGATCCTTCTAGGCTCCAAAAAGAAATTTTGAGAGAGACTGCTGCTGTTGAGCCATTGCTCAAGTACCTAGTGGATTGAATGCAAAACAGAACATCGCATTAATCAAAGCTTTCTTACTTAGGCAGTGTACAGAATTTGCATGTCGTTAAAAATTCACACAATCAACAATGATACCAAAATTTCTCCCTTACAACCTGTCTAGACTCTGAAATTACTGATGTGACAAAGGTTGACTTTCAATGCAGTATTGACTGAGATGCAAGTTGGCAATGTAACAGGATACAGCACACAGACAACTGACATTCTATGTGGTGCTGACCTTGCCTACAGACCCAGGAAAGGAAAAAAGATGGACTGAGGCTGAAATCAACCAAAAGCTGACCTCCACAGCTGATTACTCAGGCTTCTTTTACCAAACTTCTGCCTACACTGACAATATGATGGAAAATAGCAACCTTAACATTTTTGGAGCCCCACAACACAAAGATGATGAAGCCTGTATGCTCCCAATGTATAATCCAGAAATAAGCATTAAAAGGCCTGGCCAAAACTACTGACTGCTCTCCTTTTCTTCACCATTACCTTTCTTTTAAATGTCAAATGAATATAACTGATTTACTCCAAGAGATATACTGAGATATTCTGTTCACCAAGATAACTCACAGTGGCCAGCAGCTTACATATTTCTGGTTCCCATAATAGGAACATCAACCCATGCTAAGAGTTGTAAAATCATGACTGAAATTATTACTGGGTTTCCCTACACAGAAATTAGTGCATTAGTTTTGGCAGTCACATTGAATTGTTACCTCCTACTTCAGACTACATCATATAGCAGGGATACCTCAAAGATCACATTTTTGAGGAAATATACAAAAAGATCTACATTTTTT
This sequence comes from Ammodramus savannarum pratensis, assembly GCA_020466415.1. Taxonomy (NCBI): domain Eukaryota; kingdom Metazoa; phylum Chordata; class Aves; order Passeriformes; family Passerellidae; genus Ammodramus; species Ammodramus savannarum. The sequence goes on from JAHXMQ010000807.1 coordinate 60,917,283, forward strand.
TCTTTACATAATATTGCAAATATCTCCAGAGCAGCTTGATATATTCTTCTTTTTTTTAACAGAGAAAAATATGATGTTTCAGTGTAAAAACAAATACCAGTGTTAAGGTAGCTAGGTGTTTTTCTTAGGAAACATCTGATATTTAATTATTTTGTCCATGCAACTACATATATGTCATTACAGAGAATGCATGGCAAGCTATTCTACCAGCTGAGAAATTTAAGATGCTCTACTGGAGGTTTACTTTTATCTTGCTTCAGCCACTATTGCCAGAGACAATGAGGGGAAAAAATAAATAATTGTATACCAGTGGAGGTATCTAGTCAATTTTCAGTTTTGTTCAACATCCAATCTCAGGTGGAACAGGAAACAGTTTCCTCTGACAGGTCTCTGCATTGCAGCATATTTCATCACATTCCCTATTACATTTCAAATCTGAATCTCCATTAATGAGAAAATCTGATTAAGTGGAGACATGCTGATAGATTATACTTCCACTATAATGATTCTTTGATTCTTTATAAGGATTATTTCATTTTATTAGCAAGAAAGTTCATTAAAACAATTTTATAGATAACTTAGATTTTTTTTAACTGAGTTACTGCTGACAACCTAAATGCAAAAATTAGGAATTCAAACTATCAACTTATTAAAGTTACCCGTGCATAGAGTTTGAACTTGCTGACAGCATGAACAAGATACAGTTTGGCCTCATGCTGTGCAGAATTACAGCCCTCTCCATTATTCTCCTTGTTTGCTTCATCTTCTGGGACAAGAGCCAGAGCAGAGCACACAAACTGCTCCAGTGTCTCTGCGGTGGGAATCTGGCAAGGACACAAGAAATTGATGAGTATTTCAAGAACGTTGCTGAGTGTTAGCTCTCCTATCAACTTACTTATCTAATGAAAATAAGAATAACACATAGCCTCTTCAGCAAGAATAAAGCCCATCTAACCCAGCCTCACACTCCCAGGCACATACTACAAAGTACTCCACTGGTAGGTTGCTGTATAAAATACCAGTGGACCCATTAAGGTGCTCATACAGCATGCAGAATGATGAGACTTGTATATGCAAGGAATTTTCACCTTGTAGCTACACTTGTGTTGCTACTTCTACAGTAATATGCAGGCTGGCACTGAACTAACTTGACTATGATCCAGCATCCTTACAGTAGAATAACTATATTGAAACAACTTCAAAAGTATAAAAATTACTGATATAAAAAGCACTTAGTACAATGATGGATGTCCATCAGTCATTACATACAGCAGACCAGTTTTAAATTGAGGTTGGTGAGTTTCAAGAGAGTGGCCAAGACAACAGAATTTTTTCCTCATAGACTAATTTTTAAATTCTGTGATGAATGATTTCATACTCCCAAGCCAATAAATTGTGATGAATAATTAAATATTCCCAAGCCTATAATTATTAAAGCTTACAGAAATAATGCCATACATTTTAATTCTGGTATTGCCTTTCTGAGATACTTTGCATCCTTGCTCCTTTCAACGTTGACCAGAGAATTCATAAAAAGTTTTGCTGGTGTTTTTACACCAAACAAAATAGGGTGCTAGATACAGAATTGAAGTGCTCCAAACAAATATTATGCAGGCTTCCATATTTTCTTTCATAATTTTTGATGGTCTTCAAAGTTTAACACAAGCACAAAATATTGAGATACTAGTTTTAATAGTTACCAAGTGAGTAGCCTGGAATTTCACAGTCAGCCACAGTTATCAAGCTGCAGTTGAATGCAATTCATTTGGTCAACAGGCTATCACTGATATTTCATTAAAAGGCCATTCAAAAGTCAAGGGGTTTTTTTATAATTTATCTGTTTGTTTAAATCTGCTATTTTTACAATGAGCTCTTCTGGAGTATAACTCTAAACTGTATTGCTCTACAAAGAACAAATAGATTTCACATAAATACCAACATGTTCTATTAAAGAAACTGTGGACTTGAGCACAAATTCAAAAGTTGTTTCCAGTTTTCTGCAGCCAAATCAGACCACCACAAAAGACAACTTTGGTCTAGAGCATATGTTGCCCTATCTGAAGAAAGAGATTTTTTTTCTAGATGAGATGCATCACCAGGATATTTGATTAAGCACCACTGAGACAACTCAGTCTAGTACATTCATATCAAAATTGCACAGCTGAGAAGAAAGGACTCTTGGTCTCCCTTAATTTACACACAGAAGAGACAGGCATTCTTTGTCCAGCAAATGAGATGACAAGTGCTGCCAGACTCAAACCAAGGATTTGGTTTAAAAGCTTAGTGAAGCAATCCTCAAAAGTCCCTACTTGATTGGTTAATAAACACAGGACTCTGCCACACACAGTTGTTACTTCAGAGAAGCGTTCATTAGTGTACAAGTAGACCTATCAACATCTTTATGTGCAGAGATTTCAGCTAAAGCTAGTCTTTTATTTGATGGGAATGAAGCTAGGATATTTAACAACCTTGTAGCTGCTTCACAAAGCTAAGACTCTGTAACACAGGAAAATACATTCAGGGTATAAATAAAAAAAATATTGAAGAGTTAGACACTGAAATTTTCAACTGATTTACCTCTGTTAATTGTGCTGTATAACTTAGCAGCTTCTCAACATGAGAGCCATCAAAACCAAACCTGGATTCAAGTTCTGCTTTCACAGCAAGCGGATTCCACAAAACATCCCCAAAAGAAAGATTGTATTGAAAACCTGAAAGAAAGGAAATCTTTTGTTTATGTAATTTATTCTTTTTGTTCATGTTGTTCCTTGGTGGTTCTCACTTGTTGTGATCCAAGTACCATGTTCCCAGGTTCTTTGGGGACAGCAGGATGTGTGCACCTGAACACAAATTTACCTAGGATAAAACCCATGACTGCACTAGTGGTAAGGTCAGTCAGTGTGATGGCATTTCAGCAGCTGGTATGCTGATGGTGGGATGCCCCTGCACAGCAATTGCCAGCAAACTCACCAGGGTGTCATTTTGAACTGCACAGAGGCATGCAAGGTGTGTGTATGGACTGGATGTGAATCACTAGTGAGAGTAAGAGCAACAGGAGAACACCAGAAATTCCAGAGAAATCAAGCTCATCTTCTGTACAAGGGCTCCAGTGCATCAGCTCTGTCCCCACATCAGCCTTCACTTTTGCAGGTGAAGTGGGATTTAGACTGCATATTACTCTTAGCCTGGCTTCCACACCAAGCAGACAGCTGCACCTATGCCTTGTGTGCTTCAGCTTGCCCATGAAACTTGCTCCTGACCTTTTCTGGTTCTCCTGGGGCCAGCCTACCTTCTCCAATAAAACTCATCTTCCATGGTGAAGCAGCAGATGGAGAAATGTAACCCTTCAGCTGACAGCATGAATTTATGAGAACAGAAGAATGAAGCTTAAAGTAAACCAGTCATAATGCTTAACATGCATGTCCAAAAAAATTGCTGTCCTTTTATCAAATAGAAGAAATTGTCCTTTGCATTGGTTTAGCCTCTCTCCAAAACTCATTGCTAAACCACGACCATTCTAAACACTATGTATTAGACCAGTTTATCTGACACTTCATTTATCTGATAGCTGCCAGAGTCTGATAAAATTTAGTTATCAGTATCAGTATTTAAAAAGCAGATCAGTAGAGAAGTAGGTTAGCAGTACAGCAATATAGTTTAGTCTCTGCACATTAGGAACTTACCAGAAGGTCCAGCAATTACTATCATATATTTCCAGAATGCTTATTAAGAAGTTTAAGGAAAATCTGAAACAAATTTCTTACCTTCTAAGCTCCTATCCTGTACTGATGCAGCAGTCAAATTCAGTGCCATTTTCACAACTTCATAGAAACCTTGGCCCAGTGGATTCATAGCTAAATCCTTCAGTGATGCTAAGGTACTGAAAGTGGAAAATAAAACAAAAATCAAGCCCTCTATACGCCCAAAAACCTGAAAGGACTTACTGGAAAGAGACAACCTTCAAACAACTGAGTAATAAAACACTTTTTTTACTGTTGAAAAATCGATGTTTTATGAAATTAGGGTTTAATTGAACAATTAACCAATTGTTCAATTTTACAGTTAGTGTATCAGTCAATTTCCATTAAGGAATTAACGCAATGTGTTCTGAGAGGACCAATACAATCTAAAAAAAAAAAAAAAAAAAAAAAGAAAAGGGGAAAAATAAGAGCAAAACTACCACAAACATTCTCTGTTATCTTCACAAGAAGGCAGAATCAATACAGAATACTTACATTTTACTTCCTATCAATTTGCAGGAAATTTTTTTTAAAGCAACATAATACTTATTCTCACAAGAGATTAAGCAAAATGCGTTACAGAATGCATTGATAAAAATATCTGTTGAAATTCTTACAATTCTCTGTCACCTTAGCTGTAAAAACAAATCCTCTGTTAATAAAACTGTAACTTACTACTTCAAATTTATGCCAAATTCACCAGTTATTTCCCACCAAGTAATCATATTATGCCAATAAGAATCCCATTTTCCAGAGTAAGCCATCAGTTTACAACATTCATAAAAAGAAGGAAAAACAAACAAACAACCCAAAAAAACCCTACCCCTACCATAAAACCCCAAAGCTAGTCACATAGGTGTGAAAAGTTTTAAGTGGCTCTGAGAGACACAGCAAAACATGGTACGGACCTGAAAGTGGGAAATGTAAATTCAGAACCTTTCTACTGGCGTAATTCTGCCTTAGAAAGGACCACTAGAATGTAGCATAGTAATTTGAAACTAGTTTAGAAACAAGCCTTGGGTTTTGTGGTTTCCTTTCCAAATTGCATTAATTTGGGTAAATTTAGTCACTGAAGAGCACAGAAATCTTAAAAAAAACCAAGCAAATGAAAACACCAAAACCTATATGTAAACATCGGAGTCTCCCATGCAGTTTTACATGTTAATAGCCCAGAGAACAAGGTGAAATAAGTTTACAAATTACTCAGGCATAAGGGAAAAACAAATAATTTTGAAAAAATCAAGCAGCAAAGTAGGTGCAGTCTACATATTGTAAGAGAAACTTATTTCCCAGTTTGAAAAAAGGTTATGTCATCATATCCTTCTTATCTGGGTGGGGAGCTATTTTTGTTGTTTTTCTTTGGTTTGGGGGTTTTTTTAATTAAACAAAAAGTAAAGTGGGACGATAAAGGATGGCAGAACAGCACAGTAATTTCTCATTCATTGTCTCTGAGCTCCTGCTTCCCCATGGCCTAAAGCTGATGAGGTTCATGGCCAGTCTAGCACAAGCACCCAGGTTCAGAGGGCTTCTCCTGCTCTGTGACTGCGTTATTTGACTGCAGTGACAATTGCCTATCAACCTACTACAGCAAGCTGCCTACCCTGGCAAATACATATCCATCTTTCACCTAACAACTACCTTATTTTATTGAAAATTCCTGCAGATATGTGTCTTTGTCTATGCTTTAATTCTATGTCTTCCTCTGAACCCAGCTGTCCTTTACCTGATTCAGAACAGTCTCCGGGGTGTTTTTCTTATCGTTTCATTTCTTGCAAGAGAGCACCTAAAGCTATTTTGACAGCAAGAGGCTGAGGAAACAAAATTGAGTAATTTTCCTGATACTGGCCAAATGCTACATGCATTCAGATCTGATTAGGATCAAAACTATTATTTTCTTATATTCATATGTATATGCTCTGTCTTTCAAAGATTCCCAAAGTATATTACAAGATTCAAAGTCATATTATGTGATGGGCTTTTCAGGCATTTCATAATTTCAGGTATTGCTAACACGGAGCTGCTTAGCAAAGACTCCAAGGGCATCTCTGTTGAGTTTGGCAAAGATGAAAAACGTAGTTAAAAAGGAATCAGTCTGGGTGAAAATTCCTAACATGTTTTATAAAAGCAAAATCTGGTAAGGAGAAGAAAATTTTAGCCTCTTTACAATGTAAATGATGCCTATTTTATTAAGTAGACAGTGAAAAGAACAAGAATTGCAGATAAAATTTTAAAATAGAGCACTTTCAAGAATGTGAAAGTACTTACTTTTGAATAACTTTTAGAAACTGTGTTATGGTAGCTAATTCATCTTCTGTATAAAAGCTGTTCAGTTCAAGATGAGGGAGTGAATGCAGAAGGTTCCAGAAATATGGTTGCTTGTACAGATTTTCTGCTCTAGAAATAATTTTTTCTGCTTCATTCAAATCCATCTTTAGGTGGAAAAAAATAAAAATTACATGCAACACTTCCAATAACAGAATTAAAAAAAAAAAAAAGGCAGGTACCTTATTTCCCTGACCCTCTTGAAGTTTAAAACATTCATAATATTTTTCTGAATTTGAAAACATACCTCTAGATTTGTCAATATACCACATTATTTTGGTGGTATTTTCAACTCATGGAGGCTTTGTTTCTGATATGTCTCCCTGCTCTGATGGAGAAATGGAGCTGGAAGTAAAGCCAAGGCATCTCCTTCTGCTCAGAGGTGTAACCAAGGGAAGGATTATCTTGGAGCTCTCAAGCCCTGCAATGAATGGGACTGCCCAGGCCTTGCCATCCTTGCTTTACAGCTTTTTGCAAGGCTTGTAGGGGTCTCAAATAAAAACTTATAAGAATGGCTCTTTAAAGGTGACCTGCCTGGGATAAAACAACTTCTTTCATAGGACTACACAATATTTGCTACTCAAAATTAATGTCTCACTAGCCCTTTTTTACACAATAGTGACATGAGCATGTCTTATACGAAAAGACTCTTGTATGTACACAAACTCTGTTTCTAACAATGCTAATCTACTGTCAAGTCTAATATTTTCTTAATGTTGAGAAATACATTCTTTCTATTCTATATTGCTTTCCAGAAATGAAATTTCATATTGATGTAACTCCTTTCAATCAATGAGATCTTATGAGCAATTAAAAATTGCCATCTAATTTCAAGTTATAAACTGGAAATCTAGGTTTCATGAAATAGCAGTAACAATCAATCAAATATGGAAAGAAATACATCTGATAGATGCACCTTTAAATTGCTCCTAATAAACAAACACCCTTCAAATAGTTGTGGATTTTAGCTACTAACAATCTACACTTGTTCAAATAAGTAATCTAGAAACCATTGAACATCTATCTAATTTATGAGACACCATTTTTTCATTCAAACTTTTTTTTTTTATGATAGTCTACTTAAACTTGACAGGATACAAATTTCTAACCATTATAATAAAGATTCTCAAATCCCAGAACTGCATTCTAGAAATAGACTGTAAAAATACTTACAGTAAGAAAAGCAGTGATGTTATGGAGCCCTGTAAAATTAAATATTTTCCTTTAAAGAGAAGCATTATTATCTTTAGAAGGATCTATATTGTAAACAAGAGCAAGCAGTGCACAAAGGATGTTTCTAAAAAAGTAAAGGCACATGAAGCAACTAATACCAAAAGATAGTGGTCCATTTGCTTTTCTGTGCTGCCCAATACTTTTACTGTAATCACAAAAAAAATTTAAAAGACATTTCTTACTCTTCAATTTTTTTTGTGAGGCAAAAGCATCATGCCAACACTACATGAATGTCCTTGCTACCAGAAGCCAGGCATGCAAACTGTGATTTCACCTAAATCTTTCTGCTTGAAAACTCAGACAGAGACTCAGACAGAGACACAGGGTAGTGGGAGGTGCTCAGTGCCCTCTGGTCCAGCAACAAGGCTGTGCAGCGTGGTAAATAGGTATGATTCGTGCTGACAAAATTTAAACAGTAATCAATATTGATACAGTAATTAATATT